>MEHQ01001592.1:0-23596 GCA_008828725.1 Saccharina japonica | reverse complement strand
ATGTTGCTTGGAACACCTCAGCGGCGATAACTGTGAACCAAGCTTAAAGGCAGCCGCCGGCATTTGATTTGCAGTAGCGACGAATAGACAGCAAGGGTCCCTGTCCGCCCAAGCCTGCTCGGCCTGAAGGGTGCTTGTAATTATTTTCCTAGCAAGTGTGGTACCAGTTGTTATACTTCACGGTTTTTTTCTTCAGTGGTCTGCTGCTGTACGCCGCAAGCGCTTGAGTGTGTGGTGTGTGTTGTGTGGTTGATTTTTGTACCCGCCACGTCTCGCCTCCTGGCATATGTCATGCGATTCATGCACCATCTCTCGTGCAATGCATACACCTACTTCTAGATATGTTGGAGCCTGTCTTGTCGCCACCGTGTTTATGTAACGAATGTAACAAATATTGGTGCGGTGTAGTCAAGAATGAACGGTGTGCGCTCATGCTGTCTCCTCGGCCCTTCTCGCTTCTTGGTTTGAACAGATACAAATGGTGGTAGCCTTTCTTCCAATTCACCACCTGCAGCGGGCGGAGGGCGCACGCGATGAACCACGACAAACATATCGTTCGATGAATACCTTGGACTCGACGTCCTTCCTGCTCCCGCCTACGCCACAGCCCTACGCAGGTGTGTGTTCCAACCGTCCGAGTGCTCGGGGTAGTTTACTCCATGGTTTGCAGAATTAAGATGTTGATATTGCTGAGACTATACCTCGTGTTGTCGTTACAGCACCATTTATATCCTAAATGATGCCTTGCTGTTGCCGATCTTACACTATTCCTACCCGTACGCCCTTCTCCTTGTGTATCTTGGCATTTGTAGTTTATTGTGTGCTGTGTCTCGAGTTTTCGTACCTTCTGCTTTACACTTTGTTAACATTCGTATAAATGGCGCAAACTGTTCAGCTTCAAATAGTACTTTTCTGTCTTACTATATTATAATTTGTTTGCGCGTTTTATCGCCACTTGTATTATTTTGTTTCTGCTAATGCCTTGTGTTGTTCTTTGTGGTGAATGTGGTATTGTTCTGGCTGTCTCGTAGATTGGGGGTTTTTTCGTTGTATAGGTCATTTGTATTCAAGCTGAACCGGTTTCATTTCATATTGTGGGCGACCAGCGACGCGTACTGTTCTGTGTTTTCCACTCAACTGAATACAGTAACTTGCCCTCCTCCCGTTCATTGAAAAATACACAGGGTATGGGACCGGCCAAGATGAGGACGGCGACCAAGGACTAGTTGTGCTCGAAACGAAGTGGTCGCCACGTCCAGCGAAGGCAGGAGGTTGCGCCTGTTTTCCGTATTCGGATCTAGATACTGCGTTCAGGCCTTAGCGCGCCGTCGATGCGTATGTGCGTGCCGTTCAGTCGTACGTGAACAATTTCGTTGTCGCAGTGTTCATAATTTGCGCTGTGACGTTCGTGTTCCCGTTAGCTCTACATGTGCCGCCTTGGAGTATGGTACCTTGAACGATGTAAAATAAATGGCATGCGAGTGGTGTCCTAATGAGGTTTTTCGTGGGATGGATGTGGTGCCCTTGTGTTGGTAGCATCTAGCATGTGATATCTGGCAAACCCGCCACTACTATAGAATAATATTGCAGTATGGTGACGCGGAGCTTCGCGTTTGTTAGGGAACTGATGGATGTTGTGTCATCGCGCATGCGTGTGTGTTCACAAGCCTCACGTGTACGTTGATGTCTGGCACTGCCGTCGCGGCTTTTATGTATTTATCCGCCGGTATTAATGTTTTTGAAACGTGAAGTATACAAAATACAGGCTTGCGCGTTTTTTCGGGAACGGATGCGTTTAGGGTCTCGTCGTTGACGCGTGTGTGTTCTTACGCCTACGGTGTATGTTGATACTGGGCACTTCCCGTCACCAGCTTTTGTTTACCAGGTATTTTGTTCGCGCTTTTGAGGGGACAGGTGGCTGCGTGGTGACGTCGTGGATGCGTGTATTAGTGAGACCCTTGTACGCTGTGATGCCTGGCACTGCCGCCACAGCTTTTGAGACCATTTTGTTTACATTTTTATGTTTGGGTATACTGTACTTCTGTTGAGTAACGTGTCACGCAGAGTGTTTCGCGTGTTTGAGAGGACGGATGCATGTTGGTGTCATTGTGGTGTGTCATATACTTTACTTTATAGGATTCATTACGTGGGTGATATCAGACGGAGTTTGACATTTTTCAGGGGACTTATAATGGTGCTTTGATGGACGCGACCGTGTGCCGGCACTGCCGCCACAACAATCTGTATTCAACTTTTGGTTTTGTCTCGTTAATTAAAACGTTATTGCATATATACTCGTTGTAGGCATGCAGGATTATATGTTTACAATATCTGCTGTTGAAACGCTACAGTTTTTGGCGTCGTTCAGGATATACACGATATTCCTTCAGTTGGCGCACTGGTGCTGCCAACATCTCGCTGATGATGTAGAATAATGTGTTACCAGGAAACGGTGCTGCCCTATTCGATGTACACCACCACCAATGTCGACGCTCATCAGGGTGTCGCGGTAACAGGATCGCTAATGTTGACGATCCTCGGGGTGTATGTTTTCAACATCGATCATGTTCCGACCTCACCAATCCTAGTCATCAGACATGTCGACTCGCGCCGACTTTGCAGAGGTGCTTACCTACGGGAAGGTCGTTCAAATTCAACCTCGAGGATCGGTATAGCTTGCCAAGGGGGGGTCCTTTTCTAAGGTCGTGCTTTTACCGACCTTGCGAAATAGCCGAATGGCCACGTGTGTGGGCAGACTTGCCGACACCAAAAAAACACGCCGTCAACCGATTATGAGCGCTGCCGTCCTCTTTTTGCACGATAGCTACGGGGAAATGTGGCGTAAAATGTAGATAACTGATATCAAGACCTCTCTATAGACACTTCTTGTGCCGTGTTTTTCAAGCCTGCTAAAGATAGTGCAACTGACAGCAACTGACAACGCCCTCGATGTCTAACCAGCCACCTGTGCCACTCTCCGTACTATAGGAGTAACCCCCCAATCTCTTGCAGTACGTTTGCACTGACGTCCGACGAACGTCCGCTCATCACTCAGGTCACCAACGACGACATGATCAAAACGACGCCCCCGCCCCCCCCCGCACAGCCCCAAAAAAGCTTCCCGCAAACAAAGATGCTGCACCTCTCGTGCCTCATCAACGCCAGCACTAACTCACGAGGAAAAAAAATCGATTTTGGTTTTAGAGAACATATCCATCAAAACACGGTCCACCCATGCACTGATACCCGCCCCCCTGCCACCAATGCCATACGCAGCCACATGCTGCAGGTTACTCCCACCGTGCACGTATGAGGTRCGGGAAAGGCCCGCTCGTAACTCCGTTTTCCAACCACAACCCCAAAAAAACGACGACCCCTCCCCCCCCCAAAAAAAAAGATTGTCCGCAAACAAAGATTCTGCACGTAGTGCCTCAGCAACGCCAGCACAACCTCGCTAGGAATTCCCTGCTTTCTGTTTCCAGAGAACCTATGAATCGCCTTTGCAAAGGACGCCCCACGCACGCACTGATTACACGCCCGCTCGCCCGTCCGCGCGCCCCCCCCTGCAACAAATATCATACCCAACCTGGTGCTGCAGGTTGCTCCGAACCGCGCGCGCAAGGAAAGAGCCAACAATATCGTCTTTGCTTCCCCTCTCCTTCCGGCCGTCGAGCACACGCTGCACGCGGGGGCGCAAGCGGGATTGCGAGGGAGGGTAGATTGAGGGCGTGCTAAATTATTTCCTCGCCTACTCATGTCGAGTGGGGGGGTGGGGGGGGGGGGGGGGTTCGACACAAGGGAGTTTTTGTGACATACATATTACGCGTTTTACGCCCCGTTGGGTTTTGTATCTGTTGGATGACCTTACGTTTGCTTGTAGGGCAGATTGCGGTGTGTTGTGTTCATGTTTGGGAGTTTTTGTGTACGAGTTTCCCTGCGTTTTCCAGCTATTACCCGGGGCCTTGAGTAAATAGGATCTACGGTACAGGCAAAAACCTATAATGTATTGACGTCTTCTTACGAACAATATTTGGTCCTATTTACTGTGAGCCGCCGTTATAACACTGCTGTTGTACTTATACTACTACGACTACGAGTTGCTTCTGTATATCTGGTCATTTTCCTTTTTGTACTTTCAATGTACATTATTTTTTTACAGCAGCGGTTCGACGTACAGCAGTAAGTAGTAGCTGTTGTACTGCTGTGTACTGCTTTACTGCTGCTCCAACATTTTTTTGACGTCCACCAGCATTTGAGCTCAGGCATAATGTATATAACAGGTGGCGTGCCTTATACATCACATGTTCTTCAACTATGTACTGCTGTGCTACCATCTTACTCGTACAAATCTGGTCCTAGGCCTGGATTTCTTATTTGAGAGAGGTGCTTTCATAACAAATTCATGATAAGCTCCCGGATTTCTTATTTTATTAAAATTTCAGCCTGAGCTTTCTTAGTTAGCTGTTTCTTACTACAGTAGGTGTCCTGTACTGCTGTATATAATCGAGATAATCGAGTCCCTCTTCATGATCTACCATGCATGGTACATAAATAAGTTTTCATCTTTGTACTTGTACGTACCAGGAATACATCCCCGATCTTATCTAAAGCAGCAGCAGTAGTAGCATTTACACAGCAGCATAGCAATACGAGTACACGGAAAGTCTACATGTATACCGGCAGGGTAAGAATTACTCTCCCTGTACGTATATGGCGGAGTTAGGCATCACCTATCGGTCCGCTCTGCTTACTCACTGGAGTCTAGTATCTCTGTGTCGTAGTTTGTGACGCATAGGAACTGTACCTTTTATGGATGAAAATCGGCAACGGACACTGGTGTGACTGGATGTCGACGGCAGAAAGAAGTTTATAATGTGAAGAACACACGAGCGCAGCACATTAATCACATCGGATACGTGCTACTTCATGACTCAGTTCCGTTCGTCCTCACGAACCGTCACACGACCAGTCCCAGTGCAAAAGGAGAGAGAATACTAAGCAAAAATTCCATACAGTACGATGATCGTCACGTAGCTAGAGGCAGCCAAAGAAATCCTAAGGAAAATTCGGGGGCGGAGAAGACAAAGGGCAAAAGCGATCACGGCAGAAAATTAAGAAAGTGGCAGATACCAGAAAAAGACCCAATGGCTGATCGAGGAATATGTACACATCAGACTGTCGTGCGCGTTGCTATCAGACAGCGTTCACCAACAGTCAGAGAACACAATAATCATAAAACTAGTGAATAATGGAATAAAAGATCACAGAAATAACAAGGAACAAATAGACCCCAGCCATTCAAGCACCGATGCACACCGCAGTAGTACGTTCTACCTCATCACAGTGATATAGCAAACGAGAGTACGACAACCGAAACTATAACGCAAAAGCGAAACGAAACGAAAAAAAAGAAATAAAGCAAGAAAAAGCAACACAAATCTCGAGAACCAAACAAACAACAAACAAAAGCAAACACACAAACACAACAGAGCCGCGTTCGAAGCAGCTACAGAGGTGCGCGGCACGGGTAGTCTAGGCGGGACTTACTAGTCAGCCTGGTACCTTGCTATCCTGTCGGCTGTCTCCCTCCTGCTTTCATCAACCGCGGTTTCTGTACGACAGTACATCGTACTTTCAAATAAATATCCCGTAGTTGTGATAAAAGGTTGAGAAGGATTTTATTCGTATTTTCCTTGAAGTATATTTTGTAGTACTATACGGGTACGTAGGGACCTAGGAGTCCTGAGGGTGTTGGGGGGGTATTACTCGTATTATTGGTATGTACGAGATATGTGTGTGTTCTTCACACTACATATATCTATTATTAATAGCATTCTTTGTTTTTTCGTTTTTTCGTTATTCCTTTTTCTTTTATTTCTGTTCTCTTTCCCGCAGCAGAGGGATTACTAGCAGGGTGGGTCGTGCCTGCCGTATACAACAGTACCGGCCCTCTCACAAGATACCATAAATCGGGCTCAGGCCGACGTTCTTACTATGGGCGCGCGCGAAAGCACGCTTTCTTATTTATGTTGCGTTTTCTTTTTTTGGCCCCCGAGCAGACGTTTTCCCTAGTGCTGCACAATAAATGGCGCCTTGGGCCCAGACCAGCAACGAGAAGGGGTCACTTTTCTAAATATTAGTTAGGTATGCATTGGCTAGGCTGAGAGCTTTCTTAATTTATTCAATTGTTCAGGCTGGATTTCTTGTGGATTCCTTTCTTATGAGCGGGCCGGTACTGTATGGCTATAACGTTGTATCGTCTGCTCTGTTTCCTGCATTGCAGAGTAGTATATCTGTGTCTAAGTTTTGTGACCACGTAACTGCTGTGGTACCTCTCTTAAGAAGAAGAATCAGCACGGATACTGAGCGTGCTGGATGTCGACGGGTGGAAATAACGAATTAACAGTTTAACACGCATTTATCAAACCGTTCTTTCTACCCGTCGACATCCAGCACGTCCAGTGTCCGTGCTGATTTTCCATCCTCTTATTATTGTTTTTGTAGAAAGATGTACCAGTTACTATGTGGCCACAAAACTACGACACAGAGATACCACATTAACAATGCAGTAAGTACAGCAGACAATGCACCAAATACGACGGACACTATCTACTCTACTGGCAATCCAGCTGCGTGAAAGACATAAAAAAAACGAAAAAAACAGCGAAAAGGAAACAAAATATATATATATAAAAAACAAACAAACCAGAACAAACACACAGAAACATAAACAAACGAAGCAAATGAGTGTGAACTCACAGCTGCTCAGAAACCAACCTATCAGGTACCAACCAAGCAGGCTGAGAGCTGTATGCTGCTGTATGCAAGGTGTATATCTAGTACATTCCTGCCCCACGCCAGCCGTTCGCTCTGTGTGTGGTTTCGTGTCAGGTGGTACAGTATACGTATTCATCCCCCTTCTCTCTCGCGCAGACCGGCCACTATCACTATTACCCAATTCAGCGGTGAGGGGTCGTTGGAATAGTGATAGTGGCCGGTCTGGGGTGGTGCACACTATTGTGTTTTTCCCCGGTGTCCCATGGGAATTCCCGCGGGCTCCTGTGATCACGGACTATGTTTTGGGCGATGTATTACTGCCGTATTTATACTTGTGGTGCGCGAAAGCTCGTGACATTATCCGTGAGAAGAAGTAAGGTGCACACTATTGTGTTTTTCCCCGGTGTCCCATGGGAATTCCCGCGGGCTCCCGTGGGCTGCCGTGGTTTCCCACGGGAATGCCCGCTGCCCGCGGGACACCGTGGCAGCCCACGCGAATCTGAAAATCAAGCTGTGGGCTACCGCGGGACACCACGGCACCCCGCGGGGCCCCACGGTATGTCGTGGTACCGCCCGTGGCTTCCCGTGGGATTTCCCGCGCGGGATTCGCCCGTGGCTTCCCGTGGGATTTCCCGCGCGGAATTCGCCCGCGGGACGTTCGCATGGCACCACACCGCTGTCTTTGTTATTCATCCATTTCGAATTACTTACTGTGTGATTCAATGCGGCGCGGTTCGGCGATTCTAACCCTAACCCTAACCCTAACCCTAACCCTAAACCGCGGGAAACCGCGGGAAACCATGCGATTCTAACCCTAACCCTAACCCTAACCCTAACCCTAACCCGCGGGAAACCGCGGGACACCTCGGGAAACCGCGGGACACCGCGGGAAACCGCGGGACACCATGCGATTCTAACCCTAACCCTAACCCTAACCATAAACCGCGGGAAACCGCGGGACACCGCGGGAAACCGCGGAACAGTCACAAGCACGTTCAGTTTATTTCACAATCGCGTATAATAAAATGCTTGTGCGATACAACATTGGGTGCCTACGGGCTCCCGTGGGACACCACGGGAATTCCCACGGGACACCGCGGGAAATCGCAATAATGGCAAACATTGCGTTGGACTCACGATTGGAGCTGTTGACTTTTCATGATCATTCAAAATTGGTTCGTCCTGGCAAGAGGACGGACATGTCTTCTTTCCCGGGTACATAGCGTCCACTTCGGATTTTTCGTCTAAAAAACAATCTGCACGTACTTATACAATCCGCAGGTTACAAAAGCATTCCAATGCCTTTCGAAATATAATATGTTTGGGCATTTCAATCCCGGCGGGGTTGTTGTAGGAGCGTCTATCCGGAGCAGAGCTATACTAACTACAATAGGGAACAGTCGTCCATACAGGAGCAGGGTATTGTTAACCCGAGATCGCCGTCTAGAAAAGCATAGATACGCTTGCTTCCAAACACGATAATCACGCGAGCGGGGAGGAAATGCACCGTTTCTTTGCTGAGTGATGCGACATACGAGTTATCCTTGCTGGTGTTACCTGTGGGGCGTGACTTCTCGCGTCAAGGCCGACAAAGCCAAATTTCCCGTAAATTGAAACGAATCATTATCACAAGCCACTCACGTTGTATCTGTGACGGATTCAAGGTAAATGCCCAAATCAGCCCGGTGTGGAGACGAGTTTTGGTTTGCTGTCGGGTAGTGGGCAGCGCACTCTTCCGGCGATGAGTAGGGTTAGGGTTATACGGCTTGTAGATGCAGAAAGCGTGTGTACAAACAGCAGCGTTGGATTCTGAATAAGAGCGCGTCGCTCGGACTTTTCTCCGTAAAACAGAAATCGGCTGTGCAGGGGGGCGTCTGTGTGATGCAACGAAACTTATCATAAAGTTAGCCCAAACCGTGCCGACATTCGAACAGTGTGTGTGGTGAATGTGTGTTTCACATTAAACCGTTCTTTCTATACCCGTTCACATACAGCGCACCCAGTGTTCGTGCCTATTCGTCGTGCTAGGGAGACAGACGTTTTGTGTTCACAAAACCGGCACAGATATCCTTGCAACTTGTATTGGACAATTCAATGCCATGGACGACAGGCCCGACCTACACATGTTATCAATCCAGCTTGTTCGGAAAAGAGAAAAAACGAAAAAAGGTAAAACGAGCTGGACATTCCACATTGTAGAGGAACATTTTTCTGGGAATATTACTTGGCTCTTTTTATACGTATAAGCACACGTAATGCGACTATACCTAGCTACAAACCAAACAGGGAAGTGGTTTGTGGTGCCCAGCTCCGTAAGTATGGTGCTGGTTCGATTCCAGCGTGGTTAGGACTTTGTTTTTCAATCAGCGATTTTTAACCGTTCGATGAATTTTGACCGTTTGCGGTTCGCTCTTCGCGCTCACGGCCCCCGGCGTCTCCTGCGGAGGACTAATTATAGTTCTGCACCTTGTGGGTGGGAGCAGGGTACCAAATGAGATCAGACCCGGGTGGGATCAGGAAAGCAAATAAAGGCCAGTTTGGTTTCCCGCCTTTTGTATAGGGAATGTTCCCACAATGTTCTCCCTCTACAATGTGGAAGACTCTAGCGAAAAGAAAAAGAGAAAAGTAAAGTGTCGTGCCCCCCCGGAAGAGATGTGACAAACAGCATACACGACTTTCTGAAATACCAACCATTCATCTCCGAGAAGAGGTCTAAAGAGGTATGATGAACTGGTAAGGCTTTACATATCCCGGGTTACCCCGATCGTCAAGTGGTACCCTCGAAAGTTATTTTTGTACGAGTTGGTTTCCGGAGTTCGAATCTCACGTGGGTCGGACGTTTGAGCTTTTTTGCAAAATATTAAAAACACGGAATCAGCTGCTGAGAGCGCTTTAGCAGCGTCGGTAGGCGCGATTCGATGCGAGTCGACGAGGGGAAAAGGGCTGGGTTATTCTCGCGATAAAAAACCAAGGCACTAACCGTGGTGAGGAAGGAGGAAGAGGCTACTTTGTGACCGCCGATCTGAGTTACGACTTGGAAATATAGATAAAATAAGGGCAAAGATGCTTACACATATCCGTCAGTTCTACGACTGCATGCGCGCTTGCGTGCGCACAGATGATGGGCAGCACTCAGAATGGTTTCATGGCACGCAGTGGCTGCGACAAAGCTACGCGCTGTTGCCGTTGCTGTTCAACGTGCTCCTAGCTGTTGTGACACACCTTGTTCTCGTACGCTTCAGTATACACAACGACAGGCATACGACGTATTAAGGGGATTGGTGCACGTGGATGAGAATGTGGTGCTCCGAAAGGACGCGCCATTGGCATGCGTGCGAAGGGCAGTGTGGGGCGTGCAGTACGCCAATGACGCAGGAATTGTCTCGAAGTCAGCGGAGAGACCAGTTAAAATGACGGCAGTCATCGTGACTGTCTTCGAAGCATCAGGCCTCATGGTCTCGGAATAGAAGACGGATATGATGCTTCTACCAACACGAGACCAGGCATCCCCTTCTCCGCCGCTCGTTATCGAAGCAGCTGGTCAGAGGTATAGACAGGCGATCCAGTTTCTGTATACACCTAGGCGGTATTATCCACCAAGACGCTGACCTCGCTCTGAATCGAACGGCCGATTTGTCACATACGGGCATGCTTCAAACGGTTCGGACCGGAGTTGTACGGTATGAAGACGGCCCCGCTCAGTCTCAAAGCCTACATACATGTTGAAGGCCGAGGTGATTGAGACCCTGCTGTACGGATGTGTGACGTGGGCTCTCAGTGCACAACACTTTGCCATGCTCCGATCGGTGCACCACCAAGTTCTCCTGCGTGTCATTGGCTTCCAGCGTCGACAGCCTGGCGACTACACGACCCTCTCGAACGCGAACTCTCCCAAGCAGACATAATATGAGAGCATGGAAACGACCATCTGTAAAATGCAGCTGTTGTTTGCGGAGGCCGTGGCACCGCAATACAACAAGAGGCGACTACCCAGTCGGGTGATGTTCGCGACCATGACTGGTGGGGAGGGCCAGAGACCGGGTGGACAGACAGACACTTGCCGGAAATTCCTTAATGACCTAAAGGTGGTTCGAGCCACCGAGAGGTCCGCCGTACATTGCCCTTTGGTGTTTGGAGTAGGGACCGCGGGGTGGACCGTTGCAGCAAAGGAAGCCGGCAAGTGGTACAGGAAGGTTCTTGAGACAGCCAAACGGTTCATGGCCAGGTGGCACAGAGTTGAGGCGGGCCTGAGCAGGCAGCGCCACGCATCCGTTGTGGGTGGTGCACAAATTAATGACGTAGGGGAGGGGGGGAATGGCAATCGTAAGGAACCCGCGGTTGACCATGGCGGCCCACAAGGTGCCATGGTACCAGTCCAACTAGTGAGTATAATCCGTCTAGACTACCCGTACCGTTACATCTATGCGACTGCTTCGAAAACGGCCCTGTTGCTATTGGCTTTTGGCTTTAACTTTTAACGTTTTCAGTCTGGTTCTCATCCCTGAGGTACGAACGACGTACTGCCTGGCTTGGTGGATGACGGGGCTGCTTGTATCGTTGTTTTGGTGTTTTCCTTAGTGGTTCTTTCTGTTTTTCTTTTAGCTCCTTTGTTAGGTGTACTGTATTCCCCGTCGCAACTCCTTCAGTGGGGCGCACGACAGCATGCTACAACCCCTTGCAATATATTATGTTATATATTATGTTATGTTGTTGTGATCGCTTCTTGTGGTCGTTGCTTCTGCCCCCCCGTATTTTCTTAGGTTTTAGTTTTTTGTTTAGTTCCGTATAAAGGATTATATTTTATGTATGTTTGAATTTCTTCCTGTTGGTATTTGTCTTTCGTGTTTGGCACGAAGATGAGTGGCATTGAGTAGCGACACACATCCGTTGAATGGGTGGCGGCCAAGGGAATGGGGGGAAACGGTCGTAAGGAACCTGCGCTTGACGAAAGCAAGAAGAAGACGGCAGGCAGGGTAGCAAGGTACTAGAGGAGGAGGTATGACCTGTCTATCCGACCGGTACCACAAACAGCTGCGGCTGCTTGGAGGGTGCTTCAGCTGTGCTTCGGTTGCCTGTCGTTTTATTTCGTTCCTTCAGTACGCGACAGATGTTAAAAATCTAGTAATTAATAACGTGAGACTGAGATTTTGTCGAAACAGCTGCCATATATGATACTGGTATATACTGCTGTAATATAAGCTGTAAAATGCCGGGATTGGTCTCGATTTTGGTTTTGAGTTTATACAGGAAGTTGACGAACGACTCGTACAACTAAGAACTGGAGTTTCCAAAACGACGAGCTTGGAATTGGTCGTGTGTGAACCTGCTCACAGGGTATTTAACGAATTATGGTAATATATGACTAGGGAGCTTATTTGCAGAATATGAATATGAGATTGGTGGTATTCGACGAATTGGGTCAGCTTTTTCATTCTGAATGAATAATAATGCCCTGCACATTGTCGGAAGGCAATTAATATAATAATATATTTATATATATTATCTTTCTCTTGGCGCGTACCAGGTAGGAGGCTTAATGATTTGTGGGACCACAGCAATATAGGGCATGAATGCATGCAGTATAAGTGCAGGTCATATACGCACATCTGATCAGTCTGTACTTTATTACCTGTTGTATGTTCTTACAGTAAAGTAGTATAGTCTTCGTGCCCCTAAGCTCGATAAAATAGAAATCGACATCTTTGTATACGGCAGCATCACATTTTCTCTTTTCTACGTGCAACCCCGAGGGATCCCCAGCCCCTCTGCGAGGCGAAACGAGCCTCGCGCACGACATTGATGGTTTCTCACGCTGGCGTCTGGAGATCTTTGCAGCTCCTGCCGAGGTTCCGGTGGCGAGATTGACCTCGTGTAACGAATCAGGATTACGTGCGCCTGAGACCGGTGAACCCATCTGTCTCGTGTTGAGTTGTAATTTAGTTGCAAAATATGGCGCGGTAAACACTCCACCCCCCCCTTGCGACACGGATGGCCCATCTATGTCGCAGAGATCAGGTTTATTAATAGAGCTTCACCTCGCCGGGCACTCATTACTAGACACGGGTAACGGCTATCCGGGGGGTATTGGCGCTGCCAATGGGTACCCGCGGGCGGATTAACGGGTACCCGCTGACCAAATACCTGGGTATGGTTTGCGGGTACCCGAAAGGCGATTGTTTTAGTGGTGATTCCACTCGGTAACTGCCACAAAAAATGGAGAATAGGTGTGGGTTTCGGTTGAATGTCCAATAATATTATTAGATATTCGGTGCAACGTGTAGTCAATACTATCACAGCGGCCGGACATCTATCTGCCGTCGACGTAAACTCTACAGGTACAATGACTCATCGTGTACTCCAAGCACAGCACAGCCATGTAGCTATGTGCGCAATTGGACTGAGGTAACGCCTGCAAAAACGCTTGGGGCCCAAGAGAGAGTGTTTATCAGATTATTACGTGAGGGACTTCACTTTCATTAAAGAAGCGTTTTGATGGTGGTCGTGAGATTTGAACTCACGACCAATCACAACCCATTTATGTCCTGCCGACGACGCTATTCGTTAAGGCAATATCATTATTAATAGTAGCCCGTTGGGCTACGGCACAAAAGGTTAACCCATCACCCACCCATTTTCTTTTTCCATGTATATTTGCCCTTCTTTTCTTTCTCCTCCCTAGTCGTATCTCAGATCCGGGGGCCCAAAGCAGGCTCCTCTTCCCCCGCCCCCACCACCGTTCGTGCCTTGCGTGTTTATCGCGATAATACTTCGGCCCTTTCTCCTCTTGTCGACTCACATTGAATTGTGCTGTAAGCCTTATAACACCCCCCGCCCTTCAGAACGGCGGGGTCTTTGGTCTTCGTGTGGGGCCGTAAATACCCCAACAGTACCGGCCTGCTCATAAGAAACCAGAAATCGGGCTTAGGACTGGTGCTACGGTAGGGGGGGTAGCCTGATTTTCACCACCACGTTCGCTCCACTCGGGCGAGTGACTCTGTACCCCACTTGTCGCAGAGTAGCAAGCATACTATGGTGGTGCATATCTCGAAAACGTAACGCGTTAAGACTTAAACAGAACCGCGAAGAAATAGTGTGGCCACTCGGCGGAGTGGCTCTCATCCGCTGAAAATAATGGACTTAAAACCGACCCCCCTACCGTAGCACCAGTCTTAGGCTGACTTTCTTATTTGAGAAAGGGGTGTGTCCCACACTAACTTCAGTATAATAGCTGTCGCCCTTCCTATTTCCCCCGTAATGTTTAGGCTGAGTTCCGAAGTTATTATTAACATTATAGCAATCTTTGGGGCCCAAGGAAAAGTGTTCATCAGATTCTTGGAATGAGGAACTTCGCTTTTTTATGGTGGTCGTGAGATTAGAACACATGTCCTGCCTACGACGCCAGTTGCTATTTAGTCCGTACATAGGGGTACTCCGCTACTACTGGTAAAAGGTTAGCAAAAAAATATCCACCACCCAATACAAAACACCCCGTGTTGGCCAGGGCACATTCATTCCTGGATACGTGTATACCATCCCTGAGTTTTTCAACCGCAGGCTGTGTGGCGTATAGACACTTGGCACCTCAGCTTGAAAACATACTTCGAACTACATCACAAATATCTTGAGATTATAACAATTGAAGTGTGCGCCACCACTGAGGCTTAAGTTTCGGCGGAAAAAATCAAAACAAAACTTGATTTTATCGTGGAATTTTGGCAACAGTCATAAACGGAAAAAAGACCAGCAGGAAAAAACAATGATTATTAAAAATATTTACTATTATTTCCCGCCCTTTCATTGGCAATTCTAAGGTGTGACCTCTGTAACAAAACAAAAATATAATGCGATGCAATCCCAGGCTCGGGTTCGGGCCCATATCTCCGTCACCTCTCAAAACGTTCTGAATTCTTAATCGAAGACGTAACGATCGTGACAAATTCTGGAACCTGTAGTTTGCCACCATCATCAGATTCGACTCCAGAAACGTGTGCCCATAATTATTAGGCGAAATAAAAGATACCTTTACGGTGTATCGTATACGAGTGTAAAGAGGAGAAATATTCGTAAAAAACCCAACTGCCCTCTCTGCTTCAAAACGACGCTTTCGCAGGTAGGAATTTTAGTAGTTTCCACATTCGAAAGACCCCCTGCGTCCAGGAGATACAGGGAGGTACCCGGGCGCTGGGGGAAATAGTACAATATCACAACGTGATATTGTGTTCAGCACGGACTATACGACGGAGAATTGACCAATCACGTAAGGGCCCTGGCAGCCCTTTAAAAGGTGCATTTTTCTCCGTGGACCAATACATAAATGGGTCAGAATGGATACTAATACGTAGTAGCAAGATATCCCACATGTTCATATGAGTATCTATGTTCGGCTTTTGCCAACAAACCACTGCGTAACCCTTGCCTATATTTAAGTAGAGTACTTTTTGTTTTTTTTTCGTTCATTCCATTTATTATCTTCGCCCTTCCTTTCTCTCTCCTTCCTATTAATAGTCGTAACTCAGATCCGGGGTCACAGAGTAGGCTCTTCTCCCTCCTCCCCCACTACGGTTCTTGCCTTGCTTTTTATCGCGAGAAGACTTCAGCACTTTCTTCCCTCGTCATCTTTCGTCGAATTGTGCTTACCCACGCTATAATATGCGCTCTCGACAGCAGTTGGTGTCATTTGAGACTAAAAATCTCCATACGAGGAGAATCGAACGCCCGACCTCCAACGCCAACAGGCTTCGTGGCTACCAGTTAGACCACCGGGGCGACCGGCTTTGCCTGCCCCGAGTTGAATCGAAGAAATTTCCTGGAAATGGGTTCGTCCAAACACCGTCACTACACCCTCAGTGTGGTCCACCAGACAGAGCAATTGCACAATCAGAGGAACTACGAGATTGCGCCCAACGCCCGATGCGTCCAATTGTTATACTCCTCGTAGGCAGCCCCAAGCCCGGTGTGCGTGGAGTCGCCCCCTTCTGTTACAAAAAACGGAAAAGGCGGGTTCGTTCCGGACAGCGTCAACATCATCATCAGGTACTGGCACATCGCAAAGCCGTTGGGCCCTACCTACATCGACAACCAGTGACTGACATGTGAGGCAACTTCGACTAGAGGGTGTGCACGTGTATTTATTTGTACAATAAGTCGTTTGGTGCACGTATAAAGAGAGCTACGTACAACTGTACAGCCAGTAGTCCAGGGTCCAGGACACCCAATAAGAAACAGGCTAGCAAGAAAGCCAGACTAAGATTTAGAGTAAAATAGGAAATTTGAGATTTGCTATCTTGAAACTACAGTAGTGTGGAAAGCACCCTATCTCGAACAAGAAACCCAGTCTAGACCAGATTCCCTGTTTCTTACCAGGTGTCCTGTACTGCTGTATGTTGGCTACGCAGTGCTGTATTAAGGTGTCCCTGTACCTGTACCAAGAGCATTTCGTTTACTTCTCCCTTTGCTCCGTGCATACTTCTTTTTATCGCGCGCGTTTGCCTCGCGGTGTGCTCCCCCGTTTGCGACACCAAATACTCTATTCCAGCCGTTTCCCCTGGTATCGCCAGTCTATTCGTCAACAGCGTCAGAGAATGGTCAACCATTTGTAGTACTACCCCCTGCATGCAACACCTACCTGCAGTATTTCGGCAATCGACTGAAGGTTGCATGGTTTCAACTGTAACCGGTTCCGTCGCTCGAGTGCACGTTTGAAGGCCCTCGATAAGAGCACCACCAAGGCACCACTGGAAAATATGCAACTTGGATGGGCAAAGCGTGTTCCCACCTCGTGTTGCAACAAACAAGAATAAACGCGAGGGAGAGCTCGCATTGGTGTACAACCAAGCGTTGCCATCCCGGCATAGACTACTGCTCTATGTACGTGGGCGTATCCGTCAAGAGTTTGGGCAAACTCATGGGGGTAATCCCAACTAGAAACAAGTCTTATTTTGCGTGTACAGTGGGGGTCCCCCAATAAGGCAGTATCCCTTGATAAGGCGGTATCCCGATATAAGGCGGTCAAAATCGCTTGGCGCGACTGGGAAATTGCACTCATAACCTGGAACGAATAAGGCGGCTTCCCTCTATAAGGCGGTCATTTTGCCTTACTGGCACACCAACCACCGCCTTATTGGGAGACCCCTGCTGTATACCAGGTATACAGCAGTACGCGACACGTGTTAAATTAAGAATCTCCTACAGTATTTTGGGTAATGCTCGCGCCTTATTAATAGTGTACATTTCTGCGTGAGTCAAGCGTAATATTAATAGGTGATCACGATAGCGACTGTGAAATGTAAAAACTCGTCGAATAACAGAGCTCAAGGGGCCCCTTCCGTCAAAACAAAAAAATAGTACTTGAGTCCCCCGAAACAAATATAATATACTGTAGTGTTCGTCTTTTGTTCACCAGCAGTACTATATCTGGTACAAAACCAACATAATTACTCCATACCGAACACGGCATGGCTCCAGCAAGAATTGTGATCGCTTCGGAGCTCCTGTTTGGTGTCTACACTCTACTACTGCGTTGGTCCCGTGGAACGCGACTAACGACTGAACTAAAGGCCCAGCAGGTAGGTTCGCCTGCCCGTGCTCGGCGTCCTCGTCGAAAAGCGGAGTCAAAACAGTATCAGCAGGCGGAGAAATTGCCATTTTTCAAATTGAACTTTGTTTGGGAGTCCTTTTTTAGTACAGGGGGTAGAAAGGAAGGTTTAATGTGAAGAACACACACACACACACACACAGGACAGGACACCTAATAAACATCAGGAATGCTGGTCCAGGCTGGTTTTCTTATTTCAGAGAAGGTGCTTTGTTCACTAATACTAATTTCAATAATGACTCTCAAATTAATTATTTTTATTTAAGGGGCCCCTTCGGCGAAAAAATATACTAGCAAATGAAAACTGAAAACAAATCGTTTTTTTTCTTTCCAGTTGCAATACCATTTCTGGTATAATTTCCACATTTTCATGACTCCCTACGGAAAACGACATTTCTCCAGTTCTATTACTCGGACTTGCTCCCAGTGAGTAGTTTTAGAGAGCCTAGGTCATGGTCTAAATTTGTGTCTGATGAGGTGTATCGATCAGACGCCTTGTTGATCACGAAACGTGCCTCTTACTCAAAAACGACTCGCCATACCCCTGGTACCCAAAACAAATTTGAAAAACGGCAGTTTCCCCGGCCGCTGATATTGTTTTAACTCAGATTTTCGACGAGGACGCCGAGTAGTTGTAGGTGAACCTACCTGGGCCCCTAGTTTGGCCGTCCGTAGCGTCCTACCTGGCCACAGCAGAGTGTGGATACCAAACAGGAGCTCCGAAATGATCAAAATCTTGCTGCGGAGCACTTTGGTTTCGTGGTGCAAACACAGCAATGATTGCCCTCCCTTGCAGATCCAAGAGTCCAAGTGCCCCAAAAGGAATCAGACGCAAGTCGTCGAGGGAAGAGAGTGCTGAAATCATCTCGCGATAAAAATGTAAGGCAAGCACCGTAGTGGGGAGGGGGGAGAAGAGCCTACTTAGTGACGCCGGATCTGAGTTACGACTGAAGAGGGAGACAGAAACGACGGGCGAAGATAATACATGGGATGAACAAAAAAAAAAAAACTCCTAGAAACTATAACCAACAAGCTTAAGTTGGTCGGTCGCAGGTCTGAGCATTGGAACTAGAGCTATGCCGTTTTCCGTAAGGAGTACTGATACAGTGTTATTATACCAGAAATAGTATATTATATGTTTGTCAACACTCGAGCA
The DNA here is from genome assembly GCA_008828725.1 of Saccharina japonica. Classification (NCBI taxonomy): domain Eukaryota; class Phaeophyceae; order Laminariales; family Laminariaceae; genus Saccharina; species Saccharina japonica. The sequence goes on along the minus strand of MEHQ01001592.1, from coordinate 5,069 downwards.
CTCTTTTTTTTCGTGACCGAAGGGGCCCCTTAATAATCAGCCTGACTGTCTTACTATTAATAGCGTGTTTCTTACTATTAATAGGTGTCAAAATTCAGCAGGCGTTATCTTGAACTTAGTGTAGAAAGCACCCTATTTTAAACCAGAAATCCAGCCTGGACCAGATTTCTGTTTCATAGATGTCCTGTACTGTATACGACAGGCACTACCTCCCCTTCTAGCAACCCAGCTGCGTGAAAGAGAGAGAAAAATAAACGAAAAAGCGAAAAAAAAAAATTGTGTGTGTCGTATGTTGATTAACATTAAACCCGTTATTTCGACTCAACGACGTCAGTACACCCAGTGCCTGTCCTGATTCCCAATCCTAGAGAGATACAAATTATGTGGTCACAGACTGTGAAACAGAGAAAAAACGAAACAAAATAAAATAAAACGCAAATTTATGGGTAAAGCAAGTGAGATGCTTAACGTACTGGGTACGAGAACACAACGACACGAGCCGAACAAAAAAATAAGAACAAAAAGACGAATAAAAAAAAATCTGAAATTAAACAGAATACGAACGACGCAAATGACGCAGGAAGACAGAAGCGCCGCTAGAAGAAAAACACACGTGCCCAAGAGGAACAGATAACTGCTGCACGGGCGAGGCAACACGAAAAAGAGGAAGACACCGGCATAGGGTGGAAACAAAGAGAGAAACAAGGCAAAAAAGCAAGAAATGTGACACGAGAGAGGAAAAGAGAAACATCGTTCTCAAGGTAAGCTCGAGGCGATGGTGATAACAAGTTCCCGTATCTGCAATAAAAACCGATACGGGGACCATGTCACAACTTCTGCCATCTCATTCCCACTCTAAGAACTAAAACGGTGTCAAGAGCCGGTACTACCTCTGCCGCGCCCCCCCCCAGTGAACAAATCAACAGGAAACAAATAATAGAATTCAAGGACTAGTCGAGGGGATATCTTGCCGCACGATCTACCATTTCGTTTCTGCATTCGTGGACAGCTGTATCAGTACGGTCGCCCCTGCCCCCCCCCCCCCCCCCCCTCTCCTGGTCGCCTCTCTTGGCGTCCTCAGCTGCATGCCGTAGCCAGCTCCTCTCCGCTTCGGCCCTGTGCCACCTCGCCATGAAATGGTCCGCCGCCTCGCCAACCCCCCGATACCACACCCCCCTCTTTTTTGCCGCCCTCGGCCATAGTAACGTCTCTGCTCCGAACAGTAAAGGGGAGCTTTCTGTGGAGCCCTCTGTCGCTCGAAAAACCCTGAGGTCATCTGCTAGACATTGTGCCCAGTTCTTTTCTGGTCGGCCAGGCCCCGGGTTCGTCCCACCGGCGATCGTCCCAAACATCACCCGCCTGGTCAGCCGCTCATTGGTCGTGCGCTGTACGCCCCCCGCAAAGAGGAGGCGTCGTTTGCGGATGGTCGTCTCAACGCTCTCGCATTGTGCCTTCTTGAGAGCCTTGGCGTACGACATGAGATGGTCGGTGCGTTGGCGCTGGAAACCAATGAGCCGTAGGAGGAATTTGTGGTGTGCCGTTCGGAGCTCAGCGAAGTGCTCCTGGCCAAGGGTCCACGTCACACACCCGTACAGCAGTGTCTCCATCACCTCGGCCTTTAGCATGCGCACCTTTAGAGTGAACGGGGCATCCTCCATATCGTACAGCTCCCGCTTGAACCGATTGTAGCATGCCCATGCGAGTCGGATGCGTCGTTTGATCTCTGGCATAATGTCCGCGTTTGCGACGATAAGACCGCCAAGGTACAAAAACTGCGTTGTCTGTTTATACCTCTGGCCCGCTGCTTCGATGACGAGCGGTGAGGTCCGGAGTGCCTGGTTTGGTGTCCGCAGCAGCATAGTCTCCGTTTTCTTTTCGGATACGGTGAGACCAGCTGCTTCGAAAACGGTCACAATAACGGTCATCATCTTCGCAAGCTCTTCCACCGATTTAGACAACGCCTGCATCGTCGGCGTACAGCATACCCCATATTGCTCTCCGTACACGTGCTAGTGGGTCCTTCCTCACTCCGTCCCCCCCGAAGTCCTCCTCGAGGTGAACCAGGTCCCTCAAGATGTCTGGGTCCTCACTGAAGCGTATCAGTACGGCATGTATCACAGCAGCGGAGAAGACATTGAACAGAAGCGGTGACAGCACACATCCTTGCCGCAGTCCCTGAGTGACATCGAACCATTCAGAGTGCTCACCGTCATCCGTACGCACGCGAGCTCGCATGCCTTCAATGTGTGTGGTCACACATATATACTTGGCGACTTGAGACAAAGAGAAAACCAAAATAATCGTAACTGGAGCAAGGTTAGCAACTTAATGTACCGGTTGTTGTTGCTGTTGTTGAATTCACATTAAACCCGTTCTTTCTACTCAACCACATCAGTACACCCAGTGCCTGTCCTGATTCCCAGTCCTAGAGAGATACAAATTCTGTGGTCACAGACTGTGAAACAGAGAAAAAACAAAACAAAACAAAACAAAACGCAAATTAATGGGTAAAGCAAGAGGGATGCGTAACGTACCGGGTACGAGAACACAGCGACACGAGCCGAACCGAACAATAAGAAGAAAAAGACAAATAAAACAGATTCTAAAATGAAACAGAATACAAATGACGCAGGGAGACAGAAGCGCCCCTAGAAGAAAAGCACACGTGCCCAAGAGGAACAGATAACTGCTGCACGAGCGAGGCAACACGAAAAGAGGGAGACACCGGCATAGGGTGGAAACAAAGGGAGGAACAAGGCAAAAAAGCAAGAAAGAAGACACGAGAGAGGAAAAGAGAAAAATCGTTCTCAAGGCAAGTTCAACGCGATGGTAACAACAAGTTCCCGTCTCTGCTATAAAAACTTATACGGGGACCATGTCACACCTTCTGCCATCTCATTCCCACTCTAAAAACAAAAACGGTGTCAAGAGCCGGTACTACCTCTGCCACGCCCCCCCCAGTGAACACATCAACAGGAAACAAAAAATAGAATTCAAGGACTAGTCGAGCCGATATCTGGCCACACGATCTACCATTTCGTTTCTGCATTCGTCGACAGCTGTATCAGTACGGCCGCCCCCCCTCTCCTGGTCGCCTCTCTTGGCGTCCTCAGCTGTATGCCGTAGCCAGCTCCTCTCCGCTTCGGCCCTGTGCCACCTCGCCATGAAATGGTCCGCCGCCTCGCCAACCCCCCGATACCACACACCCCTCTTTTTAGCCGCCCTCGGCCATAGTACCGTCTCTGCTCCGAACAGTAAAGGGGAGCTTTCTGTGGAGCCCTCTGTCGCTCGAAAAACCCTGAGGTCATCTGCTAGACATTGTGCCCAGTTCTTTTCTGGTCGGCCAGGCCCCGGGTTCGTCCCACCGGCGATCGTCCCAAACATCACCCGCCTGGTCAGCCGCTCATTGGTCGTGCGCTGTACGCCCCCCGCAAAGAGGAGGCGTCGTTTGCGGATGGTCGTCTCAACGCTCTCGCATTGTGCCTTCTTGAGAGCCTTGGCGTACGACATGAGATGGTCGGTGCGTTGTCGGCGCTGGAAACCAATGAGCCGTAGGAGGAATTTGTGGTGTGCCGTTCGGAGCTCAGCGAAGTGCTCCTGGCCAAGGGTCCACGTCACACACCCGTACAGCAGTGTCTCCATCACCTCGGCCTTTAGCATGCGCACCTTTAGAGTGAACGGGGCATCCTCCATATCGTACAGCTCCCGCTTGAACCGATTGTAGCATGCCCATGCGAGTCGGATGCGTCGTTTGATCTCTGGCATAATGTCCGCGTTTGCGACGATAAGACCGCCAAGGTACAAAAACTGCGTTGTCTGTTTATACCTCTGGCCCGCTGCTTCGATGACGAGCGGTGAGGTCCGGAGTGCCTGGTTTGGTGTCCGCAGTAGCATAGTCTCCGTTTTCTTTTCGGATACGGTGAGACCAGCTGCTTCGAAAACGGTCACAATAACGGTCATCATCTTCGCAAGCCCTTCCGCCGATTTAGACACAATACCAGCATCGTCGGCGTACAGCATACCCCATATTGCTCTCCGTACACGTGCTAGTGGGTCCGCCCCCCCCCAGGTCCTCCTCGAGGTGAACTAGGTCCCTCAAGATGTCTGGGTCCTCACTGAAGCGTATCAGTACGGCATGTATCACAGCAGCGGAGAAGACATTGAACAGAAGCGATGACAGCACACATCCTTGCCGCAGTCCCTGAGTGGCATCGAACCATTCAGAGTGCTCACCGTCATCCGTACGCACGCAAGCTCGTGTGCCTTCGTGGAATTGGCGGATAACGGTTAACATCTTCTCTGGTATGCCGAAGCGTGCGAGCACCACCCACAACAACTCTCGGTCGACGGAGTCATAAGCCTTCTGCAGGTCAATGAAGCACATATTCAGCGGGATTTTCTTGGCTCCTCCGAGTTCTTGCAGTCGACGCACGACGAATAGCATGTCGACTGTTGATCGTGCTGGGCGAAAGCCGCACTGTTCCTCGGGGAGTATCCCTTCGGCCTCGCAGTAATTGCTGAGACGTGACGCGACCATTTTCAGCAATACTTTGCCTGAATGGGCAAGAAGCGAAATCCCTCGGTACTTGTTGCAATCGGATCGATCCTTCTTTTTATGAAGGACCTCAATGGTCGCATCTGTAGAATAATAATAAAATAAAATAGCAGACAAATATACAAACTAAACGATGATAAAAGCCAAAGAAATAAAGTGTCGTGCTTCCCCCCAGATATGACAGATACGTTTAAAGAAAGTAAAAATTAAGACGTAAACAGAGCAAGAATGAAAACGAAAGAGAAGGATATAGGCACCCGAAGAAGCACACCAAAAGCACCCTCCGAGCAGCCAAGGAACAGTTTTGTACCGGTACGTACTGTAGTATAGACAGGTTCTACCAACTAGTTACAGGGGTCCGCATGTCCGCATTCGAATTTTCCCGAAATTTATCGGAAACGTATTTGGGGTCGTGCTTTCCCAGTTGAGAGTTTCGGACTCGCATTTTATTTTTATATTTAATTAAAATAAAGGGCCCATATTAACGAGTATAAAATAAATTCAATTTGGAAAA
>MEHQ01001879.1:333303-349890 GCA_008828725.1 Saccharina japonica | reverse complement strand
GGGGGGGGGGGGGGGAGGGGGGTACCCATGTCGTGCATGGCCGTAGTCGTAGTCGTGTATGACCATAGATTCCTCGCACCCTTACAATGCCGGGACGGAGCACGTTGGGTTTTGGCAGGGGGCCCGGGTTGGCGGGCAAGATGCCCGCACGAGGCATCGGCGGCTCTTTTTGTGCGTGCGCCGCCGCTGCACGTATATAGCGCGCTCGGCGGCAAAACGAGGCGCACAACCCTTATTTTTGTTTTTGCTCGGTGTTGTGGGTGTTGCGCGGTGGCGTTGTGGGGGTCAAGACTACTACAGCTGTGTTTTTTTTAAATACATATTTCTGTGGTGGAAGTATTTTTTTGCTTGTATATATGATATGATAATCTTCCGGTACTACAGGCCGATCTGGAGCTGTGGTGGTGGTGGTGGTGGTCACTTTTCTATTTGTAGGATGGAAGTTATTGTGGCATCTCGTAGTTGTAGGGAGGGTGTTGATTTTTTGTATACCCCCCCCGCACCCCACCCCCCCTTTGGTCATACGGCTAGAGCCATGCATGGTATGAGTTCCCCCCCCCCCCCGCCCTATGGTCATACCACTAGGGATGCGAGGTTTGTTTTGGTCTTTCGACTACGGCCATGCATGAATATCGAGTGCACCCCCCCTATGGTCATACGACTACGGCCATGCATGGCATGAGTACACCCTCCCCCCCCCCCCCCCCCCCCCCCCCCCCCCCCCCCCCCCCCCCCCCCCCCCCCCCCCCTGATTCGCTGCACTCAGCCAACCGAGAGATCGCGTGTTGTTGACGTTTCCGTCAGCCATGGCCTCGTACGCTTGAGCAGGGAAGGAATCTGTCTCTCGCTCACAGAGTGTCAGCGCGCGTAACCTTGCACATTTGTTTCGGGCAGATCATGATCTACCATTTTTTTTCGGGCAGATCATGATCTACTGTAGATTATTTAGGTTATCTATCTGCCGTCATGATTGAATGCTGTGCAGGATCTGTACAGTACAGGTCCAACCCAGGAAACCTGTGCTAGATCATGTTACGTTGTACAACTACCCACCCGGCAGCATGGTGAGATGAGCTAGATCATGCTGGTGGTACAGATCAGGAATCTACGTTGTTATCTGCCTTGTGGACTACGTAGATCGTGAATTGGGGATCGATTATCTGTCCCAGGTGTTTGCGCACCTTGTTTAGGGAGGGGAGAAGGGGGGAGGGGGGGGTACTTCATATTCATGCATGGCCGTAGTCGTATGACCATAGACACGTATATTGATTTGTACCCATCAGGTACCTGTTTTTCTGTATTTGCACCCCTGGTTTCCGGAGGAGAGAGAAGAGGGGGGAAGGAACGTGTATATTGATTTGTACCACCTGTTTTTTCTGTCATTTTGTTGTGTCAACAGTACTTCCTTTTACAGTAGGCTAGAACATCGCTTTCAAACGTATTCCCTTCCTCAGGAAGGGTATGAGAGTGCCACCCTGTCCGGTATTATAAGCACCGTTTTATATTCATATCAGAGTCCAATCGGTGATTGTAATCCCAGCCAGTCAGTGTGGTACCAGGTACTGATGGTACATATTCGTTCCTCGGGAAGGGTATGAGAGTGCCACCCTGTCCGGTGTTATAAGCACCGTTTTATATTCATATCAGAGTCCGATCGGTGATTGTATTCCCAGCCAGTCAGTGTGGTACCAGGTACTGATGGTACATATGCGTTCCTCAGGAAGGGTATGAGAGAACCACTGTCCGGTATTATAAGCACCGTTTTATATTCATATCAGAGTCCGATCGGTGATTGTATTCCCAGCCAGTCAGTGTGGTACCAGGTACTGATGGTATATATATATCCTGATACGCATTTTTTTTCGCGAATCAGGCACGGCTGCCGTAAGCGGTGTATTTTGTTATTTTGTAGCCCGAGAGGGGTAGTAGACCGGGCGTTTTTTTGTAGCCCTATCGTAGCAATGTTGGTGTACTATGTGTCAAATTGTTTTCCGTGAAAATTTTCTCAGGAATGGAAAAGCTATAGACAAGAGCCGTGCGTGCCCGTGTCATGGTATTCATACGATGGTATCCCCGTTTTCCCCCTCTATTGTTGAGGTGGCGTGTTTTCTGATGGAAACACGCCTAAGCAAAACCATTGTTTGCTCGCCCCCCTTCTCTTCCCGGGACTATCTAAGATCAACGAAAAAAGAAGGCAGAGCGGCAAAAATAATAAAATATCATCAAAACATTTAAAAGAAAAAAAAAACTTGTGAGTGAAACTTGTGAGTGACTGAGTGCTTCTCGTCTCAACCTGCTTCCTCCGGTAGAAGGGTTAGCCCCATACCGCACACTTATTATTCTGTACCTTAAGACCCGCTCCTCCTGCGATGGGATACACTACTACAGCAGCAGTTAGTATATTTTGTAGTGTAGGCATAAATACGGCATACGCCTTATTGGGCAATTCTTCAGTTAAGAAGCTACAGCCGAAAAAAAAAAAAAAAAAAGTGCTACCTCCCCCTATCGTAGAACGCGCCCAGAATTTTCTGTGCGGAGCCTCTGCTTTCGACGCGCCGTGACTGACCTCCCCTCCTTTTGTTTTACCTTTCATTTTCATTTTTTTTTGGTGGGGGAAAGGAGCCCACAAGCGTTTTTGTTCCAAATTCCATTTTTCTTCTCGTTGGGTGAGCTCAACAGAGCCGATATTCCTACACGTCTGATACGTACGGCGGTGGTAATTGATTACACAATCGAAAGTTGGCGCACAGTTTTCCCACCGCAAAAAAAAAAAAAAAAAAAAAAAAAACGCCGGCGGGTGTCTCTTTTGTGCTTTTGCTCGGAGCTGCTGATGCTGCTTGCGAACTCGCTCTAACATTAATAATATACTCCTCTACGGCTAAACGTTGTTTTGTCTCTTTTTTTTTCACGGTCGTAACGATCTACGAACCCATGGACGTAGTTGGGTGAACGAAAGCAGTACCAACACAAGAGTATTTTACGACGAGCGGAATCTGCCGCATGCCCTCCTAAAGCCACGTCGTCCCGAGTCGCTCACGTCACATCCGTCGAGCCACTCGAACCACCGAACCCTTTCCCACCCCCCGCCCAACCCCGTCCAAACTCGTTCGAGCCCCCTCCCCCCCCTCCCCAAATCTCGCCCCAACGTCGTTCCGAGTCGCGTCACGATGCGGCCTTGGAGTCTCATAACCCCCCCACACCTGCGGGGGTTTGGTGAAAAACAACGCCGCTCCGTCCCGGCATTGTAGGGACATGCGAGGTCTCTCGACATGGGCATCATGATCTACGGGCTCCGGTGCACAACAGAGACACGCCCGACCTCCGCAGCAAATGGCAGGCAAGCAACCAAATTAGTCACGCCCCCCCCCCCCCCCCCCCCCCCCCCCCCCCCCCCGCCCCCCCCCCCCCCCCCCCCCCACACCTCCTTCCCGCCACTTTTGGTCTATACGGACTACGCCATGCACGAATGACTCACACCCAGACTGTTGCGTGAGAACCAAACGTGCCTCCGTCCCGGCCATTGTAGGGCACGAGGTCTATTATGCAGTCATTACGACTACGGCGCCATGCACCACATGAGTACACCCCCCCCCCACCCACCCCCCCCACCCCTTCCGCCACCCGTAGCCAGCCCGGACGGTTAACGCCGATGCAAGCCCCGAGCCGGGTGGAACCATACTACCAATTATCTTTTATCTTGCGTCATGCCACACTCCTTCTACTTCTGATACGCGGTGTGTATTTATAGGTCTAGAGCGCTGTCCGCCCTCCCCCAAAAAAAACGCTTCATATCGCCTCTTCCCCTTTTGCGCCAACCACCAACCACAGCGTTTGCCCCGGAATCTAGAAATTTTGCGCCAACCACCAACCACAACGTTTGCCCCGGAATCTAGAAAAACCGCGGGAGGGCCACCCCTCCGCGGAAAAAAAACAACGCGCGCCGCGCTGCGTCTAAAGAAGAAAAAAAACAACAAAAAAACAGCGAAATTTACAGCAAATCGACGAGACTGCTTTTCCTTTTCTTTTCCTTGTCTTTTTTCTCTCTCGGGTGCTCTCTCGAAACACTTTCTATTGGGAACCCAACGTAGCGACAAACAAACAAAAAAACGGCAACGGGCGGATGACATTTTTCATTCAAAAGCGACCAATAGAGGAAGTACAAGAGCGTGCAGCAATGCAGGTATGATCACCATATACATGCTTCGCGAGCGTGTGGCGCAGCTCCTTACAGTTCGGTTCGGGCACCCCCCCCCCCCCCCATCCCCACCCCCTACCCCCCGACAGCTCGGGCCCACGCTGTAATCGTCATTTTGAATCGACATGTTTTCCCTTTTTGAAGCCCTAAATGGGGATTTATATAACCGCCCAGGCGTTGTCGCTCTGAGTCTCGTTCGAATGCTCGCTTTCCCATCGGAAATAAGCCATCCGGTTACAATTTTACGTACCCCACACCGGCGCAGTTTGGGCAGTCCGTTCAATGAGGAGCCGAAAAAAAAAGACGATGAAGACAGGTCCCGCCGATCTCCCAAACGATGGCTTGGAGACAAGGCAGACAGAACCTTCATGGACACCGATGCTTACGGCGGGAGGCATCGAACGAAGGAGAGAACGCAATGCACGGGCGCAAAATCAGAGCCAACCCCTCCCTCCGCCCCCCCCCCCCTCCCCCACGGGTAACAATTCTTCCGCACGGCATCAGGCGACTATTTTCAACCACGCACCACGCCATACATGCGCCACAACACGAAAAGGACGACGACGACGGCGATGGTGGTGGCGACAACATACAGCACCACCGCCACCGCCGCAGCTACCGCCACCGCTACCACCACCACCACCACGCTGCCGCCGCCGCCGCCAAAGCCACCTTAGCCACCGCTATATACCGTAAACCGTTAGCACTCACCACGGACACACCCCCATCACCAACGCTATGTCATACCCGCGTAACTCCGCTCGTCGTAACTCCTAACAATCTCGTGTAACTTTTGCTTATCATCGTAATCCGTCACGAAAGTACACACACAAAACACAAAACACAAAACACAAAACCACACACAAAAAAAAATAGCAGCAACCCAAAAGAAAAAAAGCAGAAAAACAGCATAAGGGGCCAGCAGGGAGGCAGGCGGGCGGGAGGGTAGGCTACGTAGCGGGTTGTCGGCGGCAAAAGCGGCTACAGGCGTCGCAGCTACAACAAGCTCACCCCAAAAAATGAAACTACCGCTGATACCGCCTCCCGGCCTCGCACACTCGGCTGGCAACCTCGTCGATCCTTGCGCCCAGAGAATCGGCGCTCTCGCCCGAATCTACTGGAAACCTTACTATCTCTCTGCCTCCAAGGTGCAGGTGGAGGGACGGGAGCCCCGCGATTGCCTGTCTGTCGGCGACGTCGATGAGACTCATCACGTCAGCCTCCGCTAGGAGTATCGGGATGGTGCGCGGGGCGACGACGTCCCCAGCGGTCCCACCCACGCACGTTTTCGTCTCCGCTGTTGGAGCTTCCGCCGTGGCGGTGCTGCTTCGCTCGAGGGAGCCTGATGATGATGACGATGATGATGACGTTAGCGGCGGCGGCGGCGGTGGCGGCTGCGATTTCTGCCACTCGAAATCTGAAATGGGTGACGACGAGTACAGCTTTTGTTGCCGCGCTTGCTTGTGCTGCGGCTTCTGCTGGCCCTCCTCCTGCTGCTGCTGCTCACCCTGCTGCTGAAGCTGAACAGGCGGCGCGTGCTGCCGGCCGGCTAGGCATTCGAGTATGCTCACCGCGTGCTGTGACTCTTGCGTCCAGCTTCCGTGGAAGAGCACAGCGACCAGCTTGTCCCAGCCTCTGCGGGAATAACGTGGCGACGAGGCAATGCGTGGCACGAGGTGTCGGGGGGGGGCGTGAGCGTATGGTACGTACGGTGTGGCGTGGGCAGCGCTTTCTCGTGCCCCTTGTACGGTGGACGGTGCACTGGACACGTATGTACGCTGGGCTGGTTTCTGGCACGAGCCGACTAACCCCACTCCACCCCACTTCACCTCATTACATGCCATCAGCAGTACCACACACAAACCAAGCATCAAATCGGGGTACCGACTGTAGCGTCCACAACACAAGACACACACACAAGACACACATAAACACACACACGACATAATGCAACACACCGTTCGAGTGTGCCGTAGAACTGCTCGCTCGTCCGCATCACCAGAGGCTGCCGCTGCTCGGCCGCCCTGGCCCACCACTCTTCCCCGACACCTTCGCGGCCATTATTCCAGTACGCCCAGTCCACCCCCGGCAGCTGCGGCGCCGCATCCCCGCTTTCCCAGTCGCCGTCCTTAGCGTCCGCCACCACCCTGTCGCGTTCAAATTTTTGGGGGAGGGGGGGGGGGGTGTACTTCATTTTCATGCATCGCCGTAGTCGTATGACCATAGACCCTTGCATCCGGGGTGTACTTCATTTTCATGCACGGCCGTAGTCGAATGACCATAGACCCTCGAATCCCTACAATCGGGACGGAGCATGTTGGATTTTCGCCGACCAGGCAGGCATTTTACTGCTTGTACAAAGCGCCAAGCAAGCGCCGTGAGGGTGTTGGAGCGCGTCGCAATGGAGGGTAAGCCGCGTCCTACACAACCGCAAGAACCGCTCTCATGAGGCGGGCATTCTTGCCATATGGACGACAGCGTCGACTTGACTGAGTGAGGGGGGGGGTGGGGGCGGGGGGATCTCTTGGGTGCTCACCTTGCCCAGTCTTCGAGCTGACGGTTGTGAACGGCCCGGAGGACCTCGGCGTGAATTTTCCCGCTCGTGGCCACCACGCCGACCACCTGGCGGAATATAGAAGGCCGACACAGCAAAAGGAGACAAGAGGAGGGGGGCGGACGGACGGACGGACGGACGGACGGACGGACGGACGCAAACATTAGTTTGGCAGAACGTTTTTTTTCTGCAAAAAAAACGTCTCAGCGAAAATAATCGCACAGGGCTTTCTTGGGGCACAAGGGTCCCTCCCCGGTCGACGAACAGCGACAAAAAAAAATAGAAAACAACAGCAACAGCATCAACAATTTAATAACAACAACAGCAAAACAACAACAACAACGACAACAACAACAACAACAACAACAACAACAACAACAACAACAACAACAACAACAACAACACTACCACAAGTACAACAACAACAACAACAATAACAACAACAACAACAACAACAACAACAACAACAACAAGTACAAGGGGTTATTTACCGCCAGAAGACGAGCCAAGGCTAAGGGTAGGGCTGTTCACGGGCCGAGCCAAACGTCGCGGGTAAGGTCGGGTCGGAACGGGTCGGGACAGGTAAGGATGTCCTGACCCGACCCGACCCGACCCGGCCCGCGCGTCGCGTTGAGGAGGAAAAATTCGGACACAAGCACGCTCTTACAACAACGGGCCGCAAAAACTTGCCCGCACCTCCGGCGAGCTCCCGCTTACAGCTGGAGATCGTGCAGCTTCTATTGAATTACCCCGGTATTAATCGGGGATTTATTAATAGCTGGACCAAAAGAGCTACAATGGTAGATCATGAACTGGGGGACCTGCCTTGATCTGTTCCGATGTATGGATCATCGTATACTACGCGCGCACCAGAGCAGCGGCGCATCAAAACAAGAAACCGTCCAAGCTTTTGCCACAGCAGCACCGCGAAACAACCCGGCAAAAAACCCTGCTCTTGAGCTCCCCCCCCGCCTGGTTGGTGAAAACCCAACGTGCTCTGTCCCGGCATTGTAGGGATGCGAGGGTCTATGGTCATACGACTACGGCCGTGCACGACATGAGTACACCCCCCCCCCCGTTGTCGAGAAAACCAGGGGATGTGTTATCTTACCACCCAGTGTGCTATATATCTTATCACACTGGTGCCATCTATCTCAGCACCCAGTGTGTTACCGGTATCTTATCATACGTGTGTGTTGTCGTATACATCACCCAGTGTGCTATCGTATCACCAGGTGTGTTACCTTATCACACGTGTGCTATATCATCACCCAGTGTGTTTGTTATCTTATCACGCCGGTGCTATCTTAGCACATAACATGTGTTAGCTTAATACCCAGTGTCATAGTATCACACATGCCCTATCGTAGTAACACATGTGCTGTTTTCTATCCAATCACAAGTGTGTTATGCCCCCCCCCCTCCCCCCCCTGCCAATCACCTCCTAACTGGCGAGCAATGGCAGCACCAGCTCGGCGCGGCGTCTCTTTCTGGCCACGCTGCTCTCCCATCTTCCCGAACAGGGGGGTTGTTTTCTTCTTCTCCGTGGGCTGAACCCTTTTTTCACTACATGCCGAACAACGTGTCCCACTACATAATACCATCGCGTGGTGCGATGTATGGCGGCACAGCAGTGGGGGTACCCCTACTTTCAAGAGGGGGCACACGCTAAGAGAGGAGTCTAACGTAGTGCAGTTTTTTAAGAGAGAGGGCCAAATCGGTTTGGACCCGCCTACACTCGTATCAATAGCGCAGCCACACGTTTTCCACTTGCTGAGCGTAATAGAGAACGCCACCTAAAGAGAAGGCGTTTCGCGGCCTGACTTATCACCACCTCTCTCAACTCGGGGTACCCACTGCTGTTGCTGCTCTAGCAAAACTTTCTGAATGACGGACCTCCTCGGCTTGAGAAAAACTACCCCGGTACATACGTATATATAAGTACGTATCATACGTATCTCGTTGGTGTTTGTGCACAACGTTTTTTTTTTCGTTACGAGCACCTGTATACCAGGTATAGGTCATAGGGATTTTAATTTATTCATCGAGTTGAAAAAAAGCCTACATATCTTGTAATTTTTTTTTTTACTTACTAATAGTATGGATCTCCTCAAGCGAGAGGAGACCCAGAATCCTCCCACACTGTTTTCAAGTAAGTTTACACTTTTTGCCTTTTGAGGCAATATTTTATCCCACACTAATTTCAAGTAAGTTGCCCCCAAAAAGCTTGGGGGTGTCAAGGGATTACGTACATAAACTCACCTCTCGTGGGAGCTTGGCGCCAAGCGAAAAGTCAAGCGGCTCCCCTCTACTGTCGGTCACCTTGCCCCCGGCTTCCTGGAAAACCACAAAAGGAGGCAGTGCGCGGGTCGGGGGGGGGGGGGGGGGGGGGTTGTAGTGCTCAGCCTCAGCAGCAACGTGTGTATGTATATAGCATACGCAGGTTATGAAAGTGTAAAAACGGACGGTTTGTAGGCGTTGGAGGTGTAGAGAGTTCTTCAAGACTCAAAGTGCCGATCTCTCATCAAAAAAATTTCAGGGCTCTTCACGGGTCCGAATATGTTTTAATATATCTCACGGGTCGGGTCGGGTCGGGTCGGGTCGGGTCGGATCAGGAGATCTTGAAAACCCAAACGGTTCGGGTCGGGTCACCCTTACCCGACCCAACCCGACCTGACCCGCGAGGTTTCACCCGACCAGGTATCACAATATGTAGTTTGGGTGATGAGGTGTAGGGTTCCCTCCCTTAAGCAGCCTCAAGTGGGTATAGCCCAAGCGGGTCGTAGCCCGCATCTTTCCCTCCTACCCCCGACTCCCACCCCCAGCGGCCCCACACTTAACTCCAACTAATTTGTCCCCCCCAAAAAAACGTGGGTGTATTTTCTGAACGGAGATAAAAACGCCTCCGGGGTTTGCCATATTTCTTATCCTCTCACCCGAATGACGACCGCCCCCGCGACGTGATCCCAGATGTTCTCGACGTATCCCCACCGGGGCAGACGAAGGTATATGCCCCCCTGCTTGGCGGCAATAAAAATGTGACAAAACCGACGAATGTGTATTTCCGAGTCAGCGAGAATGCCATGAGAGAAAAAAAAAAGTATATATATATATATACAAGGTGATTTTTGCAAACGGGACTGATCCCCATCGAATTGTTTTGGAGTCAGTGCCGTTGAGAGAAACAAAACAAACAAAAAAAAAAAACGCGAATTTCACCCATCACTACTATACGTATATACCGTGGTAACTATTTTTCTGCAGCCTGCCAATCCTATTTTATATTTTTCACCGAGGGATGAACGAGTCCTCTGCTATCCTACGTTTGCCCCTCTCACGCCAAGAGGAACGGGACGGGTCCTGCCCTGTCCTGTCCTGTCGCCCTCTTACGCCAAGAGGAACCGAGTTCTGACATTCTGTTATTTCCCTCTCCCATCAAAAGAGGAATCGAGTCCTGTCCTGTCCTACTTAACTTATCGCCCTCTCGAAACAAAAACATGAACGAGTGCACAGGGGCGAGAGAGAGGACGGGGTCGGTTTTCCGGAGTCGTTGTTGGTGGGAAGAAAACCCCCGTCATGCTCCGTCCCTACATTGTAGGAAATACGAGAGTCTATGGTCTATGGTCATACGACTACGGCCATGCATGACACCCCCCCCCCCGGCCCCCCCTCCCCATTCTGACACGCCTACTCGCGAGCGCCCGCGCTTTTCGTCTCTCGCCTGTCCCTCGGAGAGCAGCCCGTACTTGCACTGGCCGTCCACCCTGATGGGCGGGAGCGATATGTCTAGGTCCAAGCACACCTGTGCCGCCACGGCATGGGAGGTGTGCGTAGCCTCGACGGACTCTAGGACTCGGGCTTCTGACGGGCGACGGGCGTGGTCCACCATGATCCGTCTTGTGTCGTCCGCGCCGGCGGAGAGGGGGCGAACGAAGGACCCTTCCCCGAGCGCTGCGGTGTACAGAAGCCCCCTGATGGCGGAGTAGGTTGAGTGGGAGAAGTGTGTGCGGCAGTGGTAGGGATTGGTGGAGGAGGAGGGGGAGTGGTGGTGGTGATGGTGATGGTGGTATTGGTGGTGGTGGTGGCGGTGGTGGTAGTTGTCGTAGCAGTTGTAGTAGGATTAGTGGCAGTAGTAGAAACAGTAGCAGTAGTAGCAGTAGTAGTAGTAGTAGTAGTAGAAGAAATATTAATAACATTATTAGTAGTGGTGGTAGTGACGGTAGTACAGCAGATTCGCTTTGAGTATGGTGGAATAGGAACCCACCCCATCCTGGTACAGCAGTGGATTATCGGCGGGCTGGAGGGCAAGCCGTCGGAGGAGGGGGCGGGGGTACTCATTGTCATTCGTGGCCGTAATCGTATGGCCATAGACCCTCGCACCCCTACAGTGCCGAGACGGAGCACGTCGGCCGTGAGGTGTTGGGCGAGTCGCACCTAGGGTGAGCTGCATCCTATTAACACTAAGAACCGCTTGTGAGGCGGACTTTCTTGCATATGGATGAACAGCATCGTCCAATGAAATTGATTTGTTTTCCGGTATGGCCCCTTCCAGAGACAGCAATGGGTATACTACGTAACAACCTCGTGGGTGCCTTACCACATACACACTACGTGATACGGAGTTAAGCTTCTTCACCCCGCAAAAACCATCTAACTCGACCGCCAGCCGTAGTGACAGCCAAAAACGATACAAAAAAAAAACGTTACCTTGGTTGCCTAGCTCACGCAGTGATTGGCGTGGTTTACCACGTCGTTGCCAACCCGCGCCACTCGAGGGGTGTGAGGGGTGAGGAATTTAGCGAGTGTTGAATCGTTCAGAAAGATGGGGTAAGAATGGGGTTAGAGAGAGAGGGGGGGGAGGGAGGGACGGACGGACGGAGGGAGGCAGGGAGGGAGGGAGGGATGGAGGGAGGGAGGGAGGGAGGGGGCAAGGGCAAGACAACACGGGCCGTGCGTGCGCACAAACAGCCTTGCGAAAGCACAGCCAGCTAAAACCAACCCCCCCTCCCACGGTCATACGACTACGGCCAAGCATGAAAATGAAGTACCCCCCCCCCCCCTCCCACTCAGGTTGCCGACCGAACCACAGCAGTGCTCCGCGTCACGCAAAAGACACACCCATCTCCGCCTGCCCCCCTTCCTAATAGAAACAAGCGCGGTTGCAAAAAAGACAAAAAAAACGGCGCTTGAAGCCTATTAAGCACGCGCCGGACGTGCGCATTATTGTTTTCACCGCCCGCTGCTCTCCACCCACCTAGCGTTCTCCGCATCCCCGCCGCCCGGCGAGCCTTGCGCCGGATGGTCCTCGGCCGCCGGCAAGTTAGGGCATCCTAGGATACCCGCTACAGCCTTCCCCCCGTCTAGCAAACCCTGCGAAGCCATGATTCCGACGGGAAGAGGGTGGTGGTGGTGGTGGTGAGAGGAGGCGGCGGCGGGAAGGGGGTTGGTGGTGGTCATGGTGGTCGTGGCGGTGGTGGGGTGGCGGCGGGGTAAAACAAGCCAGAAAAAGGAGCGTGACTTCTCTCTTTTGAGGCGAGAGCGTCAAAAACAAAATTCGCAGCTCGTTGTCCAAGCCATGGCAACGTGGGGAGAGCTCGTTGGCCGGAAGGGTGAGTTGAGTGATCGGTGGATCGGTGGCGGTTGGTTGGGGTGCACATTCTCTTGCGCAACTATTAATAGATGCACGCAAACTGCTGTGCCTGTCTGTGCCTGTCTGTGCCTCCCCTTTTTCGCTCGAGCTGAGCTGAGACGCGTCGTGCAGTTAGTTGGATAAGGTTTCGCACCCCCGTGGGCAACCTGCATCACCGCTCGTGCCCAGGGGGGGGGGGGTGTACTTCATTTTCATGCATGGCCGTAGTCGTATGGCCATAGACCCTCGCATCCCTGCAATGCCGAGACGGAGCACGTTGGGTTTCACCAACCAGGCAGACATTGCTTGCACCAAGCGCGAAGCGCCGTGAGATATTGGGCGAGTCGCATGAAGCGTGAGCTGCATCCTACTAAGAACCGCTTGTGATGCGGACTTGCATATGGATGACAGCTTCAATGAGTTAATTTAATTTCGGGTGTGGCCACTTCCTGAGACAGCAATGGGAGCACTATGTAATTGCCTCGTGGGTGCCTTACCATATACACACTACGCGATACGATCATTCCCCTTGTACGGAGATGAGGTTATCAACCCCGCACAAATGATCTAACAAGACCGCCAGAATGGGTGATCGCAAAAAAAAAAACGGTACCCTGGTTGTCGAGCTCACGCAGTGAGAGGCGTGTTTTACAGCGTCGTTGCCAACCGACGCCAACCCAACCCATAAATATATAAAAAATGTATAGGGGGGGGGGTGGGGGGTGTACTCGATATTCATGCATGTCCGGGGGGGGGGTACACGGGGACAGAGAGAGGTGCCTTCACGGCACGCTCCGCCAGGACACGGCGCGAGCACGGCCGAGGCCACCCCCGACAGAGTCGGGAGAGGCGAGCTGGAGCTCGATCAGGTCACGACGAAGAAACAACGCACCGAGAGGTGGACCTCATTGCGAGGAAACACGCTTTCTCGGATCTCGGAGGTCCGCAACGAGCATACTGGTACATTTCAGTGATAGTGATGAGGCGGTACCATGTAGGGGGTCGGGGTAAAAAAATAGTAGATTTTGGGTGAAAAATCGAAACAGTACACGTCCGCTGGGACACGGCGCGAGCACGGCCGAGGCCACCACTGCCAGAGTCGGGAGGGGCGAGCACGATCAGGCACGAAAAAACAGCGGACAGAGAGGTGGACCTCATCGCGAGGAGACTTGAAAGCGGCTCGAAACCCTGGTCTAAAAAAACGCAAGTTTGAGAGCTGAGAGCACACGGCCAACATTACCGTACTTAACACGTTTTTAGATTGGGTTGATGTCGGTTGGGAACGACGCTGTGAAACACGCCAATCGCTGCGTGGGCCAAATAACCAGCGTACGGCTGAGTTTTAGGCGGTCACCATAGGTGGCGGTTGAGGTAACAAAGTAATTTGTGCGTCGAGAACCTTAACTCCACACGAGGGGGAATGGTAGTATCGCGTTAGTGTGTATATGGCAAGGCATCCACGAGGCATTACCTAGTATACCCATCGCTGTCTCTGGAAGTGGCGATACCAGAAAAAAAAACATTCACTTGACGCTGTTATCCCTATGTAAGAAAGCCCGCCTCACAAGCGGTTCTCAGTAATAAATGGGATGCAGCCCAACCTTTANAAGGTTGACGATCGGTTTTGAAAACTGAAAACGTTCATTTTCAGTTTTCAGAAATCATCCGTAAGAAATTGCCTTACTCAGGTCCCCCGTAGTAGCCACCGGGCAAGTAAACCCGGCAAGTATCACCGACCAGCCCAAACGACTTTATAGTTACTTCTATATATTTTAAATATCCAAGGCTATCTCCCCCACCGCGCCTGATCCTCTCAGGAATCAGACCGGGTCAGCATGGTCACGCGCCCCGAGGCATCACACGAACGTAGAATACACACTTCTACGTACCCCCGCCCCCTATATGTACGACGACACGTGCTTCAAATTGCTCACGTATACATCGCGAGAAAGTGGTGTTGACCACGTTGTTGTTATTTATTTCCTCATCGGCCTGTCTGTGTGTCGAATTGGGATTACAGAGTAGGAGTACGCACACTGGGATCTTTTTTCTACATACGTACGTTGATATTTTTCGGAAGAAAACCCCCCATGGCGGCATGGTTGACAACCCAACTAACGGAACGCCTTATAGTATCTACAGCAGTACGGTTTTAATTCTAAATTCTGCACCGCTGCGGATGATTCAGCTGTAGTATACAGTATACAGGAGTATATATATAGATTTCAAATAAAAAAACGACAGCAGCTGTGATATCGAGGGTTTCGTCGAAACTCGTCTTAAGCAAGCTGCGTGGGGTGCGTCGATCGCAGCGAAAACTATATACCACTATGTCCCTAAATATAAGAAACATTTGAGTTGAATACTTGAATAAATTCGTTTCTTACATCTTCGGACATAGTGGTGCAGGCTTTGAGGGGGACAAAATCGCACAGCTGCTGTGGGCTGTGGAAACACGAAAGCGGCAGGTTGTTCGGCTGCTGTTGCGACGGGAGCGACGCACGTAAAAAAAATATTCCAATGTGAAAAGTGGAAGTGTGACCCCCCCTTTTATTGCTGCACTGCACAGCAGTAAGATATATCTCAGTCTAATTCCAAGTAATTTATCCCCAAATCGGGAATGCAGCCCCACTTTAAGGGGAAAGTTCCCTAATAAGGGCATACATCTCACTCTAATTCCAAGTAATTTGTACTCAAAACAGGAGAGTGCAGTCCCAGTTTAGGGGATTACGTCTCTAATAAGGGCATATATCTCACTTTGATTCCAAGTAATATGTCCCCAAAAGAGGAGAGTGCAGCCCCACTTTAAAGGATTAAGTCTCTAATAAGGGCATATATATCACTTTCATTCCAAGTAAGTTGTCCTCAAAACAGGAGAGTGCAGTCCCAGTTTAGGGGATTAAGTCCCTAATAAGGGCATTTATATTACTCTAATTCCAAGTAATTTGTCCCCAAAAGAGGAGTGTGCATTCCTACTTCATATGTGTTTTGCAATCCACCGGAGGGTACGTATATACAAAAGAGGCATGTAGTGGGGGGTGTACTCGATATTCATGCATGTCCGGGGGGGGGGTACACGGGGACAGAGAGAGGTGCCTTCACGGCACGCTCCGCCAGGACACGGCGCGAGCACGGCCGAGGCCACCCCCGACAGAGTCGGGAGAGGCGAGCTGGAGCTCGATCAGGTCACGACGAAGAAACAACGCACCGAGAGGTGGACCTCATTGCGAGGAAACACGCTTTCTCGGATCTCGGAGGTCCGCAACGAGCATACTGGTACATTTCAGTGATAGTGATGAGGCGGTACCATGTAGGGGGTCGGGGTAAAAAAATAGTAGATTTTGGGTGAAAAATCGAAACAGTACACGTCCGCTGGGACACGGCGCGAGCACGGCCGAGGCCACCACTGCCAGAGTCGGGAGGGGCGAGCACGATCAGGCACGAAAAAACAGCGGACAGAGAGGTGGACCTCATCGCGAGGAGACTTGAAAGCGGCTCGAAACCCTGGTCTAAAAAAACGAAGTTTGGAGAGCTGAGAGCACACGGCCAACATTACCGTACTTAACACGTTTTTAGATTGGGTTGATGTCGGTTGGGAACGACGCTGTGAAACACGCCAATCGCTGCGTGGGCCAAATAACCAGCGTACGGCTGAGTTTTAGGCGGTCACCATAGGTGGCGGTTGAGGTAACAAAGTAATTTGTGCGTCGAGAACCTTAACTCCACACGAGGGGGAATGGTAGTATCGCGTTAGTGTGTATATGGCAAGGCATCCACGAGGCATTACCTAGTATACCCATCGCTGTCTCTGGAAGTGGCGATACCAGAAAAAAAAACATTCACTTGACGCTGTTATCCCTATGTAAGAAAGCCCGCCTCACAAGCGGTTCTCAGTAATAAATGGGATGCAGCCCAACCTTTATACGACTCGCCGAACACCTCACGGCGCTTCACGCTTGGTGCAATCAATGTCTGACAGGTCGGTGAAACCCCGACGTGCTCCGTCCCGGCATTGTAGGGATGCGAGGGTCTACGGCCATGCGTCTACGGACGTGCACGACATGATTACACCTCCCCTCTCCTCCCCTCCCCTCCCCTCTACTCTCTCGCCTCCCCCCTACTCGCTCCCCTCCCGTCCCCTCTACTCTCCCCCCTCCCCTCTACTCGCTCCTCCCACCGCCCCCCCGCCCCCCTCCCCCCGACATGAGC
>MEHQ01001879.1:289315-333089 GCA_008828725.1 Saccharina japonica | reverse complement strand
CATCCCCCTTTCCCTCTCACCAGCGCCACACAGAACTGTTCCCCCCTCAAGAACCCCTTTGTGCCGTCGATCGGGTCAAGGACCCACGTCCGCCCGCCTCGACCCCAGTGCCCCCTCTCATGCTTCCCGTGCCCCCTCGTCCCGAGGTCGATCGCCGCGCACAGCTCGGCCTCCGTCAGGTCCAAACCCAGCACCCTGCTAACTACCCCCAGCACGGAGGACAGGGCTGCAGGGTCCTGCCGAAGGACGGGAGAGGTCTCCTCGGCGATGAAGCCGTGCCCCGGGAAGTAGCGGCTGAGCACGCCGAGCACGATCGCCTGCACGCTGAAGTCCGCCACCGTTACGGGGGACGAGTCCGACTTGCTGGAGGGGGGGTGAGGGAGGGTGACACGCGCAGACGGGGGAGTGGGGGGGGGGGGGGGCCGGGGGGGGGGGGGGGCCGGGGGGGGGGGGGGGCCGGGGGGGGGGGGGGGCCGGGGGGGGGGGGGGGCCGGGGGGGGGGGGGGGCCGGGGGGGGGGGGGGGCCGGGGGGGGGGGGGGGCCGGGGGGGGGGGGGGGCCGGGGGGGGGGGGGGGCCGGGGGGGGGGGGGGGCCGGGGGGGGGGGGGGGCCGGGGGGGGGGGGGGGCCGGGGGGGGGGGGGGGCCGGGGGGGGGGGGGGGCCGGGGGGGGGGGGGGGCCGGGGGGGGGGGGGGGCCGGGGGGGGGGGGGGGCCGGGGGGGGGGGGGGGCCGGGGGGGGGGGGGGGCCGGGGGGGGGGGGGGGCCGGGGGGGGGGGGGGGCCGGGGGGGGGGGGGGGCCGGGGGGGGGGGGGGGCCGGGGGGGGGGGGGGGCCGGGGGGGGGGGGGGGCCGGGGGGGGGGGGGGGCCGGGGGGGGGGGGGGGCCGGGGGGGGGGGGGGGCCGGGGGGGGGGGGGGGCCGGGGGGGGGGGGGGGCCGGGGGGGGGGGGGGGCCGGGGGGGGGGGGGGGCCGGGGGGGGGGGGGGGCCGGGGGGGGGGGGGGGCCGGGGGGGGGGGGGGGCCGGGGGGGGGGGGGGGCCGGGGGGGGGGGGGGGCCGGGGGGGGGGGGGGGCCGGGGGGGGGGGGGGGCCGGGGGGGGGGGGGGGCCGGGGGGGGGGGGGGGCCGGGGGGGGGGGGGGGCCGGGGGGGGGGGGGGGCCGGGGGGGGGGGGGGGCCGGGGGGGGGGGGGGGCCGGGGGGGGGGGGGGGCCGGGGGGGGGGGGGGGCCGGGGGGGGGGGGGGGCCGGGGGGGGGGGGGGGCGTATTTGCTCATTTGTTGCTTGCCTTAGTCATTTGACCATTGACCACGCATCCCTTTCGAGACGGAGCGGGGAGGGGTAAAGTGGGTGGGGAGCGTGATGGTGTAGGCGCGGGTGTGGGCGGCGGCGGAGGCCTGGCGTGGGGAGGGGGGGGGGTCCCGGGTGGGGAGAGGCTTAAACCTTCAACTACTGCCAACAAGTATTCCACACTAATTTCAAGTACTTTTTGCCCGAAAACGTGGGTTTAGTTACCAAGGCGGGCAAATGGAGGAATGCTTGGGGCGGTGGGCAAAAAAAGAGCACGGAAAACGTAACCAAGTGTTGGGTGTTGTCCCGCGCATCTAGCCTGGACAAAAATCTGCTCATGCTCATCACGCCCGCAACTATTTCGTGGTACTCGTATGTAGCCGTCGCCTGTGCTCGTCCTCGACAGTTAGGTGTTTTAAAGCACGGCATCCACGCGGAAAGCCTCATCGCACGCTGCACGAAGAAGTCTCTTTTCTCGGTACCCTACTATCACTGCCAAGCTCTTCGACCCCCCTATCCCCCGCCCCCTCCCACCTGATGGCGTCCTGTTTGCACAGCTCTTCCTGCAGCTCCCTGGCGACTCTGCTGGCCACGTGGACGGCGTAAGTGGCAACCGCCATCTCGTCCCGGTAGTCCCCGCCCGCAGCATCGGGAGACCACAACTCTTTCAGAGTCGCTGCAAAAACAGAAACGCAGAAAACGGGCGTGGTAATGCAGCAGCAGCAAAAGCAGTAGAAGCAGCAGAAGCAGCATGCAGCAGAAGCAGCATGCAGCAGAAGCAGCAGCAAATGCAGCAGAAGTAGTAGCAGCAGCGGTGGCAGAAGCAGTAGCAGCAGCGATAGCAGAAGCAGTAGCAGCAGCGGTAGCAGAAGCAGTAGCAGCAGCGGTAGCACAAGCAACCAGCGTAGAAGCAGTAGTAGCAGTAGCAGAAGCAGCGGTAGAAGCAGCAGTAGCAGCAGCAGCAACAGCACCAGCAGCGGTAGCAGCAGCAGCAGAAGAAGCGGTAGCAGCAGCAGAAGCAGCAGCAGAAGCAGCGGTAGCAGCAGCGGTAACGGTGGCAACAGACGAGGGAGGCGCACAAGAAAGGGCGGACGGGACCGGGGACCGGGGGGGTGATTCGTATTAATAGCTACGCTCAACCGCCGCTTCACTGACGTGCATGCCGTTCTGACAATGAACGCCAGCCCTCCATACCGCTGTAGAGCTCATATCGGCAGGCTGAGAAGCTACCACCAACGCGGCAGCAGCAGCAGCAGCAGCAGCAACAGCAGATGGGGGCATGCACATAATCACAAGCGCTGCAATACACGGTACATAGGCACTACTCGTACAGTACTCGGATAGGGTGTATGTGGTACACGAGGGCAGCAACTCTTCCAATTCACACAGCAGGAACGAACGTCTTTTTTTTTTTCACGTATGATAGCGCGACGGCTGCAACGCGCCTGGCGACCCGGCACAACATTAACAAAAAGCGCCTCCTAAAACACACAAAACACCGCCACCGCCGCAAGCCACCGCAAGCCACCGCAGCAGGCACCACCACCACCACCACTACCACCACCACTATCACCACCACCACCACCACCACTGCCACCACCATCACCACTACCACCACCACCACCGTGCACAGGGATCGCATCTCACAAGAGTCTTCCGGTCTGGACAGAGAAAGCGCGGCGTCCACCCTCTTCCCCAGCTCCTCCTCGTACGGCGTGTCGTCGTGCGCGTGGTACTCGTCAATCGTCAGACCCGCCCTGACGAACTGGAAGGCCGGCAAGCAGCCCTCGCCGAAGCGCGCCGCCGCCGCCGGCACCCCGCTGTCCGAAGGCGATGACCCGTTCCCCGGCCCCCCCTCTTCTGCGCCGGCCTCTGCCTGAAGCCGCACCGCCACCCTGTCCCCGTGTCTCGCGGACATGCTCGACGGAAGAGATCTCAACCTGTGAGGGTGGAGCACGATCGTGCGGCATATATATGTAAAAAATCGTGCGGTGTATAAGTAAAAAACAGTAGGTGGTCTCTCTATAGTGCCGGTTAAGTAGTGCCGGTTGTCCGCTATCGTGACTGTGGAATCGCTTGGCAAAGTATGAGATTGACCAGTGTGGTATATAGTGTGCGGAGTAGTTACAGTAGTGCCGGTTGCCGCTATATACAGTGCCGGTGTTGCTGGCTGGCGCATACCGGCAATATATAGGGACCATTGCTGCACTACTATAAGTAACAATAATGCTGAATAGCAGGGGAGGCAGGCATCCCACCAGAAGAAAAAGGTAAGGAGGGGGTGGGGGGAGGAGGGGGGGGGGGGGGGGGGGGGGAGGGGGTGAGAAGACCATATTTTCTCGTAACAGAGCTGCAACGTGACACGATTTTTCTGCCCGACCAATCTATACCGGACTAAACCAGAGGGGAGTTTACCAGTTGTTGGATACCATAGTTGAGGGTCACTGTGTACGACAAGAACGTAACTCACCCTAAGGCTGAGCCAATCAGATGAACTCAAACCCAATCAACCAATGGTTGGCACTCATCCCTTTGTCTCGCATACAGTGTGCTTCAACCATCGTACGAGGTATCGAATAACTGGGGAACTCTACGTACTGCAAGACATGCCTGGGTAGAAGGTGTGAGTACCACCGATAACCGACAACCAGTTGTTGCTGGCTTGTTGTTGCGCATATCGGTGCATGTTTTAGGCAACCAGGCGGCGAAGGCGCCCGGAGACAAGAGACAGAGTCGTGTAGACGGACCACTGCTGGAACCGCAACATCTTTCATGTTTCACCGCTTCTATCCTTTCCTTCTTGCAGGCGCATGCCAATGTCAATGTTACATCAGTAATACCACTGCTACTACTGCTGTTTGTTGTATATAGCCGGGTTATCTAACATTGACACATGACGCATGACACACATCATGCAGCAATCACCTATCATACAAATATTTGCAAATAAGTAAAAACACATCTCAGCGGCGAGCTCGAAAAAATACCTTTGCGATCGCGCGTGTCACGTACAGGGAGGCGTACTTTTTAACTCGTATGTAGTATGAGTAGTGGTCTACAAAATCTTACATTTTTTTTTATGTGTGCAAGATGCGTACACAAGACATGTTTTGTACCTTTTACAATTTAGTACCTTGGGCGATATTAGGGTAGATGGGTACATGATACAAAGTACGTGCTACGTATCGTGTACGTACTTCGTGTATATGACTTTTGCAGGGCCGGTCATAGAACCATGCTGATACTGATTGTTCACCTTACGCTTTACACTTTTAACAGCTTAACAGCAGTAGTGTGACTGGTAGTGTTGGGACACCATACTGGAATTTGCGATAAATCGGAAATCACATCGGTTACCAAATCGGAAAATAACGTACCCGGATATCCGACAAAAACGCCATTTTTCTAGCGGCGAGGGCATGTCGCTTTATCGCCCCCCTTAGTAGGATGAAGCTCACCCTCTATGCGACTCGCCGAATACCGCGCGGCGCTTCACGCTTGGTGCAAGCAATGTCCGCGTGGTCGGTGAAAACCCGAC
Source organism: Saccharina japonica (assembly GCA_008828725.1). Classification (NCBI taxonomy): domain Eukaryota; class Phaeophyceae; order Laminariales; family Laminariaceae; genus Saccharina; species Saccharina japonica. The sequence continues at coordinate 328,270 of MEHQ01001879.1, read as the reverse complement.
GTGCTCCGTCCCGGCAATGTAGGGATGCGACGGTTTATGGCCATACGACTACGGCCATGCATGACATGCGGCTTATGAGTAAGCCCCCCCACCCCCCACCGCAACGACGCTGAAAAACGCCTACATGTATACCACCAGGTTTAAGGTACATCCATAAATAGGTTGGGTTGGCGTCGGTTAGCAACGACCCTGTAAAACACACCAATCACAGCGTGAGCTAGGCAGTCAGAATACCGCTTTTGTTTTTGTTTTGGCGATCACCATGGCTGGCGGTCGGGTCAGATCATTGGTGCGGTGTGGAGAATCTTAATTCCGCACAAGGGGGAAGGATCGTATCACGTACAGCAGTGTGCATATACATGGTAAGGCACCCACGAGGCAGTTACACAACATACTCACTGCTGTCTCTGGAAGTTGCCACACCAGAAAACAGATCAATTAGGGCCCGTTTTAACGAACAAGAAAAAAATTCAATTTGGAAAAAAAAAAATCAAATCCGCTTTTCATTGGTCAACACACGCACCAGCACCAAATATTATGCCCCAAGATCCTAATCTTTGGTGCTGGTGCGTGTGTTGACCAATGAAAAGCGAATTTGAATTTTATTTTTTCCAAATTGAATTTATTTTATACTCGTTAATTCGGGCCCTTAGTTCGACGCTGTCATCAATCTGAAGAAAGTTCGCCTCTAAGTGGTTCTTAGTAGGATGCAGCCTGCCCTTCATGCGACTCGCCCAACACCTCACGGTGCTTCGCAAACCTTGGTGCAAACAATGTCTGCCTGGTCGGTGAAAACCCGACGTGCTCCGTCCCGGCAATGCGCATATGGAGATCCGAGGGTCCATGGTCATACGACTACGGCAATGCATGACAATGAGTACACCCACCCCCGCAATGTCTGCCTGGCCGGTGAAAACCCGACATGCTCCGTCCCGGCACTGTAGGGATGCGAGGGTCCATGGGCATACGACTACGGCCATGCATGACAATGAGTACGCCCACCCCCCCCCTTCTCAGCTATTGAGAGTGTCGAAGGTGAATTATTCGACGTTAAGTGTGGTGTACTGCGTGTTCCTCGGCCCTCGACAGAACCATGACCTGCACCAGGTAATTCCGTATTTCCGCTCGCATATCGTGTATCGTATATCTGATATCGGCATCGGAGTTTTGGCGATTCGATACGATCCCAAAAATATCGAGTTGTTTATCGGATATCGTTTGTTTAGGCCCGTATCGAATCCGATACGATTTTTGCTCCGACATCCGACCCTAGTGTTTGTTTGTTTTTCACCTATATCCGCATATAGGCCCATATGCCTCTAAAGCACGGCTGAATAAATTCCTGAACGACCATTTCTGAACGAGGCTGCCTGAACGTCCTTTTCGTGCCCTCTCTTGCCTATTTTATCTTTCGTCGGGCAACAAAAGTCGTGTCAAAATTCAAACCGACTTTTACAGGCACGTGAAAATACCCAATAAAAAGCCGTTATGTAGACGGGAACTCCTAAAACCAGGGGAAAGGGGATACAGGATACGGCAGCAGAGTTTGCTGCTTGTTGGCCCTTGCCTTTGGGCCATGGCTGAAAGAATCAGCGCTGTTCACAGGTGGGGTCAAACCCCGTGGGTCAGGTCGGGGCGGGTCAGGTCGAGCCGGGTCGGGTCGGGTTGGGTTGGGTAACGGTGACCGGACCCGATACGTGAGAATAAAAAAAACTCCGCCCCCGACTCGACCCGACGCCAGCCCGACCCGTCAGATTTAGAAAAGTTCCTGACCCGATCCGCGGGTTGGGGTCATAACCCGTGAAGACCCCTGGAAAGAATGCCATAACCACATTTTCTGGAACGGGCGTGATTGAACCACCACGGACTTCGTGCCTATGTGCCTATCTTGCCCATGTTTCTTAATCCCTTGAGGACTGCACTCTTGTCGTGGGGACAGAACACTTGGTCTTGAGAGTCAGATATATTCATAGCTTTATGTGCAGTGCAGTACAGGACACCTAAGAAGAAACAAGCTACAGCAGTAAGAAAGCCAGGAGGAAAATATGAATTTCGGGAGTCGTTATCTTGAAATTAGTGCAGAAAGCACCCTCTCAAAATAGAAATCCAACCTGGACCAGATTTTCTGTTCCTTATTAGGTGTCCTGTACTGCTGTCGTAGTGCAGTACCACTGCTGTAATATTAATAGTAAAAACACGGACAAGCACCCAGAAGAGATATTTCAGGCACTTGAAAATAACGCCGTTTAGCCGGAAATCCCAAAATCAGGGGAAAGGGGCTATATATATGATACAGCAACAGTGTCTTCTACAAGATAGGCCCTTGGGACCAAAACTTCTTTGAAATTGGTACATTATAGGATGTGCGTTGCGGGGCTCAGCAGGTTTCAGGCATGTCTCAGGCATGTTTGCCTTAAATAGATAGTAGGCACGTTGCTTCAGGCATGTTTTCGCCGTTCATGTAATTGTGATTCATTGAGCAATTCTACCCACGAGTATCTCGTTTTTATTCGCCTGCGGCGTGCCTATGTGCCTACCAAGTATGTATCTACTATTAATATATAGGTACCCGCTGGTCCGCTGGTACCAAAACTGTCAGGAGACGGGCAGCCGTCAAGCAGTCAGTCAGTCAAGAGCGTCCGTGGTCACGCATTTCCATCAGTCTAGACGGATTGTCCTCGATCCCCGCCATTAATAGAACAAGCGTCCGATTTTCTGTTTGGGAACCCCTATTTATTTACTTATTTCTTATTTTGTGTGCTGATTGCTGCGTGCCAGCACCAGAGCACCAGCGCACCAGCGCAGCACACCAGCAGCTTCGAGCGAGGCAGACGTGTGTGTGTGTTCTTCACATGAAACGGTCCTTTCTACCCGTCGACATCCAGCACACCCAGTGTCCATGCCGATTCTTCATCCTTGAGAGATACCAGTTCTGTGGTCACAAAACTGCGACACAGAGATACTACGCTGCAATGCAGTAAGCAGAGCAGCAGAGCAGACAATGCAGTGCCATATACGTAGACAGCCAGCACTCAGTACTATGGCAGCTTCCGGGCAAGTCTGGCCGTTTTTTACCGAAAACATTCTATTATAAAAGGAAAATGCAGGTTTTCAACACCTGTAGTATGGGCAGGGGTTTTCCAAAAAACGGGGATTTTTACTCCCTCTCCCCGGGTTTTGCCGTCAAGGCGCGTCCGTCAAGGTGTGTACCTTGACGCTGTCGGTCACGGGGTAAAAGGTAAAAGTGCCAATTCTTGACATGTTTGGCGGGTACGCTGGTTAGCTAACGCTGGTACTGGTACACAAAGATGTTGGGAGACATGTCAAGCCAGGCAAAACATGCACTGTCAAGGGTGTAGGGCCGAAGTGTTCTACACTAAAAACTAGTAGTTTGGTGTCAGTCACGGCATGTCAAGGCAAATCTGCTGTCTGTCAAGGGTTGAAAGTCCTGTCTCCCGACATCTTTGCTGGTACACTGGTGTACACCACACCAATGTTACGTTTCAGCGCACGCGCATACAGACCGGTCGGTAGTCGTACGTATTTATAAAAAAACAGTCGGTACTCGTATTCCAAAATGTAAAATCTTCAGGAACGTCATACGATATATACGTACGAGAATATGCGAGCAACGTTATTATTGGTCAGTAGTAGGTATGATGCGTATGATCTTGCTGCGGACCTTCTTGCTACGTATCATAATGACGTGGAAGTTCTGCTTCGTTTACTTTACTGCAGTACAAATTAATATATTCAAATTAATTTCGAACATGGAGTTTGTAAAATGTTAAATGGCAAGAATGTGGGAGGGAAAAGGGGTTGTAATAAAGTGGAAGGCGTTATGGGAAAGTGTTGTGGAAGCTGGACACTTGCTGGCAAGCAGCGAAGCGAACAGCAGAGCAGCACGCAGAGCGCTAGGGGAGGTGACCGAGCAGAGGTTGGTATTGGTTTGAGCGTTTTTTCCCCACCGTCCCGCCCTAACGCTCAAGAGAGGGGGGGGGGGAGGGGGCAGTAAGGTTAGGGTAGAGTATTAGTGTAACATAGTAGCAGAAAAGTGTGGCCAGGGTTTCCGTTTTTTTCTCGGCGGTACGGGGCCGAAACGTAAACGTAGCGGGTTAGCCCGAAGGTTGTTTTTCTGTGTTTAGTTTTCTGGGAGCAGGGTATCCCATGTACCATGTGGGTGCCGTCTAGGCATCATTTTACTGCGTAAAATAATTCCACAATTCTTGAGCCAAAAATGTAACAAAGACAAGCACCTGGTCCACATCTTCACTCTGCTGTTGTTCTGCAATGTTGCCGAGTGTTACCAGCTACCAGTATGATGACAGAGATATCACATTTACTCGTATACGCTTGGTATACGAATAATGTTTTTGTCGCCGGCGACGTTTACAGCGTCCATACGAGTCGACGAGGGAAGAAAGGGCCGAAGTCTTCTCGCGATAAAAATGCAAGGCACGAACCATAGTGGGCGAGGAGGGAGAAGATCCTACTTTTTTGTGACCCCGGATCTGAGTTTCGGCTATTATACGAGTATTATAGTAGGAAGGAGAGAAAATAAGGGCGAAGACAATAAATGGGATGAAAAACAGCAAAAACATCAGAAAATAAAGGCGAAGACAATACATGGGATGAAAAACAGCAAAAACATCAACAATGTTTTGGACTCTCACACAAGTAAGTATGCATACGAGAACATCAAACTATGCATTGCCGCCGACGTGGATTTTTCACTGCTCGTGCAACAGGTCCTATTTATACTCTACGAGTGAGTCTATATGCTGCGTGTGCCTGTGAACAAAATATCGTCCGCCAGGAATACACTGCTGTCGCGGGCGCCGCGCGCATGACACGTCTTACGTTGTGCGCACGCGCGCACGCATGCACTTCAACCTTTTTCGTTTCGTGCCTCCTTTATGAGCTTCGCTCTTCTTGCTTCGTGTTTGACATGGAACACAACGACTCCAGAATGCTGCTCCAGCAGTTATTAATAGTTTTCACGCAGAGCATTTCGATTGCGTGCCTCGGGATGCGAGGTCCTCCTCCTCCTGCGGAAAGAAGATGGTGCTTTTGTACAGCAGCAGTACATATAATACGCCTGCTGCGTGAAGTGCATTCACTGCAAACCTATACTGCTGTATGTACTGTAAACTGTGAAAATCCCATCTCAGGTGAAGCAACACACAAAGTCGACGCACGAAAGGCTTACGCGTCATACGAGTACATAGTACAATAACAGCTGTTGCAGTTTTGGTGCTGCTCTTTGTGTAACCAGGTGGCTGCTGAAACCGAAGGCCAACTACGAGAAGTGTACGTACTCGTACCAGGTACGTATATTACGACTGACTTTTGACGCGGGTGCATGCTGGGCACGTGCGAGTAGTCTACGTCTACATGTTGTCAATTTAAAATCTCAAAAATCAAAATACGACTCGCGGCCAGATTTGTTCGGCATTTGCGACGTCTTTTCTCGGCGCCAGCAAGGCGCCTCCACCACCCGCGATGCTTGCCTGTCTTTGGAGCTCTCGTCGTTTGCATCGAAGTGCGCCACCACCAGCAGCTCCGGCAGCAGCTCCGGGGGTTGGGCCGCAGCCAAATCCATCATGAACAACCTACGTTTCGAGATAGGATTCGAAGATTCCAGCAGATCAAATTGAAGGTGGCAAGTAACGACGGCCGACTGACTGACCGACATACAGGCAGTAGCAGCGCGGAGGCTGGCGACAACGATGCGTGAAAGGGAGGCAATACTTCAAGGCTGACGGAGCAGATAGACGACTGAATCGCAGCGAGTGCTATCCCAGGTGCCCGTGCACCGTCTGCGAGGATGCGAAGCTACGACGAGCATAGAGAAGATACCTTCTGTCCCCGAGATAGAATTGAGGGACTCATGCAACCTTGCAGCTTGACATATCTGATTTTTCTTGTTTCGCAAATTTTGCTGACAGAAAAGTGTGACACACCTGGCCTTGCTTTTCGATGGTGGCGGTGCCAGCGACGTGGCGACAAACCCAAGAGCAGAACAAGGAAGCCTTGCGCTTTCCGCCACTATGCAAAGCAAAGCGAGCGACCGCCTAACATTCTGCAGCATCGTGTGTGAAGTTTGCACACTTCAGCCTCAAGGCATCTTGCAGGATGAGACAAAGACAAACGAAAAAAGCGAAAACCGCTCTACTTTTCGAACGATCTTCCCCTACACAGAAAAGCACGTACATAGTCGTGGAACTCCCTGCCTCAGTTTTTGTGGGGAATGCGGCAGAGAAACAGAACTTGACCGTGACAGGCTTCTGCTGCTGGGCGTGTCGCGCGCCCTTGCACATTTCCTTTGGCTTCGCCCTCCTCCATAATAGTACGGTGAAGACCCTGGCCATGCTCGAGACCACGACGGTTCACGTCGCTCCGATGGTGCTGCATCACGGCAGACGTACGGATGCCGCCAGCAGCAGCAGCAGCAGCAGCGGCAGCAGCGGCAGCAGCAGCAGCAGCAGAGCAGACTTCTGGATGCTTCGCGTAGCAATCGCTCTCCTCGCATCTTCTACGTTCGCGGCGTCTTCGTCAACTGGCGAAGTGCTGGACGTCGAAACCCGCAGCAGCTCGGCGTCTGCGGAGGACGGCAGCATAGGCATCGTCGCTCAAATGCTCGCTTCGGGAAAAGGAGGCAATCCCGCCGCGCTGTCGGTGCTAAAATCGCTTCTGGCCTCGCTTGATGCGCTTCTCTCGGAGTTCGGCTTGCCGTCCGCCTCCGTAGTGTGCGCGGCGCTCGCCGTGGCGATTCTCGCTTTTGCCTTCGTGCGAAAGGTCGCTATCAGTGGCAACGGGGGTGGCAGCGGCGGAGCATTGTCGAAGAAACGCAAGGGCGTGGTGCTGTTCCTCGGCCCTTGTGGTTCTGGCAAAACGGCCGTGTGCTACCGTCTCGCCCACGACCAAGCGGCGCCGACGGTCACCTCCATGCAGGCCTGCAAGTACGACGGCAGCAGGCTTATCGAGGGTCGTGGCTCCCCTCCCGTCTCCCTGGTAGACTACCCGGGCCACGAGAGGCTCCGGGGCGGGGTGGGGGAGGAGCTTCGGTTGGCCGACCGCGTTGTGTTCGTGCTGGACGCCTCTTGCCTCGTGGCGCAGATCGCCGCGGGCGCGGAGCTCCTGTACGACATTCTGACGGACCCTTCCCTGGAGGGGTGCCGGGGACTGTTGTTCGCGCTCAACAAGAGCGACATCAAGGAGGCTAAGGTCTCCCGGGCGAAGGCCCTTCTGCAGAAAGAGCTCGAGAAGCTCAGGGGTACCCGCGGAACGCTTGGAACGCAGGGAGAGGAGGACGACATGCCTGTCGCCACGGCGCTGGGTCGGCCGGGACAGCCGTTCAGCTTGGAGGTGGACTCCCCGTGCGAAGTTGTGGTCGCGGCTTGTTCGGTTGTGGGCGAGGGAGGTCTGGACCCGGTGGTCGAATTTGTACGTGCTTCGGTACGTTAAAGTTTGTGTGCTGTTCGGCAGTCAGGGGCATCAAAGTAGTCGGCGCTATCGTTCTTTGTTTTGGCTGGTTGACGTCGTCCTCCTCTGTTTTAAGGTGCACAATCAGCGTTCTCGTTCGTATTTATTTGTGATGGGTTGACGTTGTACTCTTAATTTTGAACGTACACCCGCCGTCCGGAGGACGTAATGTGCGGGGTACTGGTTGTTGGTGTTGCCGCCTATGGAGGCCTGTGGAGCGTGCATGCAATATTGCAGGTGCTGCTGGAATAGTTGGTTGGACAGGGGGCGCATCGCTAAGCGATTGATTGCACCGATGTTAGTGCCGCGCTGGTTTGTGACACGGCGCCGTGTTTAGTAATGCTCATTGGCATGCTCCACCACCTGGAATCAAACATTTGTCCAAGGGAATATTATGACGTGGAAAGGGAAGTGCGATCCCAAAATGGGCAAATACTGCACTCGACCACTTTTTGTCAACACCGCGCCGTATCTTGAGCCGTTCATTATGTTTTCGTGACGTAGATTCAAGCATCAAATGTGGTGCGGCAGGGCTAAATTTTGCGCTCGCCACGCCGTTGGATCGAGGTCAACAGAAAACCATATCATTAAAAACGTCCTGTGACACCCCGTGACGCCCCCCGCGCAGCTTCATGCTTGCAGCACGTCGCCAAGACCGTGCCCGGGAGGATCGCCGATCAATGTCTAGCCGCAGTTTCAAACCGCCCACTGGCTACTTAAGAGTAAGCTCGCTTAACCCTGCTGACAGCAGTCCGACGCGATTGGCAGTGCTCGACGAAGCGCCAGAGCTACTGACTATCACTCCAACCTCGAAATATAAAAATGGCTGTGAAGCCGCGGCAAGCAGACGGGAAATACACTCGACGCCGGATAGTATGTACAAATCCACGCTACTCGTAGCTTTCCACGAAGCTCGACCCACTGCAAATTTGAGCCGATTATGATCCCAAGTAGTTTGTCCCCAAAACTTCGGTTGCAGTTGTAAAGGGGCTAACACACTCGAGACAAGCACGATCATGCCGCGCAGTGACACCCCGAAAGCCGCACCGAGCTCCCACTCCCGTCACGGCGTACACGAAATGGGTGCTACCTACCCGCAGCTCTAGACAGCCTCAGTGTCCGACCTTGGACCTCCGCACCGCTTAATTCCTCAAGCGCTTTAGCTGCGCTGCCGTGATCGCGAAACTTGATGAACCTGGCGACCGAGAGAAGACGTGAAAGTGATTGATTGTAGCGAAGTTTGTTAGAAGGGTGACGCTGGCTGCCCACGGATAACCACTGATCGGATGCGTCGGCGACAAAAAAGCGTCGCAGGTTCACTCAAACCTGTCGAATCTCCCCTGACGCTAGCTACTACAACTGTTTCAGAATATATCCAGTCACAACTGTTAAGCCAAAGTTCGTTTTTATCGTTCGCTGCGCGGCCCTGCAAGGAGATGCACTTCCGTCATTTTGATGACTGGCTCGCTTACCCGAAGTTTTTCTCTCGCGAGAAAACCCTGACTTGGATTGCTCCGTACGGCTGGAACATGTCCGACAGCCTCTTCCGTACCGCCTCTTGCTGTTCGGGGCTGGGCATTGACGGGAGATTACCGACGTGCAAGTCGATGTACGTGTCCTCGTTCTCCCCAGCTCTCCAGGGGTCCGCTGACCGCGCAGGCTGGCGCTCCTTCACCGCGCCACTGTCGACAAGCCACGACGGAACACAGGAGGGAATAGCCTCTCTGGTCAACCCTTAAATGACAAAACCACACCTACTGCTGAATTGTAGTTCGTTTCGTTTGGATGGGACCTTTTGCACCAAGCGCCCCATACTCGAGTCTGGTCTGGGTGTGCAGCGCAACCAAATTGCTCAGAATTATACCAGTTCCTCCAAAAGAGGGCGTCCTGTTGCAACATACAAGCAACGTACAACAACGTACCTGATACCTATTACGTAGTGTAGCATAACACCACACGAGGTGCGCAGGTTCGTTCAAACACACAACATTAACCATCTACTTCGTATGTTGTCTGCGGCGGTGCAAGGTTGGACAATCACAGAACAACGGGCACTCACGGAAGACCGGGCATCGTGTCCTTATGCCCCCACCAGATCTCGTGCACGACGAGCCCCAGGTTGGTGCCGTAGTCGTCGGCGGTCATCACCTCGAGCGCGAGGTCTTCGCCATTTGGGGGCACCTTCCTGCAGAGGGCAAACGTCATCCGAGAGGTGGAAGAAACACAAGACTTTTTTTTTCAATAGATAATTGCTATATGACACGGCCCTAAAATACATTGGGAGCCCTTTTTTAGCTGGGTGAAGTGGGAGACCTTATATTAAAAAATGTGACGCCGGAGATCCGCGCTGTCGGACCGAAAAAGTTCGAAAAATCTTTCTCTCTTTCTGAAACTGCCTTCCACCAGCACACACAGCAGTTGACATCATACACAATCTCCACTAGCGCGAGTTCCGAGAGAGCTACCCGATATTTTTTAATACGGTCACGTCAGATGTCCATGGCGTTGCTACAATTGAAGCGCATGGGCGCCATCTGATGTCGTGGCACGAAAGCCATGGACATGTACGGCGGTAGAACATTTCGCGCGAGAATATCAAAATAGAAACGGGCAAAAAACGTATGATTTCGGTGTTTCCTTTACGTGCCATCCTCTGAGCTTAAGGTCAACAATCACAACGTAGCACCCATAGCGGGCGACACAATTTCCGAAAAGTTACGAATCACCAAAAAAAACACGAGACTCGGCTAAAAGCGATTGCTCCTCCCCTTGCCGCCGCCCCACCCTCACCCCCACCCTCAGGGGTAAGAGCAAGCTCGTGGCCTTTCCCTCAAATATCTCACGTTCGGTGGGCGAATGTTGCGCAGTACTTGCCGTCGACGGCGACGTGAAAGCCTGCTCGGTCTATCTGCACGGCGACGTTGATCGACACGTCGAACATGTCCGGCCATCTCGGGAGCATGTACTTCTCCTGTTTTAGAGGCAACGCACGGAGCGGGAGCACCCCGTTGCTGCGGTTTAGAGCTTTGTCAAGCACAAGTCGACAGCGTGCACGATAATATATATACACTAAGTATGCAAGCAGATAAGAGTAGGCCGGAGTGCTTACTGCGTAATGGGGACGAAATGGACGTGACGCTTCCAGTAGAGTCTGAGCAGTTCACACAACGAGCAAATAATGGCATAATTATCAGGTACCAGGTATGCAAGAAGCGTGACATCAACCGCCGACATAAAGGAAACCAACTACAGTAGACATTTTTCAGCCGATCGTCCGCAATAAGCACAACACCAGATCTCCGGTGGGGATCGCCGTCTTACCATGCAAACGGTTTCGCGTGCGGCGGCATCCTACGCGATAAAAAAATGCAACTCGCAAACGGTGCAACAGCAACACCCATACACTTCCCGTGGGTGCACAGACGGGCAAGGAGGGCGCGGACGATCCAAGTGTTTGACGCAACATGCACAAGGTTGAGTCTCAACATCACCACGACGACAACAAGTTCAGCACACAACACACCTGTTGCCCCCAATTGTTGTCCTCCCGATTGTTCATCGCCACGAACCTCCGGCGAGGGTTAAAGTGGAACAAAATCTCGGTAAAGTCCGAGTGTTCCTTGGGACAAATGTTGACCCCCCAGGACTGGCTGTGCGCCGGAACTGTCACGCGCATGACGAGCGTCTCGTGGTGTTTTTTGCCGACGTCGCCGTCAGCCAGTCCGAAGTTGGTAAGATTCCGTACGAGCGGATCCACCGGCGTGTAGGCGCGCTCCCCGTCTTCCTCGCCTTCCTCGAACGTGCGGAACTCTTGCTTTAATAGCAAGCCCGATATGGGGTACTGAGATGGAAAAGGCGGCGCGACACGCAAAAAAAAAAATCAAGGCAAGCAGGTTGAAATAGTGATAAGAAGGACTTGGTACCCGGTGGCGACCAATGTGCGATGGAAGCTAGAGCCTTCAGCGTGTCATCACAACGTAAAAGGGCGTATTTCCAGGTGGCATCACGGCTTTCTCCTTGAAGAAATGACTACCGGTGGACGTGAAGAGCCGAACTATACAACAGAGCGTAGTCACTGGCACTCGAGGGTACCAATTGTCAAACACGGCACGACATCTTTCAATCTCGCCGCTGCTCCCTTTCTACATCGTGCTATAACCGTCAGCTAGTATTCGCTACTGACTGCTGTACTGCCGCTGCTCTACAGTCGAAAGCACCCAAAACCGGTTAGCACTTTGGCATGGGAAAGCTACTGTACGAGTAACTATGTCGCGTTTACATATCTACTGCACGTACGGCTGTTTCTTGATACTTACTCGAGGTCGTTGACTCATACTATTACATCCATCGATCTACAGCAACCACTTCAAAACGGCACCTTCACTGGATCCAGCCGGGCACTAGCAGCCGACGACTGCGCCCCAGCAGCCTTGCTGATCTTCGCCTTCCTCTGCACGCCAGCCCCCGCCGAAGCGGCGGAACCTGCCCTGGAGAACCCGGCAGCCGCGGCCTTCCGCTTCTGCTCCAAGATCATCTTCGTCCGACTGAGCAGGTCCGTTTTTGGCGGAGGCGGGGCAGGCTGCTGCTCAGCCTTCTTGGCTGGCGCTTTGTCACCCCCTGGGCCAGGCTTACCCTTCTTGTCGACGGCGGCGGTGCCGACCGCGCCTAGTCCTCCTTTCGCCGAGAGAGGGGCTTTGGACCGGTCGGGGACTGGGCTCGGGGACCGCCTGTTCGGCGGCGGCAGCAGCGCCTTGCCGTCGCTGCCTGTTGCTTTTGCTGCTGGAGACGCCGGCGCGTATTTGCGGTATCGCCGAAAAATCTTGAGCAGGTACTCTTCCTCGGCCGTGAGAACGTCAGCGGCGGCTACCTCGGCCACCTGTATGGAGGTGTCAACACGGACGACGGTTGCGGCCTGTTAACTCGTACCGGTATTTTATACAACAGGAGTACGCACATATGATAGCTTTGGTGGAGAACGGACCACATGAGGGGAGGAAGGGCAGTTACCGTTGCGGAAGACCAATACCTACTGCTGTATTGTCCGTCGGCCCAAAGGCAGCCGTTCCTGCGTACCATGTTCGTTTGGATCGTGTCAGCAACGACGGTTACAAAAGTTGTAGAGGGTTGCGTATATATTCGCAGGCGTTATTACGGAATTATTGCCTCGTGCGGGACGAGAGTTCGAGCACTCCGCTCGCTCTCCGCTCTCTCTCTCTCGCTCTGTCCTCTAATGCAACGACCTTAAAACATCTCATCAGACTGCTGGGCAGTCAGGGCATCCAGATTTGCAATCTAGGAACATACCAGGTATTGCACCAATTGCGGTGCCGTCGGCTGCCTCAAGTCTCAAGCATCAAGCAAGAGAGAGAGAGCGGCGTTGTCGCCGTAGCCGTTGTTGCCGGAGAAACGAACCAAAACACAGCGACAGAGTCACTGTTTGCTGAACTCGTCCACACAACAAAAAACACTATCGAACCGCACAGAGGGTTGCACCTTTCGGCAACCGGCAATACGTACGAGCACCTGGTAGAACGGTCATTCAGCAACACAGCGGTACTTGAGCAGGCCAGAGTGACAGCGTGCCAGCAATGCTGCAAGTTGATGAGCGATTGATCAACAGCACTCATTTTCGACAAGAAAACCATTTTTCTATCTGAGCTAACTCAAAGCCCACGCACCGCTGCCGCACGCCGGGTCGATGCAGATCGGGGAGACCTTCCCGGTGGTTTCGGAAGTGCTGCCAATTCATCGTTGGACCCACCACGGGCCCTCCTTGTTCCTGGAAGGGTAGCCATCATTTTGGGTGAACGCTTGTTCTCGTGTTCTCGTGAAGCCGGGTTTCATTGGAGTTCTGATGGCGTTATTTTAAGGTTTTAGGGGGCAGTACGACGGCACAGCACACAGCACACAGCTGCTTGCCTTCCTCTCAGCTCTCAGTCCTGTCTGTGTACTGCCTGTGTGACTAACCGGACAAGCTGGAACATCTCTGAGAAAGTGCTTGTAACTCCTACCTTGTAAACCGGGCGTAAAGGGGAACCTTGCTGTCGGCGTGGATAAAGGAAAGGAGGGACCCGAATCATGGCCGACGTTCAGTTCAACAACCAAGAGAAGCAGGGCGGGGCTACTGATAAGCCGTGAGTACGTATCTATCAACATCTTCAACATCAACACGTTTTTCCCGACTTGATTGCACCGGTTCGCTTGTGCAGCTTCGGGGGGCAGAACAGTAGCTTGTGAAGGGCGCAGACCGCGGAGAAGAGACGAAGCCGATCGGGGATGATGTGTTCGTCGTAGCACCTTACAAGTATACACACAACATCCAAAATGCGGCGGGTTGGTACACATTCATTCGTAGATTCTGCGACGAACATTCTCGTTCTGCTGTGACGCAGTGTGACGTGTCTACGTAGCTGTGCGTGCGTTGTGCTGCGTACTCGTGTTGCACAGCAGCACCAGCAGCAGGAGCAGTATTCTGGGATCATTACGCTATCGCAGGCTATCTGGCTTCTGAATGTTGCTCGAGACGCCCGACGATAGATGGCGCTGTGGTTCATCAGGAACCGACCACTTGTATCGTATGCTTTGCTTCCATCTCAGTTTTTGGTCGCTCGTTGACTGTTATGATGTGTTATCTACTGCTGTACCAGGTAGAGCAGCATTATCACTTCGCGCAGCGTACGTGGTGTGAAGTACGCACTCGTACGGCACGAAGGCACACGCACTCGCACCTCGCACGAGTACGCGTTTATACTTACCTGGTACATACGTACATCGCACAGAACCTCCAATTATGTCTCCGCGGCCAGATTTCTAATTTAGCTCTCAGCGGTGAATGGTGAAATTGAATGATGTCACGAGTCACGAGCCACGAGCTGATCCACACATCGATCGACAAAGGGGACTCGATGTCTGCGGTACTTTCTGCGGTAGTTTATTTACCATCTGTACAACTTGATCTGTATCTAAAAACGTTAGAACGGGACGCACGAAGTCTTGCGAGTGTTGCCTTGTCGGAGTCGGGTTACCAATCCAAACGCGGGCATCACACGCTCCACGGCGAGTTCTGAAACAGGAGTTTCTCCAACCTTCACCTGCTGACGTTGTTCAATTTTCCGTGCAACAAACCAAACGTGTTTGTTTCTTTTAGACGTTCGGCCAGTGAGTTTTAGAGGGGTCGGCGAAATTTTGCGGGTACACCGAAATATACAACTGACTCAAGTGGCCATCCGATGCTTCGAAACAAGAAACAGTCCTGTACACCTTTTTTTCACGCTCAAAATCCATGGAGGTGACTTCGAGAACGCTACAGAGCAGTACGCCTTTTGTAGCGTAATTGTGATTGGTTAGTTTTGATACCAACAACGATCGTGAGGTCCTCCGTGACGAAGCCATGATACCCGTGACTCGAAGCACAGCCCTCGGGGTGCTCCCACGCATATTCACGCGCTCCGACGCATCCCCAAGCGTTGCGGAGCGCCAACAACGAAGCATGACAGCGTTGTGGGGCGGGGTTCCATCTGTATTTTTGCACGCTGTACTGGGAGTTCCGGCTGTACCTTTTTTATGTCACATCTCTAAACGACGTTCAGGTATGTGCCGCTACAGATCACGATGAAAACCCAACATAATAACCGAACCCTCCTTTCCTTGCAACGGATCCGCCAGACCGAAAAGGCATTATTCTGCGTTCGGCACAGAAAAAATACGTACGTACGTACGTACGTATGAAAAGGAAAAGCGCGGGATATCGGCTCCCAGGCTTATTATGTGTATACGGGTTGTGGTGCACAAGCACCGATCGATATGGATTGGGTGGCATTACTCCGACATGTTATAAACCTCCGGAGGTACCGCATACGAACTGCAAACAGTAAAATAATTCAAGCTACAGGACGCTCGGTTGAGTTATGCTTCAATTTTGTAAGTAATTGATACATTTTCAGTAAAATTATTTTTCGATTTTATTCGAAAATATTTTTGAGTTTTTTCAGCCCCGTGGACGAAATTTTAAGTTTTTGTTTTTTTCCTTTCACTTCGTTTCATGGCAAGCTGAGAAAAGGTGGCCGTTGTGCTTCCAGTAACTGATGTGCTCGTGCGGGAAATGATAAAGTAGTACATGCTTAGAAAGGTCAAGTGCAAGGTGCAAGTCGGCGACTGGCGAGGACGGACCACTTTCGAAAGCCTCAAAAGCCGCGCCGTCGACGCAACACGCAGCACGCAGCTATAGAACCTGGTTCGCAGGCCCGCCCCGACGGTGTGGCACGGACATGTAGAGTATCGTGCCACCGTACCTACGATAGACAGCAGTATTGGGTCATTATTTCAATACCACAGCATGATCGGCAGCAGCAGCAGCAGCAGCAACGAGCGGCTCGCTGACGCACGGCGCGGTGCGAGAGATGCAGCAGCAAGCTCTTTTTTTTTATAGGGGGCAATATAAAGTAGGTGTCAGGAGGCCTCGTGTATATAACACGGCCGTCATCGCGCTGGCCCGCCGGCCTCCCTGCCCACTCCATGTTTAATTGAATGGAACGACTGCTTCTGTGTGGTTGCCGGCCGGCGCTCCGTCTCGGCTCACCGCAACTTCCAAAGTTTCACACGTCAGACAGATCATCGATTTCCACTTGATGAATACAGATCTTTCAAGGCAGGGATCTGTTCCATATATTGTATTGTATGACCTAGCTCGTGTTGCCGGGTGGGAACCGTACAAAACTGCATGATCTATCTAGCACAGCTTTCCTGGGTTGGATCTGCACTATGCAGACCCTGTACGACAACCTCTCACAGATGGTCTACTGTCTGTAGACAGATAGATAGATAGATCATGATCTGTCCGAGGTGTGCAGATGTTGACAACAGCTCCCGCAGAACAATCGAGGAGGGCGGCGTCCCGCCGACATCGTGTTGTTCCGCACTCCCCTGGAAAATGTTGGTTGGTTATCATTTATATGTTACGTGGTGGTGATTTTTTTCATGTATTTCGTGCGTTTAATTTTGGCTCGTTGGCTGGTTGGTTGGTAGTAGTGATTGGTGATTTAATGCATTTTTCGTGATTTTTACTGTTGTCTGCTTCTTTTTTTCCCCTCCCCCTCTCTTTTTGGGCAGGCCTGCTGTGTCGTCCGCCGCCAGCGAGGAAGTCCCAGCCGCGAACGTGTCCCCCAAGAAGAGGAAGATATCGGAGGACCTCGAGAACACGCCCTCGCCCCACAAGGCCGGCGTACAGCGCGAAATCAGCATGCCCAAGCCTATGAAGCTGTGACGGCCCCGTCTCTGTCTCATACAGCCGTCCCGGTGCTCCCAACAACAGCCGCGACATTTTTACAATGTTTTACGATAACGCCATAGCACAATAAAAGGGGTGTCGCAGGGGGGGGGGCGGGGGGGAGGTCCGGTGCGAGAGGGTCCCGAGTCCAGCGTACTTTTTCTATTGCCAGATATAACGTAGGTCATCACTTTTACGTGTTTACATAGATGAGCTCTGCTGCGGAGATTTCGTGCCGACGGTTTTATGTTTTGTCTTATGTACACAGCAGCAGGACTTTTTTTGTTTGTCAATTTTGTCAATTCGCAGATAAGGTACGGTGTTTTTAGAGCGGGAAGCGTTTCGCAGACCGGGGGCGGTGGAGCCATCGCCCCTGTACAAAGATGGGTGTGTCCGCGGGATGACAGCGCGGGGGGCGGGGAGGAGGGTGCTGGAAGCGCAGGTCGAGGAATCTGTGCGACGTATTTTTGAGGGGTGTTGAGATTACGTGTTCGACCTCGTGCTGACAGCCGTCTTTTTTTGACGCGCGCGCTTGTGTGACGTTCGTGATGTTTTGTACCATCTGTAGAAATAGCAAAGAAATTGTGACATGGTGCCGAGATTGCGGGGAGGCACTTTTCTTCTCAGGCACTTTTCTTCTCATATGTATAAAAAGTACCCATAATATTCACTTCTGGTTTTATTTCTTGAGGTTGGAATCGTTTTTTTTCTTTTTTTTTTCGAGACACGGCCGACCATTCTGATGCAGGCGAACAAGCGCGCTGCATAAATTTTGTTGAATCATGCTATGGCCGCCGCCTATTGAATGAGGCAAGCAAGCACACTTTGTGCCTGGCCAATCACGTATCTTCGTAACGCACGGAAACTCCCGCGCCAGGTGACGCTGCCGGACGGGATGCACGCACAATGCGGGCACAACAAAAACTATTATAAATGCACAGGACCCATTTCTTTTTGGTTTACGGTACGTCTGACGCTACCACAGAACCTCAAAAACACGAAAACCAGTGCCCCCGATCATGTGTTGCCCTGTCTCGCTCCCTCTAGGTGCGGATTGGGTTGGAGCTGTACAACTGCAAGCGCCAATATAACGTCCCCTTGGGGCTAACGCCCCCTTAGGCCTAACGCCCCCTTAGGCCTAACGCCCCCTTAGGCCTAACGCCCCCTTAGGCCTAACGCCCCCTTAGGCCTAACGCCCCATGTGCTTTCTCTGAGGGTGGCCAAGTCACTTGAGAAGCTCTATGCCTCACCAGAAAACTGTTTTTGATGAAACGGAAAGTGCTACGTACTCGATGAGCAATCCCTTGGCCTTAAGTAGAAAACGAAAAATAAAACGAAAAATAGTGCAGCACGAGAATGAAATTCCGACGATTTTAGGTTAAGTAGCCTTTAATAGGTTATTCCGAAAACATTTCCGCCAAAATGTGCTACCTCTATCGCAGCACGCGTCGCCCCCTTATAGGACTAACGCCCCCTTAGGCCCGACGCCCACTTACGCCTAACGCCCACTGCGGTCTAACGCCCCCTTCGGGTGGAGGCTAGCGGCCACGCTTGCGCTTCTTCCACGGCTGCTTCGCCTTAGCCGGAGCGGCTTCATCGCTGTCGGCTGGCGTATGTAGCGTCTGAACAGCAACCACGAAAACAAAAACAAAAAAAGCGGGCGGGCGGGCGGGCGGGCGATGAGCCATGTTGCCAAATGAGCGTGTTGTATCGGACATGTGACACCATCTACCTGTAAGGTGCCATCACCTTTTCATAGGAGTCTTTTGGTGCAACGTTGGCGCGCGGGGGCTTCTCTACTGCTGTGCGCTTGCAAGATGCTTCGGTTTCCACGTGCACGTGTCATGAACACCACAACGGTTCTCCGCCACGACGGTCCTCCCCAAGAGGTGTCCCGGAGCAGTCCGCCGACTGTACGACGCCGTGCTCTGGCATGAAAACTGTTGGACGTCTCTCACGGACAAGTCCCTCCTACTGCAATTACGCCGCTTGCGACTCTTGCGCAGCTCTCGCCACAGCAGCACCCCTACTGGCGCCGTTCAGGCACCTACGACAAACAGATTGCACCCGTATCCCCCGTAAACAAAAAACAAGAAAAAATACGGTACGTCGGTGGAACGCTACATATGATACTCGTCGTTTTTTCTTCTCCCCCCGGTAAAGATTAATATGACTAGCACGTTCCTGCAACACGCTTCTGGCCCAGTGCGAGCGCTCGTCACCGCTTCGCTGAGCCTTTCCCGCAAACCGCTCGTTGCCGCCCCGACACGCAAACGCTAAAAAGCAACGCAGGAAAAGTGAAACCCAGCACTATGCTTAATACGAAAATATAGGGCATGCCTTTAGGGACCCTTTTTGGGCTGGGTGAGGCCGGAAATCCGCGCCGTCCGATCGAAAAATCTCTGGCAAAAAAAAACGACATGATAACCCCAACTATATCACGCAGCTTGCAAAGTCAAAGTTGAGTATCAACCACATAAAAAGGCCGAACTCACAGCTCACGTATTCTATTATACAGCATCTGTAAAATGGTACCTGGTATGATTTGTAAACTAACTTTGATGAAACCTATTATATGTACGAGTTGATGTTCGTTTCGTTTTTTCCCCCCTGTGAATACGCCTTCCACCTGCAGAACACAGTAACGAGAGCTACGTACGCTATTCTACTACATAAACCCCATCATAGTCCCCCGTGCGCTCACCACATCCCCGTCCGGCGTGGTCGAGAGTAGTCTCAAGAGCAGCTCCCGGTTGTGGAACACGCCGTCCTCAATGTCCAGCAGGGAGAAGAAGAAGTCGCCCTTCACCTGCCGAGGGGAACACGGACCGCCGGTTAACAACAGACGCCATCGGTTTTACGGGTACATGATGCTGTTGTCGTCGTTGCTGATACGGAGGACATCGAAGCATTTTTTTTTTCACGGAGATCAGAGCAGGCTTTTCACTACAGGCTGGTTCAAGTTAAACGACGAAAAATTATTCCCCGGCCAAAATCCATTCCCCTGTTTTTTTTAGCCAGACCGTGGAATTTTTAAATATTGTTATTAATAGTAGAAATAGGTACGTAAATATCTAGGTTTTGTGTGTTCCGCAGGTCCCCTATTTACTAGTATTTACTATGGTCCCCCGTAACAGTACAAATATATACTACTGTAGGTCGAATACTACTGGAGCTGCTCGTGTTTGGCCCAGGAAGCTGACAGTAGTTGCACTATACCATATACCTGTTCGTTGTCGGGGAACAGCAATGTCCCCGAGCCCGATCGTAAATTCAACGGAGATTGGAAGGTGCTGCGGCATTACCCAAACGCCCTTATATTTGCGATCATACTGTTACTACAGTAAGTTCAATACGAAACACTTGAAATTTCAGCCTTATGTATACCGAGCACCCGAGGGCGGAGGAGCACCAAGTTGAACAGGTTTTCGGGCCACGGGAAATGCAGTTCGTTGCACGGCAGGCGCTACCCGCGTCAGAGTGTGCATCAAGATCACGACGGCACACATACCAAGCACACTCTACAAGGGGGGGGGTGGCGCGTCTCGATGCCAAAGTCACCGCCAAAACTGACCGCCTGAAAAGTCACACGTGAAGGAAAAAAAAACAGAAATGCCTGCCTTGCCACAGCTCATTCGGGTTCTACCCGGCAATCAAGTGCTTCCCCCCAAGACACGGAAACGCACAAACGAATAACAAAACCGTATGTGTGTTTTATCGGCCTGTGATATATCACGCGCACTCACTCGCCTTGAATGGTCTGTATATCGCCTTGGCTTTCACGGACGGGAGAACTGTTCCCCCAAGCTTGATTAGTCGCGGCACGCGCTCTGACTGCGGTTGGGGGGGGGGGGGTCGGTGAAAAGAAAATAAGCGGGTTCACACAGCGCATTTCTTGGTGGGCGAAAATATGCTGTTGAGCGAGCACACGACCGTGCGTGCACATGGGGGGAAAACACAACAGAGCAAAACAAGCAAAGCAAACCAAAGCAAAGCAAAGCAAAGCAAACCAAAGCAAATCAAAGCAAAGCAAACCAAAACAAGAAAAAGCACGAGCAAGACCCACAAAACAACGTTTCTTCTTCATGCACCTTGAAACACATGCACCAGCAGCGCGAGAGCCGCGCCGGAGGTAAACGACGGCGCACAAGCAGTCCGCGCCCCTTCGCGCGCCGGTAACACCTCTCGACTCGATACCTTTCAAAACGCGATAATCCGCCTTTCATTCTCCATGAAACCTTTTAAGGACCGGCAGTGTCGCTTAGAATTTAACTCAGCACTTTCGTCGTCAAAACCGAGCGAATGCTATCACACCGCCTGCAGCCTCCACGGCCACCTCGCAACAGAAGAGCCAAACACAGCGAGTCGAGGCGCTATGCGAACGCGCTTTGGGGGTATACACGCGAGCAAATCCGTCGCCCCCCGCAAGCCAATCCTAATCCTTTTAGAAAGCGCACCTACTGGTACGTTTTGGGGACAAACTGCTTGAAATTACACTTGAAATTAGACAGGGATTACCTTCGCGGGGGGAAAAAAAGAGGTTAACTCACCCCGAAGAAGGTATGCGTCGACACGGAGATTAATCTCCACTCAGGAAAGTAGGAGACTCGGCTGACCCAGTGCTGCGACGGCCAAAGAGAGGAACGCAGGTCGTCACACGATATGTAAGAGCGAGCGCCTAAAATACCCTCCCACAGCTCGATAAAGTAAGTAGAAACTCAGGCCTGTTTTATGCTGCATTTTCAATGCCGGTTAAAAAACCCAAGCAGCACGTAAACCTTTCGCACTCAAAGAGATAGCTCGAACTTCCCTTGACTATTATCAGCCTCGCGTGAGGCAGGTCATCATGAAGGTTGGGACCCCTAGCATAAGGCTCGTTACGCGAGCACCCCCTTCGCGCGTGCATGCAATTTTTTTGGTGTCGACAACGATTCGCGGTGCCGCGGCCTTGTGTTAACCTTGCGGCTCGTCCTTCGGCTCGCTGCCGACTTGCGCGTAGCAACACCACGGTGCGCTCAATGACTGCATGGAGAAGCCTGCTCGGCGGCGCGAACCCTCTCCTAGTGTACGTTCCCGCGGGCATGTCGTGTCAACTGCCGCCCTCAAGGCAGGGCGCTCGCTATTTAATCACAGCAAGTCCGGTGAGAGTTCCAAAATAAAACGAAAAAAGCGCAGGCTGCACGCAAGACTCGGAACCCAACGCATCCCATCGCCGGCGGCGGTAGCGGCGGCGGAGGCGGAGGCGGCAGCGGTAACGCGAAGACATCGCGGCACGGCATGACAACGACAACGACATCGACATCACAACGGCATTCCTCTCGTGAGGTATCATCACCTGCGCCTCAAGAACGAGCGTCTTACCTTGGAAAACGTGTGAGAAACCGCGAACATGAGCGCAGTGCAGCCAAGGCCCACATACCTGCCGCGGGACAGCGAGCGAGCGGCGGAGGCGGTGGCGGCGGCGGCGGCGATGCGGGGCGCGTGTTGGGATAAGAAAAACGAGCCGGAGAGTTGTGTGCGCTTTGCTTGCACACGCCGTCAAGCACGCCCTGCAACGCGATACGGAGGCCTTATGTAGCCTAGCCTCCCTTAGCTGGGAAAAGTAACATGGCAGGTCGGTTCCAAGCGCCGAGCGGTTGGTTTCTTGGCCTGAGAAAAGTGACAACGTTTTTTTTTTGTTTTGCACCCTTCGCAGGATTCCGGGCTAGAGGTTGGAGGTGCCATTGTGGTTATGCACCTTGGACGGAACAAAAAGGAAGCCAAGGGGCAGAGATTAATCTATTTTTTCAAGTTACAAAAAAAAAAACACATTCCGACATGTGCTTCGAGTGGCGATCCATCCGGACTCTTCACACACACCCGTCACTGACATCACTGGTCCATGGTCTACAGGTGGCATGTCGGAACGCCGAACGTTCAACGGAATTCCCAATGGTTGGCATGTTGTTTTTCGGTTTCTACAATGCTTGCCGGTCCCTATCGTACGCCGGAAAAAAAAAAAAAAAACTGTTGGCACCAGTGTCGCGCAGATCCAAACCCCACACGACGTCACGGCACACAGTGCTGCTGCTACTGCTGCCGCTGTAAACAGTGCAGAGTTGAAGAGCTACGCTGTACTCGTACAACGAAAAATACACACATACACGGAATTGTGCACCCCCCCCCCCCCTCCATCCTCATCATATATAGATGATGAAAAAATTCGTTCATGGAAAACACTAAAAGGCTGTAACAGCCGGCTGCTACTACTGTCGCTGCCGAGCAGCCGCCTAAATTGTGTGCTATTTGTTCGTCTCTGCTTATCTGCACATGCTCTGGCTATTGTGTACCTCAAACGCTACGCTTTGCAGCTGCAGCCCTCGCTCGCACTATCTAATTACTGTAGTTTTTATATTCTACGAACCTGGCACCAACTTTGGCTGATACTCTAGATTACTGCTGTAGGTACATATACCTGCGCATGTTCTGAATAGGTTATGAGAACGTACTTGCCGTACGAGTACAGTACGTGTACAAAAGCTTGATATGGCATGTAGAACATCTACATTGCAGTGCGTGTGCGAGCAAGGGATTCAGCTCGAAGTAAACGCATGCCTTTGTGTCAGCAAACTTCGTAACTACTATTTATACTGCTGCTGCTGCTGAGACGTGCATC
Source organism: Saccharina japonica (assembly GCA_008828725.1). Classification (NCBI taxonomy): domain Eukaryota; class Phaeophyceae; order Laminariales; family Laminariaceae; genus Saccharina; species Saccharina japonica. The sequence goes on along the minus strand of MEHQ01001879.1, from coordinate 304,865 downwards.
CTAAACCCCAAACCATCCACCCTCCCCCCCACGATTCACCCTCCCCCCCCCACGATTCACCCACCCCCATGGTTCCCAGGTGGTGGTCGGAATCTGCGCCTCAAGGACGCCGACATAAAAGGACCAGAAGAAGCCGTTCATCGTTGCGGTTGCGCTCGATATTCTAAGCAGTCTCTGCGTACAGTAGACCGGAGCAAGAACGCGGCAACAGCAGCAGCAGCAGCAGCAGCAGCAGCAGTGGTCGTAGCGACAGACAACCGACACACGGCAGGGGGAGTGGAAGGCACGAGTCACGAGAGTCACGAGGATTGGTGCAACATGAAAGTGTACCTGGTATGGACACTGCCTGCTGTATGCTAGCTGTGTATGCAAGGTATGTACTCCTGCTGTACGCTCGTACAGGTAATGCCAAGTACATTACATACGAGCACGTCGATCGTCTCTCTGCGAGAGGGCGCCATATGACTCGTCCTGATGAGGTGACAGGTTCTTCCAGGTACGTAGTAGCAGGAGCAGCACTGCTCGTGTCGTTAGTCGCAGGAAGAGCGTTGGTATCTGATATGGTGATGGCGTGATGAATAGCAATATGGGCTTGACATGCAGTACCCTCGAGAGCAGCGGATGTGGCTGCTTATCTGCGGCACTCTTGTCTGGCCGCCGGTGTTCCCATCCTGTCGTCTACGGTACGACGGTACGGCAGTACATAATTAATTATACGTACGGCAGTGATATCGAGCTCTCCAAGAAGCAACCCACGCCGTCGGCAGTCAGTCATGGTTGCGGAAGGGCGGTGGTCAGCCGGCCTGCCGACAGCTGCCAGGGCTCCTGCAATTTTCCTGCCCTCACCTTGGACCCAGCTTCGTAGAGCAAGATTTGCTTGGGTGCATCATCGGCACTAGGGTTGTCGGTGACTGGTGCTGTGCTCGTAGCAGCGGCTGCTTTTTCTTGCCCTGCTGATGCTCCAGGCGTGGAGAATGGACGGACTCGCTCGGAACCGCCTACTCGTCGTCGCACAGTAGCAGTAGCACTTATCCGTATACTTGTACGATACCTGCAGCTAAGTCTCGTGGCCGTGTGGTAAGAACATCGAGCGATATGATGAGCTCTAGGGAGGGGGAACATGGCCTATACCAGGTGGTTGCACACGGCTCACGCACACGTGCTGTGAGGTACGTCTGTTTTCTGAGGGTACAAAATGGGGAGTTCCATGTAAGTTGGCCATACTAGAACGGGCGTAGCGCTATTCTTGATGAGGCCGAGCCGAGCACCGCGCACCGCGCACCGCCGGCTAGTTGCTCACACGCTACTCGTGCGCTGTCGAGAATGATCGGCGTCTTGACCTCCGTGTTTGTGCGGGAGTGTAAGACCGTTGTAACCGGGCGTTTTGCTGGCGCACTCTCCGCAGGTGAGTCCTAAATTCGAAAGCTTTCTGATCAGAAGTCATCGCGCCCTGTAGACTACTGTAGACACAAGAATACGCACCACTGCTGCTGTTGCTGCCGCTGCTTCTGCTGCTGCTGCTGCTGCTGAACTGCACTGCTCTGCTGCTGTGCTGTGCATATAGGTGCACGAAACTTGGGGCAATCGTCCTTTCCTCCTCAAACCATGCGGTTGCACCATAGTATATGCCAGCGCTCGTTTGCACGTGCTGATTCTCACCTGTCGCTCTATCGCACTCTGTCGGGCGGGGGCAAGCAGGAACAACGTTTGTGGCAAAACGGTGCGCTTCGAAGGCGGCGGGCGGCTCGACAACGAACGGGCGCAACTCGCGAGGAAGGCGACTCGGGGTGAAAAAGTTTGGAGGGTGAGACACTGCTGTATGGCAGCGTAAGATAGATACCGGTATATGGCCATCGGATATATAGCAGGTTCGTTGCGATTGCCTACCAAAGCCAACAAACTAACCCCACGTCCATATAATGCAACAGTAGTACACAACATACAGAAGTCGTAGTACAGCAGTACAGGACACCTACAGTACAGTACGTACTGTAATAAGATGCAGGCTTAAATAATAAGAAAGCCAGGCTCGCAGTCAGAGAAGAAATTCGAGAGTCATCATCTTGAAATTAGTGTAGAAAGCACCCTCTCTCGAGTAAGAAATCCAGCCTTGGGCCAGCTTTCCTATTTCTTGTTACGAGTATCATATATACAGTAGGTGTACGCGAGGGTATGGTACTGCCATGGGCCACGAAGTTCGGGGGGAGGTTTAGTTGCTGGGCTTTAGGGCTGTGAGAGCTGCAGCGACGGGATTTGACGTCATACACTCCTTTGTCGTATACTTCGTATAGGGTTACAGTAGTAGGGTTTATTCATCACGAGAGACGATGCTGCAGGGCCCCGCATTACACGCTGATCTGTAGGAGTTGGCTGGTGAGCTGGAGAGGACGGACGCAACGGGAAAATGCGAAACGCAAGGGCTAAACCCCGGGGATGGCTCCTCAATGCCCCCGTAGTCGTGACGCGTACCAGGTTTACACCGATTTACCGATGCGGAGTACCGAATATGCCACTTCCCCCCGAGGTCTTGGAGAATTCCGATAGTTAAGCTCGAAGGTCACCGGTTACCTGTATGTATATGATGCCAGGTACCATACAAACCCGCAACACGACGTTTTCAATTTTTGACGCACGTCGCTCAAAAACTGGCTATCCTAAGTAGCTACCTGTGGTACCGGTAGTTTTACGGTAGCCCCACCGTTCCGAAAACGCCATATTATTTTCCCGCAGACTCGTTCATGTCGCGCTTTAGCCGAGAAGTTTCAAGGAAAATTGAGGAGATCAGCAGATGTATACGTCCCTACCCGGGAGAAAAACGCCGTTTATATACACCCTATATGTACGCCTCCTGGTCTTTTGAATCCCGGACCGCCAGCACCAAAAGTAAAGTCAGAGAAATATAATATCCCATCGTGGACCATATGCCACCTTGCTCGCTTCCTGGTCCGGCCTCCCAAAGAATAAACTCGAAGAGATGCTCCCTGAGACGAAAACAAATACCAGAATCATATACTACGCCATCTAGCTTGGCTCCTGGCTCCTGGGCCGGCCTCCCAAAAGTGAACTCGAAGAAGATGCTCCCTGCGGCGAAAAAAGTTGCCGATACCAGAGTACGAGATGTGTTTTTAAGTCGGTGTTGATTGTTGTTTTCTCCCCTGACAAGTCAAACCTTAAAGTCACCTAAACAAGAAGAAAAAACAGGGGCAAATAGTACCACACAGCGTGCAGGATAAAGATAACCGGTAAATCCTGACGGTTAGCAACTGCTGCTATATACCTGGTACAGTTATTTTGAGTCTCCGAGTTTCATGGTGGCTTGCGTCTTGGTTGACAGCTACACTTGTAATAGCTGCTACGAATTGTTGTTGAGTGGATTGTGTTAATCATCCAAAGCGATTCAACACCGGGCTTGCGGGAGCGAGGTCTGCAAAGTGGAACAGCTTTGAGGTTGTACTCGTATATGACATGTTAGGCTTAGGCCTTCCCGGAATCTGCAAACGCGCAGGACCTGCGCTTTGTGAGCTAATACTCAACCGAACCAATCCCAGCCCAGCCCAGCCTAGCCCAGCCTAGCCCAGCCCAGCCTAGCCCAGCCCAACTCAGCCCAACCCAGCCCAACCCCCAGCCGAGCCCAATCCACCCCAACCACCAACCCAACCCCACCCCAACCCACCCCAACCGAGTCAATTCCAACCCAACCAACCATCAGACCTAACCGGCAAAACCCAACCCAACGCGCACCCAACGACCAACCCAAACCCAAACCCAACCCAACCCAACCCAACCCAACCCAACCCAACCCAACCCAACTCAATCCCCCCGCCCCTTCACGTGCTAAAAAAACGATGAGCAGGGAGAATGTGATACCGGGCAACATCATTATTCGGCAACGGGGCACTCAGTTCTACCCGGGGAAAGGGGTGGGGATGGGGAAGGACCACACGCTGTTTGCCATGTGTCCCGGCTTCGTGGTGTTCAACCGCAACGTCTTCACCAAGCGACGGACCGTGTCGGTCATGAAGGCCAAGGTTGATGTCGAGGCCGTCGCGGAGATTTTGGCGGAGCAGCAAGCGCACGAGGCGAAGGCTCGGGCGGCCAGCGGGATTTACGTGACCATGTAGATGTTTGATACATGTCATACGATACAGCAGTAGTAGCGGTCCCTCTATAGTGCCGGTTGAGTAGTGCTGGTTACCCGCTATAGTGCTGCGAAATCGCTTGGCACAGATGGAATTCACCAGTGTGGCAAGTGTGCGGAGTAATTAGTGCCGGTTGGTAGCCGCTATAGTGCCGATATTATTGGCTGGCGCATACCGGCACTATAGAGAGACCAATACTGTACAACAGAGTAGACCTGGCTGCTGTAACGGAGGAGTTGTTTTTCCAGCGACGACGATGATAATACGTACGCACGTACGTACGTACGTATGTAACAGGCGTTTTTTTTTCGGGGGGGGGGTATGTAGTGTGGGTCGCGCGCAGTAAGCGCGTAGTGTGTACGTCTTGTTTTTTGCCGGGGACGGTGCAAGAAAAAGTTGGGGAGGGGGTGGGTAGGGGGGGGCGCGGGGAGGGGGTAGGTGGTGGTGAGGGAGGGGGAGGGCTGGCGGGGGTGGAGGGGTGAAGTTGCACGCTCCTGGTGGTTTGTTCGGCTTTGACCTTGGCCCATAGCTTGAGTCCCAAAGCTTGAGCTTGGTTTGTACTGCTGTGGCCAGGGCGAGATGGCCAGAGGTTGGGATCTTGTGGCAGGCAGGGGTGCAGGGGCGCAGAGACGTTTACGCTATCAATGAGACGTTTCACGCTCTTGAGAACTTGAGAGGAAAAAATTGGCGACAAAACGCGACGATCATAACTAGCATCGGCCACTGCTTGCATCTGTGATTGGGGGATTATACGAGTTGATGTCCGCAATATAATACGAAGTAAAAGGAGTTGTATATGCGACACTGGCGTATTTAGCATGATCTTACCCATACTGCAGTGCTGGGCACTCAACATTACTCGTGGACGGTCGATCAACGAAATTTCATAATTTCGTGGAAAAATCTCGGGGATCCCCAACAGGGTTATAAGTTGGAGTTATTAATAGCAGTTTTTACTCACCGCGTAGGCTGATACACTCTTTACCAGGTATTACGTATCACTTTTATTTTTACCTGGATGGGATATACGATTTGTTTCAGTTACTTTTGTGAATTAATTTCCCGTTTTATTTCTCCTCCTTGAGGTATGACATTCCACTCCAGAGAGCCTGTCCTGTGCCTGTGACCACGAACTGCATTGTCGGCGATGACTGCATACGAGAACAACAACTGTCAGCGGTCAGCGGACTCCTGGTCTGTCCGCGCGATTGAATGGTTGGTAGTGGCGGCGATATTACTGCTGTGGATCTGTGGATACGCATTTTTTACTAAGCAACTGCTGTCTCTACTCGTACATGAATAGAGTGCCATCGACAATTCATTCGGTTTGTGCGTACCCTTGATCGGTCCAACATTCCAATGGTCTGATCGGGCCAACATTCCTGTGGTCTGATCGGGCCAGCATTCCTCCAGTGGTCTGATCGGACCAACTTTCGAGTGTCTGATCGGGTCAACGTTCGAGTGTCTGGTTGGTCCAACATTCCAGTGGTCTGATTTAGACCAACATTCCAGTGGTCTGATCAGGCCAACGTTCCAGTGGTCTGATCAGGCCAACATTCCAGTGGTTTGATCAGGCCAACATTCCAGTATCTGGTTGGGCCATCCAGTGGCGGCCTAATCGGACCAACATTCCAGTGGTCTGATCGGGCCAACATTCCTGTGGTCGGATCGGGCCAACATTCCAGTGATCTGATCGGACCAACATTCCAGTGGTCTCATCGGGCCAACATTCCAGTGATCTGATCGGGCAAACATTCGAGTTTCTGATGGTGCGGACGAAAGGCATTGTGTGATCTTCAACCTAATAATCGTGGGAATAAATTCCCGATGTGCCAGAGAGCCCTACTTTTGTTCCCTCCGTTCATGTCGATACTACCACGGTCATGATCATATATCTGGGCATGGTGAAGGAGGGGGGAGAGCCGTGGTCAACGGCAAGTTTTCCTCAAGACTGCCTGGCTCGACGCTGTGTCTACCAACGGTGAAGGACCAAAAACAAACAAACGACGGTAGCACGAACGAACGAAGCTTGCACGAGCAAACGATGGTTACACGAGCACAATGACGGTTACAGGAGCAAATGACGGTTACACGAACAAAACGGTTACACGAATTAACGAAACGACGGTTGCACGAACGAACGACGGACACACGACCAAACGAAACGACAGTTACACGAACGAACGACGGTTACACGAACAAATGACGGATACGTGAACAAACGACGGAACTTTTCACGAGCGAACCAATGACGGTTGCACGAACAAACGACGGCTGTATTTCACAAACCAATTAACGACGGCTTCACGAACGAAAACGACGATTACACGAACAATGTGCGCAGGTATGCAGTGCAGGTATATGTATGCGGTCTAAACGCGATGATAGCAAGTTTTGGCCTTGATTATTGCGGCGTTCGTTTTTCGTTGACGCCCCCACGGGGGACCTACGCCCCCGCGTCTTTCTGTTGGCGTATTTGATTGGTTGACTGTTGAAAGGGCGCGGCGCAAACATAATCCACATCGCACCTCCTCGCCTCTCGCGTCAATGACGCCATCGATGATGTCATCGAGGGGCGTGGCTGTTTTTGCCCGAGAGATGGTAACCGAGACACGATGCTCGCTGCGGTTTCTCGCATGTTGATCAGAAGTTTTTGTTGCGCAACGGGGATACGCATCATTTGGATGAGCTTCAATGTCGATCACTCGTGCACATCCCCAAAGAAAGAAGAAAGAGAAGTTTACGATCAAACGGGAAAAAAACACAAAAAGGAATATTAGGTCTGGCATCGAAATATCTAGGAGAACAAGAAGGCATATATGCCCTTGTTGGGTAGTTTCTCAGTTGATAGAAGCTCCGTCAGTCAGTGAGAAATAGTAAGCATTTGCCTCAGAAGGCAAAAATAAGCATTTGCCTCAGAGACTTTTGCTTTTGCCTCAGAAGGCAAAAATAAGCATTTGACTCAGAAAGCAAAAATATGTATTTGCCTCAGAAGGCAAAAATAAGATTTGCCTCAGAAGGCAAAAATAACCTTTTACCTCAGAAGGCAAAAATAAGCTTTTTTTGCCTCAGAAGGCAGAAGTAAGCATTTGCCTCAAAAGGCAGAAATAAGCACTCAGAAGACAAAAATATTTTTTTGCCTCAGAAGGCAGAAATATGCATTTGCCTCAGAAGGCAAAAATAAGCTTTTGCCTCAGGAGGCAAAAATATTTTTTTTGCCTCAGAAGGAGAAAATAAGCATTTGCCTCAGAGGGCAAAAATAAGCATTCGCCTCAGAAGGCCGTTGAGGTTTGAGATCGACCGACGGACGTGTGATGGGTTTTTGATTGGGGTGGGGTTGATGTTTATTGTTTTCCTTCTTGTTTTTTGTTGTGTATGTTAGCATTTTTATGAGTATGTGCTCCTTTGTTTCGTTTTTTCGCGGGTGTGCGCATGCGTGGCACAGGCGATAGCGTATGCAGGCGGTAGTCATAGCGAGACGCTTTTTTGTTTCCGCTTCGCTTTCTTGTGACCCCCCCCCACCCCCCACAGCCATGCATTCTATGAGTACCCCCCCCCTCCACCCCCACCCCACCCCCCCCCCCCCCCCCCCTCCGTTGCTTCTACGAGTTCCCCCCCCCCCCCACCCCCGTGCATTCTATGACTCCCCCCCCCCCCCCCCCCCTCCGTTGCTTCTACGAGTTCCCCCCCCCCCCCACCCCCGTGCATTCTATGACTCCCCCCCCCCCCCCCCCCCTCCGTTGCTTCTACGAGTTCCCCCCCCCCCCCACCCCCGTGCATTCTATGACTCCCCCCCCCCCCCCCCCCCTCCGTTGCTTCTACGAGTTCCCCCCCCCCCCCACCCCCGTGCATTCTATGACTCCCCCCCCCCCCCCCCCCCGCGCCCCCGCCATGAATAATGTGTCTGGGCGTGTACCGGTCAGAAGAGTAATCGACGCCTCATGCGCGAACATGAAGGGGGGGGGGGGGATTTGGTGGCGGTCTTCGGCATGTTAGGGCGAACAAAATCACTACTCGTATTGGTAGGACGTTTTGCCCTTCACTTTCCCTATATCATGTAGTGCACATAAACATGGTCTTGGCTACTTGAGAGACGCGTGGCCCGTTCCCGGCGGTGGTTCGGAGGGTGTCAACGCAAGTGTACGAAATTAGAGTGACGTCGCACTCATTCACTCGCTCCCCTCTGTCTCCACGCTGCTGGTGTTTTTGTTTTGTTTTTGCTCTCGCTTTTTGTTTTTGGTCGAATTCGAATTTCCTCGTCTGCTGCTCAGCACGCACACATCCAGGCACGTGTATGGGTGTGGTGGCTGGCGACAGATCTGGTAGATCATACAGATCATTCCCACTTCATGATCTAGATATTTCAGGGCAGATATATCCCTGATCTGTATGACCTGTATGATCTGTATGATCTGTATGATCTGTATGATCTGTATGATCTGTATGATCTGCATGATCTGTATGATCTATACGATCTGTATGATCTGTGTGATCTGTATGATCTGCATGATCTGCATGACCTGTATGATATATAGCTCATCATGTTGCCGACTGGGAACCGTATGATCTGCATGATCTATTAATAGCACATGTTTATTGGGTCGGACCTGTACCAATGCAGATCCTGCCCAACCTCTCCTAAACGGCAGGCGAGGAACTAGATGATCTGTAGATAGATATATCATGATCTGCCCCGAGGTGTAAACTATTCAGCACGTGTTTTGATCGAGGCAAAAAATAGGGTGCACGTCTACCGCCGCGCCTTCAGCAGTAGGTGTATCACTTGATTTTAGTATAGGCTCCATATTTTCTGACCGGTTGAGCTGCTCAAGGAACTACCGGGTATAGCTATGATAACTTTGCTCGTATAGTGTAGTTGTTTTAGGGCTACGCGGCCCTTACAAATGTTGGCGGGGTTGAGTCCCTCATGCGAGAGAGGAGCTCGGAAAGTAATAAGCCGCCACCCCTATACAGTACCGGCCCCCCTCACAAGAAAGGAACTCACAAGAAAGTCCGCCTGAAAAATTGAAAAAAAATTAAGAAACCTCTCAGCCTATAGTCAGTGCCTAGGCTTTAAGAAAGTGATCCCTTGCTGTTGCTGGTCTGGGCCCAAAGGCACCATTTAGTGTGCACCACTACAGTAGGCAAAACGCCTTCTCGGGAAACCTAATTAAGAAAGACAAAAATAAGAACGTGTGCTTTCGTGCGCGCCCAGAATCAGAAAGTCAGCCTGAGCCCGATTTTTAGGTTTCTTGTAAGAGGGCCGGTACTGTAAGGCATTGCTCGGGAGCTCTACTATGTAAGTCATTATCAATAGTACTATTATTACCGTACTGAGCAATCCCACGGTAGGGGTACCACTTTAAGGCTCACTATTTTATGACCGGTTGCTCACGTGAAAAACCACAGGATACTACTATTATTTCGCTGGTATATTTGTGTTTGGAGTTTGGACTATCGCATTGGGGGAGGTTCGGTCGGGTTGCGCGAGCGAATGTTTCCGAAGTCATGTTTCGCGTGAGAAATTGAGTTCCTCATGTATGCGAGGAGCTCAGAAAATTCTGCTGCGCCCCTACCGTGTGGGATGACTCTACTACTGTAGCCAGTCGCCCGAAACTTGTTCTGAGAAGAAGAAAAAACAGAAAAAAAAGTGCCACGCGATGGACAATCTCATAGCCTAGCATGTAGTATATAGTACCAGGTATATAGGGGATTCACGAATAATATTGTAAAGCACTACGTACTGTTAATGAATGGTATTCCAACAATATCGGGGTGAACCCCTTAAGAGCTGGTCCCACAATTTTGGGAACAAACTACTTGGAGTTAGTGTAGAACATTTTTTTTCAGTTCTGAATGGGTTAATTAAGGAGCCCGGCCAGTCAAGGAACATTTTGGCCATAATGAAGTGCGCGCTGCTACGAACAGCAGTGTCACGGCACCCGTCGGGGGGCTCAATTCCTTCCCCCTCACATTCAGAGTCAGTCGCGTCTGACCCCGCTCACCAAAAACACAAGAAACATAAGAATAAGAATAAGAAAAAGAATACGGTCGATTAACACTACCGTAAAATAATGTACTTCGAAAAACGAGAAGCACACTCAGAAACAACAACGAACAAAAGGACGCGACACAAACAAACACACAAAAAAAAAGCAAAAGCAAAAAATAGAAGCAAAAACAAAAACCAAAACGAAAGCAAAATGCGAAACAGAAGGATACCTGGTATGTGTATATAACAAAAAACAAAGGCAAAACTTAAAACAAAAATAGGGTAGTAAAACAAAACCTAAAAAAAAATAAAAAATCAAAGATCAAAATCGAGAATCGAACATCAAAAATCAAAAATCAAAAATCAAAAATCAAAAATCAAAAATCAAAAATCAAAAATCAAAAATCAAAAATCAAAAATCAAAAAGCAAAAATCAAAAATCAAAAAGCAAAAATCAAAAGCAAAAACAAAAAACAAAAAAACAAAAAACGTCCGGATGTCTTGTCTCGCCGGAGAGTAAACCGAACTACAGTCAGTGCCGGTTGAGCCTCTATAGTGCCGGTTGAACAGTGCCGGCTGCCCGCTATAGTACTTCCTGTGGACTCGCTTGGCACAGCAGTGATGGGATTAACCATTGTGACAATATGCGGCGCAATTAGTGCCGGTTGCCGCTATACGAAGCATGTATATAGTGCCGGTACGGTTGGCTTGGCGCGTATCGGCACTACTCGTACAGAGGGACCGTTTCTGCATGTATGTACGAGGTAAGCACAATACTCGTAGAGTGCTGGCGTATTGGTTCTCTTCCGTCCAACGAACATCATCGGCTACCAGCCAGCACACCCACTCCTACTCCCTTGGAGGGGCTGGACTGTCTTCCACCCCGCGCCTTCGGGATCACACGTCTCTTTACTCGGCATCATCTATACTCCAGATCAAAATTAATACCGATTTTTTGTTCATTATCACCGAATTTTGGTAAATTCATACATTTTTTTTTCAATAATAAATACCGATATGTTTTTGTTGTTTTTTGTTTGCTCCAAGCGCGCGCTGGTCGACTGGTAAATGTGGAACCAAAGAGAAACACTACAGTTTTTTTTTAAGTGGTAGTCGCGTCCGTCCCCCCCCCCCCCCCGACTATTCCCTTCTTCGCGAAGATCATACAGATATATATTATATATACTGACTTATTTTACCCCTAGGGTTTTACTCTGTTCTTACTCGGATTTACTCTGTTTTTACTCTGACTTAATCTGTTTTTACTCTGTACCATCAGAGGTACTTACTGTCACTACTTTGCTGCAGTATATTTTACACACGCACCGCCCAGCCACCGATTTGTTGTCAAATGCCCCCTACCCCCATGTCAGCACACCACACACACTGACACGAAAAAAAAAAACGGAAATGAAAACGAAAACGAAAACGAAACTGAAACGAAAACGAATCTGACAACGAAAATGAAACTGAAAACGAAAACGAAAACGAAAACGAAAACGAAAACGAAAATGAAAACGAAAATGAAAACGAAATCGAAAATGAAAACGAAAACGAAAACGAAAACGAAAAACAAAAAAAAATCGAAAACGAAAAAGAGGACGCTAGCACGCCCACATGCTCCCGCTCCCCCAACCTCCGACTTCCATCCTAAAAAAGCCGGCCGGCCCTTTCGAAAGATGACACCAGAAAGAGAGAAGAACGAAGAACGGGCTCTTGTGGAAACGTTTTGAAAATAAAACAGGCGGGGAAATCAAACAACCGTCCCCCCGGGGAGGTCAATCAACCATCCCCTCAAGGGGGGGGGTCAATCAACCATCCCCCCAGGGGGGGTCAATCAACCGTCCCCGGAGATGTCAACCAACCGCCCCCGGGGAGGTCAACCAACCGTCCCCGGGGAGGCTAACCAACCGTCCCCGGGGAGTTCAATCGACCGTCCCCGGGGAGGTCAACCAACCGTCCCCGGGGGAGGTCAACCAACCGCCCCCGGGGGTTTCAATGAACCGTCCCCGGGGAGGCCATCCAACCGTCCCCGGGGGAGGTCAACCAACCGTCCCTGGGGGAGTAAGGCAAACAACGGACCCCGGGGAGGTCAATCAACCGTCCCCGGAGGAGTAAGGCAAACTACAAACGAAATAAGCTGGGGGGGGGGGGGGGGTTCTACGGTGTGTTGTAACAGCCGGCGTCTTTCCACCAGGGGATGGAGAGAGGATAACGAAGCCATGGGCATCGAATCCGTTTTGGACTGGGAAAAAAAATCGTCTAAATACACACCCTGCTGCCGCTAAATGTACACCAACGTCCGTCAGACGTATCGCTGCCGACCAGGCAGCAGAGACCGCTCGGTAATGTGACGGTGGAGACACATACTAGATATCAGAGTACACCCCAGCTTTAGTTTTGGGGGCATGGCGGGGGGGGGGGGGGGGGGGGGGGAAAAATATTTTTTAGGGCGATAAAATGTTGCCTCCTAAGAAGAGTGAGAATGAAGGACGTCGTTGACGTAAAGACGCGGGCGAGCACCAGCGCGGCAACGCCGTAACAACTCGATTTCGCCAGCCGAAAATAGAAATAGAAATATTCCTCCCTCGACCCCCCTCCCTCCATCCCCCCCTCCCCCTCCCCCCTCCGCGCTCCCCATCGTCGACCCTCCCCGCCCCCCCCCCCTAAAAACTCCTCCTACTTCATCTATGCACGACAAGAGTACGATCCCCGCCCTTCCCTTCGACGCTTTCCCCGCCCTCCCCTCGTTTTCGAATGGTCAAAATTGCTAAGGCAAGCAACAAAACTGAGTACCCCGTCCCCCCCGTCTCGCATCGCGCTTCGGTGCTAGCAATGTCTGCTCTCTGTGCGGTGAAATCGACTATGCTCCGTCCCGGATTGTACGGATGCGAAGGGTCTATGGTCATAACGACTACGCGCCATCCTAATGAATATCGAGTACCCCCTCCCCCACCCCGCCCGCGCTCCTTGGTCATAGGCTTACTACGCCATAGCAATGATAATGAGTGCACCCCTCGCCCCCCGCCTACACCCTCTCTGCTGGTGGCATCTAAGACACGATACAACCCCGCTCCCACTCGATGGCCCACGGTGCAAGAGTGTTGGTGGTGGGGGGGAGGGGGGGCAGGGTCGGGGGGTTGGCGGGCAGCAGGGCCGTGGGTCGTCGTTCGTCGTCATCGCTGTAGAGAAGCTACTTTTTAGCGTAAGGCCTTGTGAGGAGAAAGCAGGAAGGCAAGTAAAATAAACGAAAAAAAAAAAAAAACATGACAACCCACGCTGCCACCACCGCACCCACCCACCATCCACCACACCACGACCCTCCACGCCACTCCGGTTCCAGAAGAAAAAAAAACATGAGCTTTTTCTTCTGGGGGGGGGGGCTCCTACGTCCCCACGTACCCCCCCCCCCTGCTCAAATGGGGCTCTACGTATTGTTACCATACCCTGCTTTTTTCGGGGGGTCTACTACTCCCCGCCCCTGGTGTTGGGGATCTACGTAGCGCTCCCCATCGTCGACTCCCCGCCCCCCCCCCCTAAAAAACATCCTCCGTCTACTTATCTATGGCACGACAAGAGTACGACCCGCGCCTTCCCTCGACGCCTTTCCCCGCCCTACCCTCGTTTTCGAATGGTTAAAATTGCTAAGGCAAGCAACAAAATGAGTACTGCCCGTCCCCCCGCTCATCGCGCTTAGGTCTAGCAATGTCTCCTGATCGTGAGAAATCCGACATGACTCCGTTCCCGGATTGTACGGATCGAAGGTCTATGGTCATACGACTACGCGCCATTCCATGAAATTCGGGTAGCCCCCTCCCCCACCCGGCCCGCGCTCCTATGGTCATACGGCTACTACGCCATTAGATGATAATGAGTGCACCCTCCCCCCGCTACACGCCCTCCTGCTGGTGCATTCTATAAGACCGATACAACGCACCGCTCCTATCGATCCCACGGTGGTAAAGATGGTGGTGGTGGGGGAGGGGGAGGGGCAGGGTGGGGGGGGGCAGCAGGCGCGGGTGTCCGTCGTCGTCGTCGATCGCTGTTAGAGAGCTAGCTTTTTACGTAGGCCTTGTGAGGATGAAGCAGAAGAGCAAGTAAAATAAACGAAAAAAAAAAAAAAGACACATGACAACCCACCTGCCACCCAGCCACCCACCCACCATCCACCACACCGACCAGCATCCACCCCGCCGGTTCCAGAAGAAAAAATAAACATGAGTCTTTTTCTTCGTCCGCGGGGGGGGGGCTCCTACGTCCCCACGTACCCCCCCCCCTGCTCAAATGGGGCTCTACGTATTGTTACCAATCCCTGTCTTTTTTCGGGGGGTCTTACTACTTCCCCGCCCTTTGGTGTTGGGGGATCTACGTACCCCCCCCCACCCCACCCTTGGGGCCCTTGGGGCCCGTGGGACCCCCGGGAGGGCCCCCTCGAACGACTCGCTGACGTCAGACGAGCGGCACGCGAATACACGACTATTAATAGCAAAAATAAATATCTAGGAAGTTTCCAAGTTGTTGTTGTTATGCTTCCTCCCCCCCCCCGGTGAAAACCTGACGTTGCTTCGTCCCGGAATTTGTAGGGGCATGCGAGGGTCTATGGCCATTCAGTGTTTGTTGTAAAACGAAAATGGAAATGGCCTTTGGTCGGTTTTTCGTTTTTTCGCCGAAAAAAGTCGGTTGGGTTTCGGTTTTCAGAGTAATAATTTGAAAAAAAAGAAGCAAAACCGAATCCGAAAACCGAACGGTTTTTCGGTGAAAAAACGAAAAATGTCGGTTGGTTTTCGGATTCGGTTTTGCTTTTTTTTTTCAAATAAACCGAGAATTATAAAAAAAAAGGCGGCTTTCGGTCTTGAAAAACCGACACAAAACCGACCGAAAAAAGCACGACCTTCGGTTCTTATCGGTGCACGACACTGATGATGGTCATACGACACAGTCATCACGTGGCAATGAGTACCCCCCCCACACACACACACACACACACACTTTTCCTCGTGCGGTACGTCGTTGGTTGGACTAAGTAGTTTCGAATAACGGTGTCAAGCGAGCGAGCGAAGTCGAGTAGAGGGGACGGGGGGGGGGGGGACACGGGCAGCGAACGAGCCAGCATCATCATCCTCGGCTTCTTCTTCTTCTTCTTATTCTTCTTCTTCTTCTACTTCTTCAAAATAGTTTTTTGTTTAATGAAAACGTTGTTCGCCCCTATGTGTCACCCCCGCGCGTGACTGCCCCCTGACTCTCCTCCTTCTTCTCCAGTGGGTAACGAACAGCAAAGAACGGACCGGGAGGGGAGGGGAGGAGGGGGGAGGGGGTGGGGGGGAGGGGGTACACACGCGCACGCATTACATTATTCGACGTGCATTTTTATATGTTGATGGTGACGGTGAAGGTAACTGTGGCAACGACGGTGACGGCC
>MEHQ01001879.1:276801-289073 GCA_008828725.1 Saccharina japonica | reverse complement strand
CCCTGCCCCCCCCCCCCCAAAAAAAACAACTGAAGCACTCTACGAGGGGTATTTTTGTCACCTGGTATAACTGGGATTTTTTTATGTCATCCGCTGTTGCCGTTGCTACTGTGGTTGCTGCTGCTGTGGTTGCTGCTGCTGTTGATGTTGTTGTTGGTGTTGCCTGCGAAGACTCTGGGCATGGCGTTGTACCAGCCCAGGTCCTGGACGTAGGCGGAGCTGACTTCGTCGTCGATGCTCCCCATGGTCAGCACGTCGAGCGCGAAGAGCAGGAGGTTGCGGACGGCGTCCAGCACTTGGCTTCGGCCCTGCTCGGGCACCTGCGCGTAGTCTTCGATGTCCGTTCCGTTTCCGGTCGCCGTTTTCGAGGGGTGCAAATACGTTGTTGGTATATACAGTACCGTAATATATTATTATTGTTATTACTATTTATGCATACGTATTTTCAGTATGTCTTTTCTTTTCTTTTTCGTTTGTCTTTCGACAATGTGCAGGGCATTTATTCATTCAGAAGGGAAAAAGCCGACGCAATTCATTGAATACCACCAAATTTACGATCAATATATCCTTGCCTTCCTATGTAGCATGAGCTTCAACGTTGATCGTTCATAAGCACTCCGAAACAAAACTTAAAAGCACCCCGAAACAAAAACATCCCTACGCACAGAGTCTAGCTCCTTTATGTTCCTACCCGACACGACGCCATGACGCTATTACGGCGGACCGTAGCAAACAGGACCAAATATTGCTATTATTATAGTAAAAGTAGGTAACTACTGTTTATACCAGGTAGGTTTTTGTGATTTCCGTAGGTCCTACTTAGAAACTATTTACTGCCTGGTATGGTCCCCCGTATTGCTACCGACAAGCATTAACAAGCAAATTATTACAGCAGTAGTGTCCCTCTATGGTACCTGTGAAATCGCCTGGTACAGCAGTTGGTGGGATTAACCAGTGCCGCTATAGTGCCGGTTGACAATATACTGACGCTTTTGTTTGCTGGCGCATACCGCCACTACTACTACTACTACTACTACTACTACTACTGCTGCTACTACTATATACTACTACTGTTACTACAACTACTACTACTACTACTACTGCTGCTACTACTGCTACTACTACTACTACTACTATATACTACTACTACTGCTACTACTACTACTATTAATACTACTACTATATACTACTACTACTGCTGCTACTACTACTACTACTACTACTACTACCACTACTTCTACTTCTACTACTATTACTACTACTACTATATGCTACTACTACTGCTACTGATACTGCTACTGATACTGCTACTGATACTGCTACTGCTACTTCTACTACTACTACTACTACTACTACTACTACTATATACTACTACTACTACTACTACTACTACTACTACTACTACTACTATATACTACTACTACATCTACTACTAATCTACTACAACTACTTCTACTTCTACTACTACTACTACTACTACTACTACTACCACTACTACTACTACTACTACTACTACTACTACTACTACTACTACTACTACTACTACTACTACTACTACTACTACTACTACTACTACTACTACTGCTACTACACTACATGTACTATTAATAGTAGTGCAGTAGGTACCTGCTGGACACGGGCCAAAGAGCGTGTCGGGCGGCCTCCTGTCCGCCAGAGCCGTGAACGCGATTCGAGACCAGCCGAAAATGTCGTTGTAGAATGTCAGCTGCCGGTTAACCTCGAGGTCTAACGGCTGCACCCCCCGAGCCGATACCGCATCGTAGACGAAAGATGCCTGGAGACGAACCAACCCGCGCGAGAGGGGGGGGGGGGTCAGGGGTCAGTTCGATATCGTGTGCCTTGTGTTATGGTACTGCTGGAATAATATGGAAACGCCGGTAAATACCTGGTATCAGGTTTAAGAATCGTATTGGTAGTACTTGGAAGGTTTATCTTAGATGGGAACCAGGGGTTCCTAGGTGCACGGCCGGCGACCTAGCCTTCTGCTCTTTCAGCCTTACATCGTGGAAAAAGGAACACAGCTGCTCTTTTTCTATCTCTAAGCAAACAGCACACGTGAGTACCAACGAGTACCTTGTTCAACAGGCTGGCCTGGTTAGGGATACTCTTGTATCCTTACCCTAATCTTATCACACTTGGCGTAGTCGGCAGGACGAAATTTTATCACACACACTTGTACGTAGGTGAGAACTAATAAATGTCTTGAATTAACAGTATGGATTAAAAAAAAATGGAATGGCGTTGTGTATGTGTCGTAGTAGGCTTTTGTGAATATAGTCGGCAGGACGAAATCTCATCACACTTGTAGGTGAGAACTAATAAATGTCTTGAATTAATAGTATGGATACATTTTAAAAAAGCATGGCGTTGTATATGTCGTGGTAGGCTTTTTTATTTTGTGAATCTGCCATAAACGGGGGCCGTTATATAAGGTCGTCTAACCCTATGAGCATATATATATATATATACATATATCGTCGTCTAAAATAAATACATTAATGAATTAACACAACTGTACGTAACTCAAGTAATTGTTTAAATTAATTTCACCCGCACGAGCACGTGCCTTATAAGGGTGGTGCCTTATTTTCTGAGCCCCGCCTTGCCCCTCACACAAGGAGCTCACTATCTCACCCGGAACAGGAAGGCGCTTACACGTTTCTTCGGGCAGCCCGACCGAGATTGCGAGTACCATGCGCCAGTCCCTAAAAACAATCACACTGACTGCTATTGCGGGAGACCATACTAAATAGGACCTGTGTGTGTTCTTCACATACATTAAACCTTCCTTGTTCTACCCGTCGACATCCAGCACACCCAGTGTCCGTGCCGATTCTTCATCCTAAAAAGGTACCAGTTCTTCTGTGGTCACAAAACTACGACACAGAGATACTACTGTACGCTCAGTGCAGTAAGCAGGAATCGATGATCTATCTGTCCGAGGTCTGACAGGGTTACGACCCCTAGTTTTTATAGTTTAGAGCTGCTACAGCAGTGCACCCTCGTTTATTGGGGGAAAACTACTTGAAATTAGTGTGGGGTCATTTTCGCCATAACAAACACGGGCGGACTTTTTTTTTTTTCCAATCGAGGAGCGGAACAAAGTCAGAGGGAGAAGGAGCCGAAGCTTTTCGCGTACGTAGTGCATGCATGGATGATGCCTCTCTCGGCCATTTGAGGGTCACCGCTGACACGGTCTGGTCAGAGCCTGCCTATCTATGCCCTCCCTGCGGCAAGAGCTAGAAGACGTCTCGGCATTGTGGTCAACCCCGTCAAGACCGTGGCACTACCGCCCAAAAGGGCATACGCCCCGGTGGCGGCGGAGGAGGAGAAGGAGGAGGAGGAGGAGGAGGAGGAGGAGGAAGAGGAGGAGGAGGTTTCGCTCCTGGAAAGCGTCGGTTGTCAGCATCGCAAGGCGATGTAGCAGAACAACGGAATTCGTCGCAGCACAATTCGCACTACGTACTACTACTGTAACTATCGAAATTTCGATTTTTTTCGATTTTCTTTTTTTCTTGGTAAAACTTACCAGGGATATATATCTAAAGTAGTAGTAGTAGTAAGCGATGTTAGGCCGGAATTCTTTAAAATGTGCGAATGCTCTGCGACCTACTATTCCGTTGTTCCGCTCCATTGCTGTTGTTCTTTTTGTTACCCTTGCCAACCTACAACCAATGTGTATGCAGCATGTGCATCAGACAGCTTCAACATTGATCACTCATAAGCACTTATAAGCACTGCACTCCGAAACAAGAAAACCACCACACAGAAGAAACAAAAGAAGAGCTACGTATTATACGCGTATCTGCACAAAATCTACTTCCGTCCTGTGCCTATACTTCCGGGCTTGAGCTTTTGTCTGCTTCATTTGTTACTCCTTTCTTATCGTCCATTGTCATTATTGACGTTACCATTCTGTATAACAAAGATGTCGGGAGACATGTCAAGCAAGGAAAAACGTGCGATGTCGAGGGTGTAAAGCCGAGTGTTCCACACTAAAACCTAGTAGTTTGGTGTCAGTCAAGGCATGTCAAGGCAAAGTTGCTGTCTGTCAAGGGTTGAAAGTGCTGTCTCCCGACATCCTTTGCTGTATAATACCAGGTATTATTGCATGCATTCATTATGGTTGCGTTTTCCACCTGGCAGTGTAGAGCAGGGGTGGTCTTCAACTCCGTCCGGTGTTATCATTGTTGCGTTTTGTCACCCAACAAACGTGCAGCCTGTCTGGCAATGTACAGCATGGATGATCTTCAACTCCGGTGTTAGTATTGTTGCGTTTTTTTGCCACCCAACAGCTGTTGTTGCAGCACGAACGAGAGCTTCAACGTTGATGACTGCTGCTACTGCTGCTCATGATGACCATCCCTCGAAAATAATGAAAACCTTCAACTCCGTGTTGTGAAAGTTCTATGATGTGTGGTGTGTGTGTCCTTGTTCACATAAATAACTAAAACCTTCAACTCCGTTGTGACAGTTTTATGGTGTGTGTGTTTGTTTGTGTCCTTCACAGAAATAACGAAGGCCTTCAACTCCGCTGTGAAAGTTCCATATGTGTGTGTTAGTTTGTGTCCTTCTTGACATTACACCGTTCTTTCTATATACATACCCCCGTCGACATCCAGAGCACCCAATGTCCCTGCCGATTCTTCATCCTAGAGAGATACAAGCTCTGTGGTTACAAACCCCACTACAACTGTAGTACATTGTAGTGCAGTAATCAGATGATACAAACAAATCAAGCATACTGCCAAGGTACATACTTCGTATATTAACACTGCACAAACGAGTCAACTCTATTATCAAGTAGTTAATCTATAAAAAACGCCGGTTGCGGTTGTAAGGGGAGGGGGGGGGGGGGGGGGGGGTGGCACAGAAATTAAGGAGGCAACAGGCGACTTGCAAATGCCTGAGAGATCCATGCTCCAGGACAACTAAAGCTAAATGATCGAAAGAGAAAGCACGGCACCACTGCACACGGCAATAGTAGTATACGATTTTTCAGAAGATTATGCAAGTCGGATCTACTTGTGGATATACATCTATATACTAACCTGAAGTTGTCAGATGTTGTGCAAGATCTGTTAAGTACAGATCCAACCCAGGCAACATGTTCGAGGTACTCGCAGATCTTTCAGGTTATGCGGCTCCCACCCGGTGACACGAGCTACTGCTGCTGCTGTAGATCATAAGAATAAGCAGATCAGGAAGGCATCAGCCTTGAAGTGTCTAGATCATGGCGTGGGAACCGATGATCTGTTCGATGTTGTGGAAGATTGTAAATACACGGATCCTAAAAGCGTTAACTAAGCTGCGCCGTTTAAAGTTTGAGTAAACATCTTCGCCCCCCTCCGCCCGCCCGCCCGACCGCCCGACCGCCCCACGCCTCCGTCCCACCGCATCCCACACCTCCGTCTCGAAAGGGATGAGTGGTCAATGATCAAATGACTAAGGCAAGCAACAAAATGAGTACGCTCCCTCCAACTCACTTCACCCCCCAATCCCCTCCCCTCGATCCTCACTCTACCTATCGTTCTCCGAGAGAAAATCCCCCTAATTTCCCTTCCCCTCTCGAGGGTCTATGGTCATACGACTACACGGCCATGCATTACATGCGTAGCCCCCCCCAAGTCCGCCTCACAAGCGGTTCTTAGTATCCCGAGCTCACCCAACACCTGACGTTTCGCTCCGTGCTTGGTGCCAGCAATGTCGAGCCTGGTCGGTGAAAACCCAGCGTGTTCCGCCCCGGCATTGTAGGGACGCGAGGGTCTATGGTCATACCCGACTACGGCCATGCATGACATGCGGCTAATGAGTGCACCCTTCGGCTTATCCCACGGTAGGGTAGGGGTTGCACTTTTTTTTCCTTTTGAGGCAATATTTGTATCACTGGGACCGGTTGAGCTTCCTCAAGTAAGCCACTACCGGCTAGTATGACACTTTACTGCCATACTTTGTGTTCGGACTACTGTACGAACTCGTACGCACGCGTAGAGCATATAAATGCTGGTTGAGGCTGTTACACTAACACAAGCTTCATTTTAAAAAAAGGCATGCTTCTATTTATATACTGTAGGGTGGACGAAATATTGAGCTCCTCGATGTGAGGAGCTGAGTAAATTAAAGTGAGGCAACCAGCCCCTTATATGTGTACCGCGGGCATTGCTCCTCCCCCTTCCCCCGTCCCCTTCCCTTTCCCCCCGTCCTTCGTACCAGCAACTTTCGTAAAAGCGGTTCATAGTACGATGCCGCTCTCTCTCCATGCGACTCGCCGACCCGCCCAATACCTCAAGCTTCGCTTCGTGCTTGGTGCAAGAAACGCCTGCCTGGTTGGTGAGAACCCAACGTGCCCTCCGTTCCGGCAATGTAGGGATGCGAGGGTCTATGGTCATGCGACTACGTCCATGCACGACACTAGTCCAACCCCCGCCCCCCCCTCCTTCGTCGCCAACACCCAACACGAGCTCAGTAAATAAGCCACCACCCTTACCGGGGCATTTTCTCTTCCCCCTTCCCACTACGTACGGTTCATGCCTTGCTTTTTTTTTTAATCGCGAGAGGGATTCAGCACCCTTTCTTCCCTCGTCGACTCGCGTCGATTTTCGATACGGGTGTCCGAAGGGGAGTTTTGTTTGTTTGCATTGTTTCCACACGTCGGATAGATCAGATAGATCATACAGATCATACATATCATACAAATCATGTAGATTACACAGATCATACAGATCATACAGATCCTAACCAGCCGTCATGATATGTTGTGCAGGATCTGTGTAGTACATATATATCCAGTCCGGGAAAACACGCCCTGGATCGTGCAGATTATACGGCTCCTCACGCCTGGCAACATGAACTGTAGCTCATACAGATCATACAGATCATACAGACCATACATACCATACAGATCATATAGATTATACAGATCATACAGATCATACAGATCATACAGATCACACAGATCACACAGATCATCTGATCTGAAAGATCTAGATCATCATGAAGTAAGAATCGATGATCTGTGGCCCGATTGGTTGTGACCACCGGAGCCCACTCTGCGGTATAAAGCAGAGGGGGTATATATATATATTAAAAAAATTATTGTTGTTACTATCCTTGCCATCCGTGCAGCACGGGCTTCAACGTTGATCACTGATAAACATTAACATTCCCCGAAATACCAGGTAAGAAGTAGAAAACCACGGGAAAACAAAAACAAAAAAAAAGATGTATGATCCGTGTAATAATACATACATACATACATACATACATACATACGTATTTGCTGTTACTATTACTACCGTACGTTATTAGTTGTGAATACCTCGTATAATAGTATTAATATTAATAGTATATTTGCCATCTGACAATGTGTACGAGTAGCGTGCATGAGAGCTTCAACGCTGACCACTTCAAAGCACTGCGAAACAAGAAAACCATGGCGGTGGCGGAGGAAACAAAAAATCTTGCGTGGTTTGTTGTCCTCCGACAATGGTGTGATGGTGTGCAGTGTGCAGTGTGCAGTGTGCAGCCACCAGCCGTATAATTGCACGTGCGTGCTGTGGGCTGTTAGAACTGCACGTATTTGCACCATGTTTACCCTTGCTCCCACCCGGACCTGATCCCACCCGGATCTGATCCCATTTGGCACCCTGCTCCCACCCACAAGGTGCACAAATATAATCAGCCCTCCGCAGGAGCCACCGGAGGCCCACCTGGCACCTCGATCCCATTTGGTACCCATATGGGCCATAAATATCTACAACAACTTCTGCTATACATATAATCGTATTGAATGTACGTGCAGATTCGTTAGACTCGCACGTACGTGCAAGTTCTCCGGAGCCGGTGTGCAGCACGTGAATGATCTTCAACGTCCATTACTAGCCATCACTATTATAGCCATCACCCATACCCATTTATTCTCAGAGAAAAGAGGGAGAAAAACATCCGTACGCACCGAAGGGGAATAAAATAAAATAAAAAGGAAACCTACGTATAATATGCACATACATGTATTATATGTAATGCAGTCTATTGATATACTTCGAAGTGACGAAGTGTAACTCTAATAATATGACTATTATTAATAGGATCCTTGCCATCTTCAACAATGTGTAGGAATGTATGTAGCATGTGCATAAGACAGCTTCATCGCTGACCACTCATAAGCACTCCGGAACAAGAAAACCACAGAAGAAGGAACAAAAAAGCAGAGCTCTGCACATAATCTACTACTATTAATAAAATATTGATAATATTACTACTACAGTAGTACTACTACTACTACTACTACTACTACTACTACTACTACTACTACTACTACTCCTCCTCCTCCTCCTCCTACTACTACTACTACTACTACTGGAGTACCTACTTCCGCCTACTCCATTTGCTGTTTTTCTATTATTATGTGCTTACTTCCGGGTTGACATTGATGTTATAAGGATTACCCTGGGCTGGGTAATCGATCGATCTTTTACCCCTATAGCTCAGCAGGTAATACCCTCACATTTGGCGTCGGCGACAGGACACGGGTTCGAATCTCACTTCGAACGTTTCTTTTATAGAAACGCTTGCGCGTGCGTCCCCCAAAAAACACGTCTCCCTGGTTCCCCAGGTATTGAAACGAAGCGGGTAGTAGGTCAACGTACGGCCGTATACGGTACCGACGTCCCAAATATCCCGCCGTTCAGAGGGGGGGAAAGTGTTATAAGAATTACCCTGGGCTGGGTAATCGATCGATCTTTTACCCCTATAGCTCAAGTAATACCCTCACATTGATATAATATTGATGATCCCCCTTGCCATAGGGTTCGGCCACGGATGTCATGCCAGAGTCAGTTTGTTTGTTCGTTTGTTTGTTTGTTCGTTTGTTTGTTTGTTTGTTTGTTTGTTTGTTTGTTTGTTTTTTTTGTCCATCCCATTTATTATCTTCGCACTTCCGTCTTTCTCCCTCCCTAGTGGTAACTCAGATCCGGGGTCACAAAGTAGGCTCCTCTCCCTCCTCCCCCACTACGGTTCTTGCCTTGCATTTTTATCGCGAGAAGATTTCAGCACTTTCTTCCCTCGTCAACTCTCGTCGAATTTTGCTTACCCACGCTATAATGTGCGCTCTCGACAGACGGTGTCATTTGAGAATAAAAACCTCCACGGGGAGAATCGAACCCTCGACATCCGGCCCTACATGCTTCGTGGCTACCAGTTAGACCACCGGGGCGACCGGCTCAGTGTAGAGAGGGAAATCGCCTACAGTCTACAGTATATCCTCTCGAGTTCCTATTACGGAGGACCCTAGTTAATAGGACCAAAATATTGATAGTACAAAATAAATTCAATTTGGAAAAAATAAAATTCAAATTCGCTTTTCATTGGCCAAAACACGCACCAGCACCAAATATTATGCCCCAAGATCCTAATCTTTGGTGCTGGTGCGTGTGTTGACCAACGAAAAGCGGATTTGAATATTTTTTTTTTCAAATTGTTTTTTTTTCTTCTTCGTTAAAACGGGCCCTAAATAGGACCAAAATAGTGATAGTAAAAAATAGGGAAATCTGAAGGTTTTTGTGTGAGCCGTGGGACCAAAATAGTGATAGTAAAAAATAGGGAAATCTGAAGGTTTTTGTGTGAGCCGTGGGACCAAAATATTGATAGTAAAAAATAGGGAAATATGAAGGTTTTTCTGTGAGCCGTGGGACCAACATATTGATGGCGTGGGGGTGGAATGTAGATGCGGAGTAGGAAGCACGGCGAATAGATATATAGCAGGTACAATAATTGGGTAAAGGGTGCGTATTCTATAGAGTACACGCAGAGGAGGAGAAGAAGAGTGGTGGTATTCGACGAAGTGTGTCAGCTTTTTCATTCTGAATGAATAATACCCTGCACATTGTCGGAAGGCAAATAATAATAAAACTAGTAAAAAACAGGGAAATATGAAGGTTTTTGTGTGAGCCGTGGGACCAAAATATTGATAGTAAAAAATAGGGAAATATGAAGGTTTTTGTGTGAGCCGTGGGTCGTATTTACTATATAGGATTTACTATGGTCCCCCGTAATAGCAAACTAGGAGGAGGAGAGCTCTCTAATTTTCTCAGCCGAAAACACGATCTTGAGGAAAAGTGCACACATGAGACAGATCACGACCTAGATCATCTAGATGATCTAGATCATCAAGATAATCTAGATAGTCTAGATCATCTAGATCATCTAGATCATCTAGATCATCTAGATCATCTAGATCATCTAGATAATCTAGACCATCTATAACGGCAGGTTATGGTCTAGGTGATCTAGATTATATAGGTGATCTAGGTGATATAGATGGTCTAGATCATCTAGATGATAATCCATAACCTGCCGCTATAAGATGTTGTGCAGGATCTGCATAGCACAGATCCTGATCTGGATCATCTAGATCATAACCTGCCGCTATGAGATGTTGTGCAGGATCTGTATAGCATAGATCATGATATGGATCATCTAGATCATAACTCACAACCTGCCGTTATGATATGTTGTGCAGGATTTGCATAGCACAGATCATGATCTGGATGATCTAGATCATAACCTGCCGTAATGAGATGTTGTGCAGGATCTGTATAGCACAGATCATGATATGGATCATCTAGATCATAACTCACAACCTGCCGTTATGATATGTTGTGCAGAATTTGCATAGCACAGATCATGATCTGGATAATCTAGATCATAACCTGCCGTAATGAGATGTTGTGCAGGATCTGTATAGCACAGATCATGATCTGGATCATTTAGATCACAACCTGCCGTTATGCTATGTTGTGCAGGATCTGCATATCACATATCATGATCTGGATGATCTAGATCATAACCTGCCGTAATGAGATGTTGTGCAGGATCTGTATAGCACAGATCATGATATAGATCATAACCTGCCGTTATGATATGTTGTGCAGGATCTGCATAGCACAGATCATGATCTGGATGATCTAGATCATAACCTGCCGTAATGAGATGTTGCGCAGGATCTGTATAGCACAGATCATGATCTGGATCATTTAGATCACAACCTGCCGTTATGATATGTTGTGCAGGATCTGCATAGCACAGATCATGATCTGGATAATTTAGATCACAACCTGCCGTTATGATATGTTGTGCAGGATCTTCATAGCACAGATCCTGATCTGGATCATCTAGATTATAACCTGCCGTTATGATATGTTGTGCAGGATCTGTATAGCACAGATCATGATCTGGATCATTTAGATCATAACCTGCCGTAATGAGATGTTGTGCAGGATCTGCACAGCACAGATCATGATCTGGATAATCTAGATCATAACCTGCCGTTATGATATGTTGTGCAAGATCTGCATAGCACATATCATGATCTGCATAGCACAGATCCAACCCAGGAACCAGGAGCTAGATAGAGTATGCA
Organism: Saccharina japonica; assembly: GCA_008828725.1. NCBI lineage: Eukaryota > Phaeophyceae > Laminariales > Laminariaceae > Saccharina > Saccharina japonica. Next base: position 277,633 of record MEHQ01001879.1, on the reverse strand, counting down.
TAAAACACACGGCCCTTCTACCCGGCAACATGGGCTAGGTTATACCTACTTCTAGATCGGGCACGCGTATGTTCCGTGAAAGATCAGAGATCACGCAGTGGGGGGTAGATGGTCTGTCTCATGTTGTGTGGCAACCGAATGGACCTTCCCACGGGTTACCTATCAGGCTTGAACAAAAAAACGAGTACGTAAAGTTATTTTGCGAGCAAAGTTATTTGCGAGCAAAGTTATTTTGCGAGTAAAGTTATTTTGCGAGTAAAAATTGTTTGCGAGTAAAGTTATTTTGCGAGTAAAAACACAAAAAAAATAAAAATAAAGGGGACTGCCAAGATATTACTTAATTCACACAAAATAAATTGGCACTTGCAAATATATTACTGTAAAACACAAATAACAAGGAGACGTCAAACATGGGGCTTAACGCTTAACACAAAAATGAATGGCACTGCGAACAAATAACTTTTACACACAAAATACTTGGGGGGGCTGCAATAAACCAAGGTATGCCTTCGTATTGTTTTAGTTTTCCACCCAGCACAAGTGTGAAGGGTGAGCGTTCAATCACAAACAAACATGAAAAAATGACGAAGAATCAGAAGAAAAAATAAGGCTGATACAAAAAATTATACCGCCCTACAAATAGTTCCTTCGCTATGGTAGGAGGCCCCATCTGCCACGAGAAAAGTCGGGCCCCCCGCCAAAAAAAAAGATCCCCCCTCGCCCCCCCCCCCCTATTTTTTTTTCGGTACAATGGCTACGGTAAGCAACAAATGAGAATGAATACAATGGTCAAATGGCTAAGGCAAACAACAAATGAGTACGCCCCCCCCCT
>MEHQ01001879.1:219593-271286 GCA_008828725.1 Saccharina japonica | reverse complement strand
CCCCCCCCCCCCCTCCCCGCCCGCCGCCGCCATTTGAGCTCACGGAAGCGCCGCCTGTGCTCAATCAAAGCCAGCCAGGCGCACCACGGATAGCTATACAATTTAATGTAGTACCTTGTTAATTCCGAGAAAAGGAAGAAAAAAAAAATGGTGCGACGCGGAATCGGGTAGGTATGAAAAAAACAAGCGCTGGATATCCTCATGAGAGGTAGAGATACAAATCGGGATCTGCGCGTCCGGTGTCAACATGGTCACCATTTTTGGGGGGGGCTTATAGATAGATAGATTTCTAGAATCGCGGCCACGATTTTGTTTTGGGGCCAAACATCCTTTAAATTTTGTGTAGGATTTTGTTTCTGCTTTTATTTTAAGAAAAGGGTTAAGAGAGAAAAGGTGACGACAAAAAAAATGACGAAAAAAACAGCAGGCAGCAGCAGCATCATCATCATCATCATCACCGGCCACTGTTTTTTTGGGGGGGGGGAGTTGGGGCCCACGCGCATGAAACAAAAACAATCAACAATAATGGTGTCCGGATCTATTGTAGATCACCATGCAGCTATGATACGTATTAATAGTACGTATTTCGGGGGAAACATACAGCAGCAGTAGTAATCAGGACCTAATATGCTTAGTAAAAATACCGGAATATATAGGCTTTTGTGTATGCGACAGGTCCTGGTTAACCCTTTTAGAACTGCAGTCCCGTTTTGGGGACAAAGCACTCTAATTCTAAGTGATTTGTCCCCAAAACGGGACTCCAGTCCTACAAGGGTTAATACGCCCCCCCCCGGCAATAGAGAGTCGTGCGGCGCGTGCGAGCCCCGATCCTACCCGTGTGATCCTGCACACTTTTTACACACACACTTCTACCCTCTGATAGAGGGATGATTGGATCCAAACCGCTCTCGTCGTCGTCGTCGTCGCTTTTTTTTTTTTTTTTTGGTCGTTAATCTCTCTGGGGCCCAGGAAGGTTTACATGCAACATTCATACAAAAATATATAGATACGTTCGTCAGCTGTGTGTGAGGTCGATCGATTGAGTGATTGATACTCTACTTTTGCAAGATCTGCGTGGTTGTATATATATGTGTGTGTGTATACGACTGTTTTTGTTGGGTGAGATCTCTCTACCCCGGAGATAGTAAGCAAGTATGTAAGTAAGTAAAAGCTGGAGATGAATCCCGACGCTGTCGTACGTCGACATAGTAGGTAAGTTTTTTGTCAATGCGTCAGGGGCACCCCTGGTGCGGTATGCTGATTGATGTTCCTACNTGGGGCAAGCGGGACCTCTGCCCAACCGGCACGCGAGCTGGATCAAGGCCATTGCGCGCATAATACTGCAGGTGCGTGATGGGGTGCAATATAAGAGAAAGGCCTGTTACGGAGGGCCATAGTAAATAGGACCAAATATGGTTAGTAAAATCAGGAAAATATACTGGTTTTTGAGTGTACCGTAGGTTCTATTTACTATAGGTCTACCGTAATAAATAACCCGTGGAGAGAGTATAGGTTTAGACTGAAAACGGCAACAATGAATGGTCCCACATTGATTCCCAAGTAAGTAATGCGTCCCTCAAAAAAAACGTGGGTGAGCTGCTGCAGCTCTAAAGAAAGTTAGCCATTAGTATCATAGGGCAGTTTTTACGGGGGGGGGCATAGTAAACAGGACCTACAGATAACACAAAAACCTATATATTTACCTGTTTTTCCTAACAATATTTGGTCCTATTTACTATGGCCCTCCGTAATAGCTTGTGCCTCCTGAGGCAGTATTTTTGTGACCGGTTGAGCTTCTCAAGCGAGTAACTACCGGGTAGAATGATGGTTTTGGCTCGTATATTTGTTTTAGGATTACTGGTATATGTAAGTCCTACAACTGTTGGTCGGGTTGGACGAACAGCGTTCTTTGGAGAAGTCGTGATTCGGGCGAGATATTGAACTCCTACCCTCATGTGCGGTGGGAGCTCATAAAAATAATAAGCCGTCACCCCTATAAGGCGTTGCTCTCTAAAGGGGGTCGGTCCAATGAGGTTATTCATAGGCTACTGTTTGTTGTAGCTCAGAAGAGCTTTCCTCGTTTGGTTTTCCTGGGTTTTGAGCTGTTAATAGGCTACTGCTGTTGTAGTCCAATAGCTTTCCTCGTTTGGTTTTCCTGGGTTTTGGGCTGTTAATAGGCTATTTACTGCTGTTGTACTGTAGGATCCAATAGCTTTCCTCGTTCGTTTTTTTTTCTCGGGGTTTTCTTTCTTCGTACGTGTAGCTGTTTATGAATATTCGACATCAGAGCTTATTATTATGTTGCCTGCTCATCATCGCGTGGCAAAGCATGATAGTAATATTGCGAAGGGCTATAGTAAATAGGGCCACATACTGTTAGTAAAAATAGGTATATATAGGTTTTAGTGTGTAGCGTAGGTCCTGTTTACTAMTGTTTACTATGCTCCWCCGTAATAGTAACACTGCAGGTAAACGAGGAGGCAAACTTGTACGTACCGCTTACTTGCGTGGAAGGTATGTACTGTGCAGGAGCCAGGGGGGGGGGAGGGGATGATCATGTCATGCAAGGCCGTGGTCGTAAGACCATATGACTCGGGGGGCGTCTAGATGTGCCTCTGTGCATGGCGTGTGAGCCGTGAGACAACTTAGTTATAGTTGTGACATGTAAGAAAAGTGTACCTATTGTTATGGCACCGCAACAATAGAGTGACCGAAAATGCAAATACAAAAAAAAGCACGTGAGAAAAAAACCACGTACCCGCGGCGATGACATGCGCGTCAAGCTCCATCTATCTGCTACCCTCTCTTTTCTTTCTCTCTTTCTCTCTTTCTTTCTTTCTCTCTTTCTTTCTTTCTCTCTTTCCTTCCTTTCTCTTCATTTCTTTCTCTTCCTTTCTTTCTCTGTCTTTCTCTGTCTTTCTTTCTCTTTCTTTCTCTTTATTTTTCTTTATTTCTTTGTCTTTCCTCTTTCTTTCGGTCTCTTTCTTTCTCTTTCTTTCTTTCTCTTTCTTTCTTTCTCTTTCTTTCTTTCTTTCCCTCCCTTTCTTTCTTTGTTTCTCTCTCTTTCTTCCTTCCTTCCTTTCTCTGTCTCTCTCTGTCTCTCTCTCTCTCTCTCTCTCTCTCTCTCTCTCTATTTCTCTATCTCTCTCTTCCTCTTTCTCCCTCCTTCTCTCCCTCTCTTCCTCTCTCTCTAAAATAACTACAAAAAACTATACGTCCCCGATCTCGCGTTCCTCTCTCTTCTCCCTCTCTCTCTCTCTCTCCCCCTCTCTCCTTCCCTCCCCCCCTCTCTCTTTTCCCCTCCTCCCGCCCCTCCAAGTCACGATCGAGCGTTTTATAGGCCCCACTGATGGATTGTCGTATTACCGCCTGACTTTCAAAGTCTTGCATAGAGAGAAAGGGAGGGAGGAGGGGGAGGGGGGGGAGAGAGAGGGGGGGGGGGACAGAGAGAGAGAAGCGAGAAGAGGGGGGGGTAGAGAGAGAGGGAGATAGAGAGGGAGAGAGAGAGGGAGAGAGGCAGAGAGGCAGAGAGGGAGAGAGGGAGAGAGAGAGGGAGAGAGATAAGAGGATGAGAGAGGAAGAGAGAGGGAGAGAGAGGAAGGGAGAGAGAGAGACAGGGAGGAAGAGAGAGGGAGAGAGAGAAGAGGAAAAGAGAGAGGGTGAGAGAGGGAGGGAGAGAGAGAGGTAGATAAAGATAAAAAGAGAAAGAAAGAGAACAAGAGAGAGAAAGAGAACACGAGAGAGAAAGAGAGAAAGAGAGAAAGAGAGAAAGAGAGAAAGAAAGAAAGAGAGAAAGAAAGAAAGAGAGAAAGAAAGAAAGAGAGAAAGAGAGAAAGAAAAGAGAGGGTAGCAGATAGATGGAGCTTGACGCGCATGTCATCGCCGCGGGTACGTGGTTTTTTTCTCACGTGCTTTTTTTTGTATTTGCATTTTCGGTCACTCTATTGTTGCGGTGCCATAACAATAGGTACACTTTTCTTACATGTCACAACTATAACTAAGTTGTCTCACGGCTCACACGCCATGCACAGAGGCACATCTAGACGCCCCCCGAGTCATATGGTCTTACGACCACGGCCTTGCATGACATGATCATCCCCTCCCCCCCCCCTGGCTCCTGCACAGTACATACCTTCCACGCAAGTAAGCGGTACGTACAAGTTTGCCTCCTCGTTTACCTGCAGTGTTACTATTACGGTGGACCATAGTAAACACTAGTAAACAGGACCTACGGTATACCCTAAAACCTATATATACCTATTTTTACTAACAGTATGTGGCCCTATTTACTATAGCCCTTCGCAATATTACTATCATGCTTTGCCACGCGATGATGAGCAGGCAACATAATAATAAGCTCTGATGTCGAATATTCATAAACAGCTACACGTACGAAGAAAGAAAACCCCGAGAAAAAAAAACGAACGAGGAAAGCTATTGGATCCTACAGTACAACAGCAGTAAATAGCCTATTAACAGCCCAAAACCCAGGAAAACCAAACGAGGAAAGCTATTGGACTACAACAGCAGTAGCCTATTAACAGCTCAAAACCCAGGAAAACCAAACGAGGAAAGCTCTTCTGAGCTACAACAAACAGTAGCCTATGAATAACCTCATTGGACCGACCCCCTTTAGAGAGCAACGCCTTATAGGGGTGACGGCTTATTATTTTTATGAGCTCCCACCGCACATGAGGGTAGGAGTTCAATATCTCGCCCGAATCACGACTTCTCCAAAGAACGCTGTTCGTCCAACCCGACCAACAGTTGTAGGACTTACATATACCAGTAATCCTAAAACAAATATACGAGCCAAAACCATCATTCTACCCGGTAGTTACTCGCTTGAGAAGCTCAACCGGTCACAAAAATACTGCCTCAGGAGGCACGAGCTATTACGGAGGGCCATAGTAAATAGGACCAAATATTGTTAGGAAAAACAGGTAAATATATAGGTTTTTGTGTTATCTGTAGGTCCTGTTTACTATACCCCCCCCCGTAAAAACTGCCCTATGATACTAATGGCTAACTTTCTTTAGAGCTGCAGCAGCTCACCCACGTTTTTTTTGAGGGACGCATTACTTACTTGGGAATCAATGTGGGACCATTCATTGTTGCCGTTTTCAGTCTAAACCTATACTCTCTCCACGGGTTATTTATTACGGTAGACCTATAGTAAATAGAACCTACGGTACACTCAAAAACCAGTATATTTTCCTGATTTTACTAACCATATTTGGTCCTATTTACTATGGCCCTCCGTAACAGGCCTTTCTCTTATATTGCACCCCATCACGCACCTGCAGTATTATGCGCGCAATGGCCTTGATCCAGCTCGCGTGCCGGTTGGGCAGAGGTCCCGCTTGCCCCAGAAATACTCCCAGCGGCCTGCCCACCCATCCACCCCCCACCCCCCGACCGGCCCAAGCAAAAACAGTAAACAGAGCACACGTATGCATCGACAGCACAGCGAGACCACCACATGCATGCGCGGTATTTGGTTAGGTTCGGCCGAGTGGGTGCGCCATGAACGGATTGAATCAATGAACCATTGCGGGGGGGGGGGGGTACTCATGTCGTGCACGGCCGTAGTCATATGACCATAGACCATAGTCTGAACTCCCAAGACGGTTCAAAGCCTATATAACCCCCCCTTTTTTTCTTGTACCTACCTACACTTAACTTCCGGCTTTTTTTTTTAACATCGGTTCGACATTTTTTCGGGGTGAAACAAGCGGGGACTTTTATATCCCTGGCCGGAGCGGTATACGAAGTATGATAAATATACGCACAGCGTCATTGTGTGGGACACAAAGCCCACAACAACCCACATGGAACTTGGTGTTCCACAACGACCCTAAATAGGACCTACGGTACACTCAAAAACCTATATATTCACCTATTTTTACTAACAATATTTGGTCCTATTTACTGCGGTCCTCCGTAATAGCGTCAGTGGGCAGGAATATAGTAGTACCGACCCTCTAGTACACGTGATATATATATATATATATATAAGAAGCCGAGGGACTGGCCCAAGGCTAGATATATATATATTTTTGTCTTGGAAGAGGTGTGTCCCACACTGAAATCAGTATAACGGCGCCCGGATTCTCGTTGTTTCTTTTCGGCAATGCGCAAGCAGGTTTCCTTTTTAGTTTTTGTTGCCCTTGGTTTTTCTCCTTTCAAGGGAATGTTTCTGAGTGATCAACGCCGAAGCTCATGCTGCACGTTGTCGGGTGGCGAACGCACCTGAAAGTGATAACATACCAGACAAACACGTACATAATATATAGAAGACTGAGTTTCTGGTGAATCTTTTTCTTAGGAGAGAGCGGCGCGAGAGAAAGGGAGGGGGAAACAAAAACTGAGGACTTTATAAGAGGGCCACCACAGCACCCGCCCGTCCCGGAAGCTTTTCTCTAGCATGTGCTATTGAAGGCTTGTCTTCAATACGAGCGCGCACGCAGGCAGGCACGCAGGCAGGGACGCAGGCACGTAGGCACGCAGGCACGCAGGCACGTAGGCACGCAGGCACGCACGCACGCATGCACGCACGCACGCACGCACGCACGCACGCAGGCGGCGGGGACAACAGCAACAACAACAATCTGTCCACACCAACAACCTATCCCGCCAACAGCCTATTCGAAGCTCTGGGCGGCCAGCTGTCTATTACGGGAGACCATAGTAAATAGGACCAAATATTGTAAGTAAAAAAAATAAAATATATAGGTTTTTGTGTGTACCGTAGGCCCTATTTACTAGTAATATGGTCTTCCCCTAATAAGAGCATTCTGAATGTTTTTCAACCATCTCGCTGTTTCATACACTCCTCCTCAAAGCGATAAACTGATTGATATTGTTATTACTACTCTGTAGTGTTCTTGCTACAGTAGTATATAATAAAAAATACAGTAAAAAAAAAAAAAAAAAAAAAAATTACTGTTTTTCTCGCCATCCTACAATGCATAAATATATATAGCAAGAGCTTTAACGTTGATCAACTCAGAAACATTCATTCCCAGAAAAAATAACGAGAACAAAAACGAGGGGAAAACAAGAAACAGAAAGAAAGAAAAAAATGGGACGCCTTATTATACTGGTACACGCGATGTCTAACCTCCCTTCTTCCGCACCTACTGACCTAAACCCGGCTGAACCCCCTTTTAAGGGATATACACCCCTTTAAGGGATATATACCCCCTTTTAAGGGGTATATACCCCTTTTTTTAAGAGGTATATACCCCTTAAATATACCCCTTTTCCCTTACAAGGGGTATATACCCCTTTGAAGGGATAAAAGGGATATAAGGATAGCGACCAAAACAACGATAACTGTCTGTGGTGCTACAGGCAGTACGCGAAATATGGTTTAAGAACCTGATAATTAAGAATTTGAAAACTGAGATTTTGGGGGGGGGAAATAAGAATGAATGCGACCTCTTTGTGCTGAAACTAGTGTGGAACACACCCAGCCTTACATAATAATTTCCAGTCTGGACAAGAATTAGGAGTTCTTAACACCTGTCGCGTACTGCTGTATCTCAGCCGTCTACGTACGAGCAGCGTGAGGGCCCAGCAGAAGTACAACGGGTAGGAAGGATCATGTCGTGCCCCGTGCCGTGCGACCCCTTGCATCGTAACTCGGACACACACACCAGTTTCGTATCACCCCCCCGGTCACGCCGTGGCCGTTGCTTGTAATCTTCACTTTTCATCATCCTTCCCCCCCCATGCAGCTCACCCTTCATGCGACTTGCCCAACACCTCACGGCGCTTCGCAAAGCTTGGTGCTAGCAATGTCTGCCTGGTCGGTGAAAACCCGACATGCTCCGTCCCGGCATTGTAGGGATGCGAGGGTCTATGGTCATACGACTAAGGCCATGCATGAAAATGAAGCACACCCCCCCCCCCCCCCTCTGAACTCCCAAGACGGTTCAAAGCCTATATAACCCCCCCTTTTTTTTCTTGTACCTACCTACACTTAACTTCCGGCTTTTTTTTTTAACATCGGTTCGACATTTTTTCGGGGTGAAACAAGCGGGGACTTTTATATCCCTGGCCGGAGCGGTATACGAAGTATGATAAATATACGCACAGCGTCATTGTGTGGGACACAAAGCCCACAACAACCCACATGGAACTTGGTGTTCCACAACGACCCTGTGCCTATGTACGGGTAACCCGACAACATCCGCCCTTACGCAAGACCCCACCCGCCCACCCACCCGCCCGCCCACCCAGCCCTGCGCAGGTGAGGGTCGTGTTACAGGCGCCGCACCAACAACGAAATTGGCCGTCGAAGCCCCGGCTACAGCCGCACGGCAGGAGAAGGGGGAGAGGGGACAATATGTTTTGTCTGTTGCTGAGAGGGGGCGGGGGGGGGGGGGGTACGTCGGATGAACGCCCCGCCTTTGAACAGGTTGCCCGTTTAGCAGTGCAGTCCCGTTGTGGGGGACAAAAAACACTTGGAATAATAGTAGGATTTAGATGTATGCTATATTACGTACGTAGAGGTGCACCATGTTTTTTTTTTTTTTTTCTGAGGCCGGGTGTGCTTCACTTGAGGAGCTCTATACTAATACCAAGTAGTAGAAAAAAAAAATGATTTTGGAGGGGGACTTAAAGTGCCCACGCGCCTGACGATCAAAATGCCATGGCCTTTTTTTTCCTTTTTTTTTTCCATCCCATTCATTATCTTCGCACTTCCGTCTTTCTCCCTCCCTAGTCGTAACTCAGATCCGGGGTCACAAAGTAGGCTCCTCTCCCTCCTCCCCCACTACGGTTCTTGCCTTGCATTTTTATCGCGAGAAGATTTCAGCACTTTCTTCCCTCGTCAACTTTCGTCGGATTTTGCTTACCCACGCTATAATATGCGCTCTCGACAGTCGGTGTCATTAGAGAATAAAAAACCTCCATGGGGAGAATCACACCCTCGACATCCGGCCCTACAGGTTTCGTGGCTACCAGTTAGACCACCGGGGCGACCGGCTTGGGATACAATGAACAATATTGCAACTATACACTACTATTAATGGAATGAAAGTTCGACGATTTTGGGGTAAGAAGCCCCGATCATTCAGAAACCATTTCAGCCAAAAAAAAAAGTGCTACTATTTATGAATACCTCTATCGTACCACGCGTCCATATATTACGGAGGACCACAGTTAATAGGACCAAATATTGTTAGTAAAAATTGGTAAATATATATGTTTTTGTATGTACCACAGGTCCTATTTACTATGGACCCCCGTAAATAGTATGTGCTACAAAAAATGTTCCACAGTTAGTGGTTCACGGTACTATCATACGGAGGACCACAGCAGTAAGGGCCCATATTAACGAATACGAAGTATAAAATAAATTCAATTTGGAAAAAATAAAATTCAAATCCGCTTTTCATTGGTCAACACACGCACCAGCACCAAAGATTATATTCTTTGGTGCTGGTGCGTGTGTTGACCAATGAAAAGCGAATATAATTTTTGTTTTTTTTCAAATTGAATTTATTTTACAGTCGTTAATATGGGCCCTATAAGTAGGACCAAATATTGCTGGTAAAAAGAGGGAAATAGATACCGGTAGGTTTTTGTGTGGGACATTTTTTTGTGGTACATACTATACTATATACGGACGTGTGCTACGATAGAGGTACGTATATAGTACGTAGCACTTTTTTTTTTTTGGCTCAAATGGTTTCTGAATGATCGGGGCTCCTTAACCCCATTCAGAACAGAAAAAAAAACGTCCCACACGGTATTACGGTGGAACCTAGTAAATAGGACCAAATATTGTTACTGAAAATAGTAAAATATATAGGTTTTTGTGTGTACCGTAGGTTCTATTTACTATGTGTTCGCCCCGTGATCGTAAGCCACCCTCCAAGAACGAGGATGGGATGCCGTTCAAAAGAAATGGGGGGGGGGGGGGGGGGGGGGGGGGCGCAGGGTCTATATGAATCTTACGTACGTATTATTATACGACGTCATCATGCTACGAGCATTACACGTCTGAGTGGTCACAGCACGCCATGAAGGGGTGTCGACTACTTGCTGCGGGTCGCAGATTCTCGGGCACTGTCAGCGGTAGTCTGCCCCATACCATTGGCGCTTCCTGCACGCTTCTGCCCCCGCCACGGAAAAGCTACGCTGGGGGGAGCGGGGGGGAGGAGGGGGGGAGGTGTACGTCATTTTCGTTTTCATACACGGCCGCAGCCGTATGATCATAAACCCTCGCTCGCATCCCTACAATGCCGGGACGGAGCATGTCGGGTATTGGGGGGCTGTGTAAATTCCAACAGCTTGTTGTCGAAAAAACACGTTGTATTAAAATAATATTGGTCCTTCTATAGTGCCGGTATGCGCTTAACCCTTATAGGACTGGAGTCCCGTTTTGGGGACAAATTACTTAGAATTAGAGTGGTTTGTCCCCAAAACGGGACTGCAGTCCTAAAAGGGTTAAGCCAACAATATACCGGCACTATAGCGGCAACCAAAACTATCAGCACACTGCCACACTAGTTGATCCCACCTGTACCAAGCAGAGTCACAGGCACTATAGCGGGCAACCGGCACTATAGAGGCTCAACCGGCACTATAGAGGGACCACTACTGCTAACGCCGAAAGGTGTAGTTCAATTACATGCACCAGGTATATCGTGTGCCTTCGGAGATGGAAATGGATGTATTCACAAAAACTCGAAAAAAACGACGAGTACCGTGTGCCAATTTTCGATGTGTTTTTCAAGTATAACGTCATACGTTACGTAGAGAGTACGAATAGTCGTAGTGAGTGAGTGCTCGAAAAAGTTCAAGTCCAGCGACCACCATGGGAGGAGAATGGAAATGCTGAATGGAAAAAAGGGGGGGCATTTCGACATTTTGACATTTTTCGTCATAGTCGTGCCAAGAGACGGCTACTTTTGTACCCTTGTATAGACTAATAGACTACCAGGGTATGTATGTTATACGAAAAACCAGGCATATCTTATACCTGGTATCTGGTATATACCAGGTATAATATGTACATCGCAAACAAAAAGTAAAGCCTGACGACCACACGAGCACGCGCCGCGGGCCAGTGGAAGCATACGAGAAAAGAGCCTGATGGGCGTGCCGCGTGCAGCCCGATCGGTGGTCGATCGACTCTCTGCAGTCTGCTGTCTGCAAGCAAGCAAGCGAGCAAGCAAAGCAAGCAAAGCAAGCAAGCAGCTGTGCTTGATTGAAGCTTGAAGCGTCGCATATTTTCACGTCTTCTTCTTCTTTTTCTTCGTGGGCGTCTATTAATAGTATGGGCTACCAAGGTACACGACAATGGCTGAGAGTAAGCTGGCTATACAGACGCCGACTTATAGTTATTAGTCGGCTAGGTAATAAATAGCATGCATGCGGAGTTCTTTCTGCGTATTTTGTATAGGACCACTCTGTGGTGGTGGGAAATATGAGCAGCGTTTATACATTCATATGAAGACTCAACGGTCTACAAATTTCCGCCCAGAGGGTGGTATCTTGACTGGCGGGTTTTGTGGCTCGGGCGTGTGTTGTGTATTGACAAAAGACTGCAACTACGTCAGTCAGTTGTCGTTGGCTTATTGTCGCCACTCAACTATTCCGGGTGGGGGGGGGCATAGTAAATAGGACCAAACATTGTTCGTAAAAATAGGGAAACATATAGCTTTTTGTGTACACCGTAGGTCCTATTTATTAGGGACCCCGGGTAAAAATAACTATGGCATCGGCACTGAACTAGAAAAACTGGCCGTGTATCTAGCATCTATGGGCTATGACTTTTTGGGGGGTCATAGCCCATAGTATTGCATAGCTCCGTCCTACTCACAACGGTAGCCTAGTGTGGGCTATAGCAGTACTCAGTGTAGTCAAACATTTGAATCGGGTCATAGCCCATATATATACATAGGCCGTACGTACTTAGCTATGACATCAGGATGACATGCTCTGTTTTTGTTTCTGATAGCCCATAATACACATAGGTGTGCGGAGTAGGTGCGCAGGCATTTGTCAGCCAGCGTTGCACCGTGGGGGGGGGGGGGGGGGGGGGGGAGGGGGCGCCACAAACGAGCCTTGAGCCTTTCCGTCTCCTTCGTGGCCTGGATTGGAACCAAGCTGCTGCTGCTGCTGCTCTTCTTCTATCTCTAAAGCAACGAACACACGTGAGTGTACACAACGAGAACCTGCTAAACAGGCAAACAACCTGACAAGGGATACTCTTGTGTCCCATCCCAATCCTACCACACAGGGTACCACCCTGGTCGGAAATGTAAGGACCGGTTGTTCTTCATAGTTAAACCCCAACGGTCCTTACATATCCACCCAAAGTGGTACCATTTTTTCAACAATTTTTTCCTCTTGATGGGGTCCAAGCATCATGAACGNGGGGGGGGGAGGGGGCGCCACAAACGAGCCTTGAGCCTTTCCGTCTCCTTCGTGGCCTGGATTGGAACCAAGCTGCTGCTGCTGCTGCTCTTCTTCTATCTCTAAAGCAACGAACACACGTGAGTGTACACAACGAGAACCTGCTAAACAGGCAAACAACCTGACAAGGGATACTCTTGTGTCCCATCCCAATCCTACCACACAGGGTACCACCCTGGTCGGAAATGTAAGGACCGGTTGTTCTTCATAGTTAAACCCCAACGGTCCTTACATATCCACCCAAAGTGGTACCATTTTTTCAACAATTTTTTCCTCTTGATGGGGTCCAAGCATCATGAACGGCCAAAAGCTACAGGAAAAATGAGCAAGTAAAAGTGCGGCCTACACCTACATGCCAACAACCTAGGGGGGAGGGTGTAACCCAGTTATGCCAACCGCGTGGCAGCACGACGAGAATAGCAGTGCCTTTCTTACAAGCCCTAGCCCTTGCGCCTTCGTGGCTGGGACACAAAACAACAACAACAACAGAACCAAGCATCCTCACGTGTACGAAGCCGAGCGGCCCGCGGGGTTCTTCTTCTGTGTTCGCGTGTGGCCTTTACGTATCCTGTTGTAATATTCGTAATATTCGTCGTTTTTACGCGTCATGTTTTTTTTTAGTTAGGTAGTTTGTTTTTTCGCTTTTCTTAGTCCCGAAAGGGCTCAGACCACTCTGGGCGGAAATGTAGGGGCCGTTGGGGTACAAAATATGAATACCAAACGTGCCTTATATTTTTTCGTCCAGAGCGGTACAGGTATACATGTATGTATGCTCCACAAACAAGAAATATAACCTACCTGTAAGTTTTAGATAACGTAAAAAAAGGCTCACTTTTCGTTTTGGACGCTACTCGTATCATACAGTGGTGTATGATATGGGATTTCGATTCAAGACAAATCGCTTGCTCAACAGCGAGCGCTACGCTATGATACCCTACCAAAGTATACGATAGCCCCCTGCTGCTCAAACTTGTCTCAAGGGTGGCTGGCGTCCCTCACCACGACACCGTTTCCAGCGATAGATAAACGTTTCAAAGCTTGCGCAGAGATTGCGCGTAGTACAAAATAGAGGTGTTGCTTGCTGCCGGGGGGGGGACCCAAGCTGTACACTACATATACTACGTACTCGAAACTAACTTTATTGTTTCCGTGGTTTTCTTCTTTCGCACAGTGCAGTGCTTATGAGTGATCAACGTTGAAGCTGTTTCATGCTATTATGAATACTACACATTGTCGGAAGGCAAGGATACTACCTGTAACAATAACAAAATCATAAAAAAAAACAGGGTACCGTACAACCCGGGTGCTAATATCGCACCCCCCCGGGTATTAAAATTGCGCAGAATAGGTACTACGGGGGGGCATAGTAAATAGGACCCATGGTACACATAAAAACCTGTATATTTCCCTAGTTTTACTAACAATATTTGGTTCTATTTACTATGGTTCTCCGTCGTAGGTGTTTCTTGTTGGCGGGCCCAAGCTGTACCTACTATGAGTAACTTCACTACCAGGTACCGTACACTGTAATCAAGATGACAAGATACCACACCCCCTGGGGGTGATTTTTCCGAGCCGATTTTTCGTCCAGAACAAAAGGGCCATGAGAAACGCACACACACACACACTACGAAAAACTGGTGGATTTTGAAAGCCCTCACCGAGAGCTTCGTTCCAGAGACAGGCGCAGCATCTCGCTCTGCGTTTGTTTGTTGGCTTGTTTGTTTGTTTGTTTTCACCTCTCCCTCCGTTTTGTCGAGAAAAACCAGCCTGGAAACTCCGTCCGAGGGTGGTGTGCTATATTTTATCACACGGGATGAGGAATGCCATATAAGGTTGGTGCCTTATTTTTTGAGGGTGGTTCACTTGAGGAGCTTCCTACCCCACCCAAAACAATTTTTGAAGGGACATAAAAGAGCGATTACGATGAACAATCCCATGACCTAAACGTATGCCGTACAATATGGACAATACTGCAACGCAAGAAGAATGAAATTCCAACAATTTCGGGTTGAGGAGCCCATATTAACGACTATAAAATAAATTCAATTTGGAAAAAATAAAATTCAAATCCGCTTTTTCATTGGTCAACACACGCACCAGCACCAAAGATTAGGATCTTGGGGTATAATCTTTGGTGCTGGTGCGTGTGTTGACCAATGAAAAGCGAATTTGATTTTTTTTTTTTTCAAATTGAATTTATTTTACAGTCGTTAATATGGGCCCTAAGGAGCCCCGTCAACTCCGAAAAAGTTTCGGCCAAATATGCTATCTCTACTATCGTAGCACCAGTCGGGTGACATAATGTATCACCCGGGTGGTACATACGGGTAAATAACCCCTTTTGTGGGACCCATGTGACGCGTGCTACTACGGTAGAGTAGTTTCTGGCTTCTACGAAAGGCAATATTTTCTGACCGGTTGACCTCCCCAAGCGAGAAACTACCGGTCAGCACCGTGTAATAATTCTTTGGGGCTACGATAGCACGCAGAAAACGTTGGCCGGGCTGCACGACCAAAAACGTTCTTCGCAGAAGTCGCGATTCGGGTGAGATATTGAGCTCCTCGTGCGAGGGAACTCAGAACACAAGAAGCCACCACCCCTTAAAGGGCATTGCTCGAGTACTAGGGGTAGTGTCACTATTTGGTTCGGAGGCCCCTGAGGTGACGAGCTCTACACCCCACGCAACGACAACAACAACAACAACAACAACAACAACAACAACCGACTTTTGAGAATCGTTGAAAGCTGAAAGCCCGACGCCACGATCAATCCCATGGGCTTGCAAATAACAACATGCAATGTTACGTTCACGTTCGGATGGAAATGTGTTGGGTAATATAGGCCCTTAGCTGAGGAGCTCCGCCAGTGGAGGGGGAACAAGAAAAGAAATGGCTTAGCTACTACTGCTGTTGTAGGTGCAATCCTCACCGCGTAGAGCACCGCTCAAAAAGTTGATACACCGGACCCGAAATATGTTCAAGCAGTGAAAAATCTTGCCTGCTCCGCCTACCACTCTGTGATAGCCGATAATAGAATCCCTCGTTTGTTTGATGCTCCCATAAAGAGTTTAAACTCGAGGGGTAAACCCAAGAACCCCCCCCCCGCGACATAAAGTATTACAAGAGTGTCATTGCAGCGCGCGCGTGCCGTGTATCGTAGCTCAGTGGGAGGACAATCAGTAATATACACCTGTGTCGTCCCCTGAATGATCTCGAAGCCCGGGCCCCCTCGTGCGGAACGACCGACGCTAGCTGCCTGTCTACCACTGTCTGTCCAGACTTACTACTACTATTAATACTTGCAGACTAGACCAAGAACCTTCGTTTTATCTGTTTTCTGAAGACATGTTTTTTCTTGTCTCTTTCGGAAGAGAAGCAAGTGCCTCAAGCGTTGCAAGCTAGCCCTCTCAACCCATTTAGTAGTGCACTGTACACGTACCTAGAATGTACTCTAATTCCAAGTGTTTTTCCCCACAATGGGACTGCACTCCTTCAGGCCTGTAAAGAGGTTAACTATAACCCCTCTTTGAGAAAAATGCACCCACATTTTCTTTCGGACAGCCTACTTGGAATTAGTGTGGGATACTATTTGCAGCGCTAACAAAAGACGACCAACGTGGGCTACGCGCGCGGCGCGTTCATGCCCCATACCACTTTGGGCGGAAATATACGGACCGTTTGGTCTTCATATTCGTGTATAAACGCTACTTATATTTCCGTTCAGAGTGGTATATATATGTTGATACGTTCTATACGTTCTTCTCGCCCCGGTCGCTGGCAAAATCAAACCCAGACAAACATCGTCACGCCGGGGTGTTCGGTTCGTACTCTCGGAACGCCGCAGCTTTCTTTGCGCCGCCCGCCGCTAAGTACTCTAAAGCGTTTACTGGTACTTGATTTCACGGTCAGAGAGCGCGCTCCGATCTGCTCGCGTTCTGGAGAAATACGTATTGCCGATCGATTGATGCTGCATGCACGTCAACCCCCCGAAAAAGGCAAAACGAGCAAAATAAAAGCATGTATGTTATGTACGATATGTTGGCTGGAACGTGTGGCGACCAGGAGATCGCTGAAAAGTCGCGGAAAAGTACCGCGGCGACACATACCGTATATTGTACCACTCTGACCCGAAACATAAGAACCATTTCAACCACATGGTAATATACAAACGATCCTTATATTCCGGGTCAAAGTGGCAATCAAGATTCTAATGAAATGACACACGCCCTCGGAACGAATTTCAAAAGCTGTTTTGTTGTTGTTGTTGTTGTTGTTGTTGTTGTTGTTATGACAAAACTAGGAGAGTATCGTACGTAAACGCCGACCAACGCGTCTACAAGGGAAATATCTCGAGAAAGACATGTTCAAAGCCACCATTTTTTTCATATGTGTGTGTGTTGCCCCCCTCGTGTTTTGGAGCAGAGAATCGGGCTGACTCATCCCACCCACGGTACTACTAGGGGTTTTGCACTTTTTTTACTGAAAAAATGATGACCGGTCAAAACGGTCCTCTGCTACGGCAGAGGCGCACCATGTTTTTTTCTGAGGGTGATTCACTTGGGGAGCTCTATATACTAATACTAAGTAATACTAAGTCAAAATCTGATTTGGGAGGGACATAAAAGTGCTACCCGACCAGCGATCTCACGGCCCAAGTATACACTGAACAAAACTGTAACTCGCAAAGAATGAAAATACCGACGAATTTTGGGCTAAGGAGCAGGAGCCCGCATCATTCCGAAAAAAAAACAGCCAAAAAAAGCGCTACTACCAGTATCGTACATTGCACGAGTTCGGTCCTCAAAGTGAGCGACTACCGGTTCTATATAGTATGATACTTTTCACCAAAATAAAAAAGTATGCTTGTTTTGGGACTGCAGCACGTAGTGCATACCACTCTGGTCCAAAATATAAGGGCCATTTCAATTAAATGTTAACGTGCAAAAGGTCCTTACATTCCGGGTCAGAGTGGTAGAAATGTCCGTCGGGTAGCGTGAACATTTTTTTTTCGAGGTCATCTTTCGGGTGAGATAATTGAGCTCCTCATGCGAGGAGCTCAGAAAATAAGGCACCACCCTTATAAGGCAGTTGCTCGGCTCTGAAATTTCCGTCCTAGGGGGGGGGGGGGTATCTTATCACCCGGGTGATACGGTTCAGTAGTGCAGGACACTCACTCTGTATAATACAATAGTAAGAAACAGAAAGAGGCTGGCTCACAAGCTGGGTTGTTGATTTCTTATCTGGGGGGAAAAAGTGTGTATTTTACGCTATCAAGCTTCAAACCAAGGCTACGAATAGGAGGAGGTACACCCATTTTCACCACGATGCCGGGTTTAGGGGACTACTTAAATATCGTTTTTTTCATCGCGGTGTATATTTAAGGCGAACCCCCCCCCCCCCACCCCCGAAAAAAAGAAAAGGTTAAGACGTATTCTACGATATTAGGGGTGCCACTTTTCAGCCAAACCCTTAATGACTGACTATTAGTATACTCCTCAACCGAGGCATGGCCCACTGCACATATATCGCTAGAATCTGTCATTTGCTTGTGTGTTTTCGTTTTCGCTATTTTTCGACAAGTACGTTTCGATTAACACCTAAAAAACCATGGCATTTTTCACCGGGTTGGATGCTTTCGGTTTTCTCGAGGTAAGGTTTTTGAGTGACTTGCTAGTAGTGCCACTGACTTACTAAGAGTGCAGAGCTATACTATAACCAAGTGAGGAGGAGCCTCAGAAAATAGTAGGTGCGCTTCCATGTCATGTAGAGCAATGCCACCTCACAGGGGTGGCGGTTTATTATCTTGAGCTCCTCACATGAGGAGCTCAACATCTCGCTCCCGAATCGTGACTTCGAATGAGGTTCTCGCAAGCGCAACCTACCTTGGACCAATTTTTTTTATGCGCTACGTAGTCCTAAAAACGAATATACGAGCAAAGGTACTCACACAAATAACCGGTAGTTGGTCACTTGAGGAGGATACTAATAGTCAGTCACACAATATCGCCATCAAAAGGCAAAAACTAATTGCAACCCCCTATACATACCTATCGTGGGGTGAGTCTAATATCATGCATCTTATTTAGACTTACTACAAAGAAAAGCAGGGTATAGAGTGTGTGTGTGCAGCCGCTCGCGCAAGTGGCCCCCGGGCCGCTGAAACTAAAGCGCCCCCTCCCGTACAGTACAGATCAAATCAGTTTCACCGGAGGCTGCCATCCATGTACACGTCCGCCTCACAGGCGGTTCTTTGTAGGATGCGGCTCACCCTTCATGCAACTCGCCCAACACCTCACGGCGCTTCGCAAAGCTTGATGCAATAAGCAATGTCTGGACCTGGGTGGTGAAAACCCAACGTGCTCCTCCCCGGCATTGTATGGGTGCGAGGGACTACGGCCATACGACTACGGCCATGCGCGACATGCGGCTGATGAGTACACCTCCCCCCCCCCCCTCCTACCGTAGCCTTACTCTAGTCGGCAGTACAGCGGCTCCTGAATGTCGTAATAACCTGAAAGCCTCAGCTTTCAACGCTTTCTTAGTGCTCGTTGTCTTCGTGGGAGATGCCTTGTGCTGAACCACACACATATTAACACATTATACTTTCGTAAAAAGTGATGGGACAAAAAACGAAAGAAATTCGTGTTGGCTATATTGTATGATGCCAGTAAACGCGAAAACATAGTAATAATAATATTAGGCTTGGGCTTTTTCTTCCTTTCGGGGAATACTTATGGGTGACCAACAACGTTGAAACTTATTCATGCTGCAAAACTTTGTCGGATGGAAAACGATAACAACAATAATAACAACGTAAAACGACCGCTTGAAGCTGAAAGCTGAAAAAACAAGATTGTGAACAAGACGTCCGTCCGTCACTCACAGGCCGATCTCCAGTATTAACATCGCCGGAGTGCCCGTCGAGTCATGCGCGACGATGAATCCCAGGGGCGTCAACACGTGGTCGAGGCTCGCCCAGGCTTCCGCGTGCATCGACGCCTCGGCTTGCAGCTGATGGAGGGGATCGCTGGCTTCATTGTTCACCTTGACAGCAACCTGCAGCACAGCGAACGGGCGTGGTCATGGCAAAAAAAAAAAACAGCGATTGGAGAGAAAGAGTGTGGAGGTCGTCATATCTGAAGCAGAATTATGTATCCATACAGCGTACTGTGCGTATTGATAGAGGAGCCTCGCGGCCCAGCGTTTTGAGCGAAAAATGCTCTGTGGACCTGGGAACAATCGGTGGGAGCGCGCGCCCAACCAACCTTCTTTCTTCGCTTTGGCGGCCGAGGAGCGTCGGCCTTTTGCTGGCAGCCAAATCCTGCCGCACTAGCATCATATTTAGTCAAGCGGGAGCTCTCTCTCTCTCTCTCCCTCTCTCTCTCGCGTGTCAGGTTGCTTCGTGCAGATCTACAAGTAAGCAGCAAAACCACAGAAAAACCATATAATATTATATGCATTCACCGGTACCTGATTCTACTAATACTATTGCTGCTAGTATACGCAGTACATATATATATGATACACATAAACATGCATGCAGCATGCATGCATACATACGTACTAAAACTACACGTTTTTTCCACGTCATCATCAGCAACGGAATTGCCGCCCGCCATGCCATCACTGCTTATTACATGCAATAATGTTCCCGTAACATACACACGTCGCCTGATGCTTCAGCATGACGATATTAGTACCGCTCAGCTAGTAGTTGGTGGTGTGGTTTGTTGCGGCCCGCCTGCCTTAGCGAGGGCGATATTTTTTCCTCCCGCCCGTCCGCCCGCCCGACCCTTTTTGATCGCAAAGTGTAAGTCACGCTGTTTTAGTCATTATTATTGCCGAGATCCCCTGTGTTTTTCCACACTTTTAACGAGCGGGGCCGACTATTAACGTAGCGAAAAAGAAAACCTTCGTTTCCGCCCCGCCGTTCTCCGTCTCCGTTCGAGCAGTATCTCCTAGCCACACACAGAACAAGTGAAAACGCCGGTTCGGTGTGATCGAGACGACACTCTCTCCCTCTCTGTCTCTCTCTCTCTGTCTTCGTCATGCATGCCCTGCATGCATACATGCGGTTCTGAGTTTATCATCGTCGTTGTTATTATTACTACTGTATATATATATACTTGTATACTACTGTCTGTGTGTTTTTCGTTTGCCGGTGTGAGCCAGTGAGTCAAGTCAGTCTCGTCTCGTCGATCGAACGTTCGTTCGGCGAGCTTTTCTTTCTTTGTGCTCGTACGCCGACCCGCCGACCCCTTGATAGCAGCTCGTAGCGTCAAGGGGGGGGGACGGAAGGGTATAGCCACCGCCCCCCCCCTCCCTCCCACCCCCCCTCGACCCACCCCCCCATTCCCTCCCCGTCCGCGAACTATCTGTTGCGCTTGTACGGGCTCGGAATAGGCGTATACCGAAGGATTGCTATAACAACAACAGCTGACGAGCACATTGATTGTCAATATTTGGTGTCTCGTTGCTTGGTATTTCTTACTTTGAAAACGTACTTCGCATACTTCGCATACTTCGTATACGTGAGTAATACCTTAGTAACACGCTGACATCATAAACATACTATACCTGGTAGACAGTACCAGGTGCCAGGTACGACTTAGGTGATACGATGGCTGCTGGTATATATATGTGGCTGCTACTTGTATTAATATTGCTATACGCACTCCTCATTGTTTTGTGATAGAACCTAAACTTCGTATATACTGTTCATACTGTCCTGTATACCGGTACCAAACTGTTGATAAGAGCTCAAACCAAATGGCTCATTTAGGTTACACGGTTATATAGTATGTCATTCACTCGTATGCGAGGTGCACAGCTACTGCACAGAGTCAGTACCACTGCTGCAGCATGATATTGCTGTTCCTGTCATGATGATGTTAGTGACGGTAGAACCCAACGGCCCACGGATCTCCGACTGAAAAAAAACGAAGATATAATCACGCCCCTACTCGCTCGGAACAGGATATTTTGAATCATCTTTCCTGCAGACAGACGACGTTGACGTGGCGACAAAAAGATGGAACGTACATATGTATGCGTATATACATGTGTCATAAACGACGACCACTGAAATCGCGCTTGTTTTCAACCCGACGTTGCGTGCAGCTTAAAACCTTCAACCGTCCTGACAACTATTAGTATATTATTAATTAATACCTGGTATAATAGTATTGATAGTTAACTGGTCCCACGAATTTGGGGACAAACTACTTGGAATTAGTGTGGGACATTTTTTGCAGTTCTGAATGGGTTAACGGCGTCGTGTCTACTCTGCTGAACCTCCGGCGGTAGACGTGCCACTCTGTACCGAAATATAAGCACCTTTCGTGTAAAATGTTGAAATACAAACGGTTCTTATATTTCGGGACGGAGTTGTATACTTCTGGCGCGCGCCTCCACTAACCTGTCGTGTGCGGTCGTAGTGGTGTATAGCAGCAGTAGCAGCCCCCCGGCGGCTAATACTAAGATCGCACATACCATATACATACAAGGTATGATACTAAATTGCATAATGCACCACTTGGTTGGTGATACTGCTGTCACGACATATCAATATGCAAGCGTCCAAAAATGACAGTTCGACATTCGACGGCTCCCTCCGCCCCTTCCCACGATTGATGGTTGTAACGTTTGGCGTTCGTTCGTTCGATCGATCGCGTATCGTACCGTACGTACGTCAATGGGGACCACACGCACGCAGGCGGCTGTGCATACAGTACATACATACACATACACACACCAATCACCCACCTCACATATACATACACACGCAACATTGCAGATAGATCCATTACTGTAAGTAGTAGTCCTATTAATAATAGTATAGTTATACTTGTAGTAGTAGTGTTGAAACGCGGATCTCGAATATGTTGTCGTTGTCATTGCTGTGATTGATCACTCAATCAACGACTTGTTCCAGTATTATGCTACGCATACCACTACCGCCACCACCGCAACCACCGCCACCACCACCACCGCCGGCAAACTATATACTGTAATTATTAACCCCTGTCTCTTCAGAATCTTGTCATCCGCACGCAGGAAGACGACGCGCTCGGAGCCGAGCTCTGATTTCCACCCACAACGTACCGCCGACTGTCTGTGAAGTTGATTGACGTGTACGAGAGTACACCTACAAGCAGTTAACTGTTATCGGCACTCATTCGTTGAAATGCCGCGCCAGATCGCTCGAGATCAATCCGATGACGAAGAAATAAATGATGATGATTTTGATGGTTCTTACTACAGTATACCGTTGTCACCGAACCAACTGCGTGGTGGATCGAATAACATACAGATAGATAATAACTACCTGCCGATACTGCTGTCTGTTTATACACAGTGGAAGGGACGCAACGCGTGCTCGGCGTGGATGGAAACGGATTGGTTTATTTTTGGCGATACATTTCTAACACCCACAGCGCACTCACTCGCTCACTCGCTCGCTACAGTAGAGGCCAGTAGTACACCACGGACACTGTATAGTAGACAAAGGCCACACCACACAAAGCAGACATGATCGATCATGGCATTCATTCGGCTCACACAGACGACATGTTGAATCAGCGAGACCTACAGTACTGCACGATGTATGATACGAGTATATGTACTACTGTATGACAGTACAACATCATCATACTGGCACCACGGCGTCATCATCATCATCGATCGTGTTCCGACAGACTTCATTGGTTTCGCGCTGCCTGGCTGATTGATGGGTGGTGGTGCTGGTGTCATACCTGCCTCGTACCTGCTGGTAATAAGGTGTATACCTGGTATATATATGTGTATGTTGTGCGGCTCGTAAGGCGTACAGGGGGGGGGAGGTAATCGGTATATTCGTACATACGTACCACGTTCATTTGGGTGCGTTTCAAACAAACTCAACCGCAGTAAGATCATCATGGGGATGATGGTGATGGGTTTCTTGTTTCTTTTGTGACGTGGATCTCGACAGCAGTAAGTACCACCACACCAGGGCGACGAGGAGGGGGGGTATCCTTGTGTTATCGTTGCTGCTACTGCTACCGCTGCTGCTGCTGCTGCTGCTGCTGCTTCTATTGTACGAGTACTCGTAGTAGTGCTGCTCGCTGCGCTTGATACCGTGTGTGGTGGTGCTGGGGCCCCAAGTCTGCAGAAAAAAGGCTGTTCTTTAACTTTTTTCGACGTGAAGCTCGCGTGAAGAGCTCTCTATATCTATGAAGACATACTCGTACATAACGTACACGTACTACATATATATTATGTACATGAAGACAGCGCCGGACTCTTGCCATGTACGACGTAACGTATCTTTCCGTTGTTCGGTGATGAGTCATGAGTCGTGAGTCATGAGTCGTGAGTCATGACCAAGGAGAATGGTCAAGTGAGTATTGTAGTATACCAGGTAAATACCTTACAGGCAGGCCGCAACCGCACAGACAAACCCGCTCAACAGCAGCAGCACAGCAGCTGAGCTGCTATATACTACCTGGTGTATAGCAGCGGCAAGCAGCACACAACAAAGCGAGAGGACCACAAGCAATCAATGCCCGAAATAAATGCAACCACACACCCACATCGATCGATGGGGCGAGAGGAAATAAGAAGAGGGAGAACAGGACGATGATACTGTTGTTGTTGTTGTACTGCTGTAGTATTAATAGTAGCAAATCGCAAAATAATGTTAGTATACCTCGTAGCTACGAGTATGCTGTCGTAGTAGTACCAGGTATCATCGTAGTTTCATACCGGTCGGTTTTCATGTACCCATTCTATACCGCTACGACGCCATTCATTGAAGGCGGGAAAGACTTTATCAAGAAAACACGGGGGGGGGGGGGGGGGGGGGGGGGTAAATCTTCTTTTTTGAACAAAAAAAAAAACGAATGAATGAATGAAATGAACGCGGACGGTTTCAACTCTTCAAGATGTTTTGGAGAGAACGGTCGATTCGATCGACCACCGAAAAAAACGAAGCTCTTTGATCCCGACCCAGATAGAAAGAGGCACGGCCCCCGTTGGATCCTCCCATCCTCTCCGTGTCTATCTACGATGATGGTACATGCAGTGGTAGCCCTCACCTCCTTCACAAGTGCTCCTCCCACGTCGAAGATTCGGCCCATGAACACAGCTCCCTGGCCGCCGTTGCCGAGCACCGTGTGGAAGTCTACTTGGACAGACACCGGGCCTGTCCCGTCGAGGTAGACCTGGCCGTCGGGGTCTCGGCGAAGCGGTAGCTGATGATGGGACATCTCCACACCAGAGGTGGAGAGGCCCTAAGAGGAGGGGGAGGAGGAGGAGGGGGAGGAGGAGGAGGAGGAGGGCACAGTAGCACACCGGTGGGCCCGGCGCGTCTATCTGGCAGATAGAGGATGATAACAACAATAGTGACGATCAACCACTGAATGCGGACGACTGGAGCACTGATGGTGCTGCTGGATGTGGCAGCGGTGGTGGCGTTGTCAGCAGCAGGGAGGAGCGGCGGCGGCAGCAGCAGCAGCGGGCGGTGGCAGGCTGCCGGCGCACCTATACAGTACCCGTTGTGTGCTTCTCGCGTGTTGGGGCCCGACTCTGCTGCTACTGCTAGCAGCTTAAGCAGCTGTGTTTCCGTGATCGTCCAACTGACAAGGTGAGGCACCACCCGTCCGTGCACTCGTAGGAAGGTACAAGTAATACAGCAGCAGCAGTCGGTACATGCATGCATGTATAATAGATACGCGGGTTTGTTCGTACTCGTATTTGATTTGTTACTTTTTCGATGAGGGGAGATATACATATACCAGGTATATGCCATCGTACATCGTACACGGGCAGGCAAATATGCCACAACATCACAACATGCCGCTTTCTGCTACGACTGCCTGACAGTCTGACAGCAGCAGTCTGTCTCTATGATGGCCGGATCGGGGGTGGGACCCGATACTGTGCCCAAATTCGTTCTTCGCAGATGAGATGAGATCAGATCGGACCGGAGAAAAGAAGAAAATTACGATAATTTGGAAGAAGAAGCAGTGAGGTGCCGGGCATCTACGTGGCAGATTGGCTTGAGATCCGAGCACGGAAATATACGGCGGCGGCGCGTATGCCCTCGGGCTGGAAACCAAGCTTTCCCACCAACAGCAGTCTCTCCTATCATATCATATCTATCTACCCGAGGTATCGTATGAATATGGTATGATATGATGCCACCATACGAGGAGTACTCGTAAAAATGGAAAGTATGATATCATTATGTAGTGCTGGGTATCATATCGAAAGTTTCGATATACCTGGTATACTCGTACAACTACTGCTGCTGCTGTTGTATAATATGTATCGAAATATTGAAATATGAAAATATGATTTTTATAAAATATACAAAACACGTCAGCTGTGAGTACTACCGATTGAACGGTTGAAACTCAACTTTGCAAGCTGCGTGATATAATAGACACGTTTATTGGGCGTGCTTGTTCTATGTTTCAGTTACAATTGGTGCTTTATTATTATTATTATTATTTTTTATTATTATTATTATTTTATTTTTATTTTTATTTTATTTTTATTTATTTATTTATTTATTTTTTTCTTTTTGTTTTCGTTGAAATAATTTTTGAACTTTCGATATATCGTATCGATCGAGCGCTTTGTTTTTGGCACTCTGCCCCCTCCGGTGCCAATGGTGTGCTGTTTGTATGCACATGTCATTATCATTGCCTGGCATCTCCGCATTTTGTATGCTGATACAGTAGTGATGATACTGAAAATGCCCTACCTAACTAATAATAATGTCAGAAATGGTAAACGTTTTTTAAAGATATCATATGCACATGCGATATGGTGTTGCGTTTATCGATATCGTATCGAACTCAATTGTCGTTCGATATCCATCACTGGTGTATTTATCGTATTATAGGATCATGTATACCAGGTACCAGGTATATCATATACTTCGAAGTATATGCGTATGATATACCAAGGTATGACATAATATCATATATATACCAGTCAGTATATATATATTAAAAAAATTAAAAAACAACAGCTCCTGGAAAACTGACTGACATGTTGTATGAATTTGACAGAATTTGACAGAATTTGACGGAATACCTGGTGATCTGGTGATAGTTTGTCGCTGCCAAATACGGTAAGGAAAACCGCGAATTGTTTACTGTGGGCAAGCAAAGAAATGTACATTACATGTTATATACATATTAATAGTAGTACTGGTATACTGTAATGCATTTTAGCTCGCACCAATTTTTGTTACGATTTTAATGGCGTAATATTGAATCCATACGAGTATTATGGTGAATTCATGTGGTCACTACTATTAATACCATAATTTAACGTAACCACGGGCGACGGGACGTGTCGTGTTATCTCAACATGCTCAATCAAGTCACTCTAAAAAACAAGCGCAACAACAACCAAACAACAAGTAATATCGAAAACAACGTGATGTCAAGCGAACGGACTTGGAGCATCCCGTTCTCTTTGTGTATAAGTACTACCTGGTACCTGGTATATAATAATATTATCATTATAATATGCATACAGGTATGATAACCTCACTTTAAGAACACAAGCACAAAGAAATAATTCAATACGTAGCCATTATCATAATCATGCGATTACTCTTCTATACCTTCAAACTATAACAGTAGTACAGTATCGGGGAGGGGGGGGGGGGTGGAGGGGGGGGGGGGGGGGAGGGGGGGGGGGGGGGTTACTCATGTCTGTGCACGGCCGTAGTCATATGACCATAGACCCTCGCATCCCTACAATGCCGGGACGGAGCGCGTTGGGTTTTCACCAACCAGGCAGACATTGCTTGCACCAAGCGCGAAACGCCGTGAGGTATTGGGCGAGTCGCATGGAGGGTGAGCTGCATCATGCTAAGAACCGCCTCTGAGGCGGACTTGCATATGGACGACAGCTTCAATGAGTTAATTTAATTTCTGGTGTGGCCACTTCCGGAGACAGCAATGGGTTTTACTATGTAACTGCCTCGCGGAGCCTTACCATATTAACACTACGTGAACGACCATTCCCCTTGTGCGGAACAAAGGTTCTCCACCCCGCACAAATGATCTACTCGACCGCCAGCTTTGGTGACCGCCAAGAAAAAAAAAAAAAAAACGGCACCCTGGTTGTCTAGCTCACGCAGCGAGTGGCGTGTTTTACAGCATCGTTGCCAACCGACGCCAACCCAACCTATAAATATAATACTATTTATAGGGGCGCGGGGGGGGGGTTAAAACAGGATGGTGGATTATATATTATTAGGGCTAAACGTCAGGCGATCAATTGGCCGAGTTGTTTTATGACCATTGAGACCCTCGCTACCTCGTAAAAGGCGACAAGAATTTTTCAAGGGCAGCGCGCCTTGTCAATAATATAGAGGGGGGAGACGGATAGATGGATACCGGGGAACAGGGTATCCTCCACGCTCTTTGCCATTTATGGATCCCACTGCGTAATGTACCTCTCTGGAAAGGTTAGCCCCCGATATTGGGTATTTCGACTCTATAATGGAATGAGTAACCTCGGGACCTGGGGGTATACTACACCCCCCTCTCTCCTTTAATGGATGATTCCACTAGTTTACGTGCATATTACCTGTGCGTCAATGCCGCAGTGTATTCACAGTAAAGCTGATAGCTTCGTGTCCCCGCACACGATAGGTCCCGAATAGGAATTCCGGTGACTAGGTGGTGTAGAATACAGTATACCTGGTATGTATATTTACAATTTATGTGGTGTGTGATTTTGTATGAGCGGGACTTGTTGTGCTTCTCCTTGTCGGAATTTTATCGAATGCAGGCGTGAAAGTCACATGTAGCGCACATTGTTGAAACTGACATACTCTATATACTATTACCCTCATACTAAGCTGTATGTACTACTACTACTCTACTACTACTACTACTACTACTACTACTACTACTACTACTACTACTACTACTACTACTACTACTACTACTACTACTACTACTACTACTACTACGACTACTACTACTACTACTACTACTACTATACTGCTACTACTACTACTACTTCTACTATACTACTACTACTGCTACTATTGCTGCTGCCACTACTACTATTACTACTACTACTACTACTACTACTACTACTACTACTACTACTACTACTACTACTACTACTACTACTACTACTACTACTACTACTACTACTACTACTACTACTACTACTATTACTACAACTACTACAACAACTACTACTACTATAGACTTGTACCAGGTAGTTAAGCTGGTACAGTAGTACTACTCCACCACTAACTATTAATACTACGGTTACTACCCGTACTACCGGTATCCGGTATACACTACTACAGCAATGCTGCTACCTATTTAACCCATTTAGTAGTGCACTGTACACAAATCTAAAACTGGTGCTAAGTTCAAGTGTTTTGTCCCGACAACGGCAGTAGTGCATTCCTGAAGGCCTCAACGAGCTAAAGGTTGCATCTAGAGCACATTTCGACGGGAGAATCGACGAAAGGAAACTAAATGGCACCATAACTCATGCACAAGTGCTGCCCCAATCGGCCGATAAACACCAAGGCGCCAACCGTACGTAGCGAGCGCGCGGGGCGGCGGGGGGGCGGGTCTATGTCGAGACCCCGGATCTGACATACGACGAAAGAAGGGCAAGGTTCGTAGAAAGAGGTGTGATGCTCGTAGCCCTGAATTATGGATGAGGCGAAAAGTATACCGGTAGGATACTAAACAAAAAAAACGACTTTAAACTATTTATAACCTACCAGGGATCGATTCTAGCCCACACATACCCCGCTGGTAGCACTCTATATACATTTTCCAAAGGAGGCTATACACTCGTTTGTTACCCATAAATGAATTAAATAGTGCCCCGGCACAAAGTGTACATGCCTGTCTGTCTGTCTGTGAGTAACCAGCCCCGATTGTGCATGTCTCTGTGGCTGTTGTATAGTGATGATGTGGTGTCGTGATGGCTCGTGCGCTTGCGTGTCGTAGTACCCCCTGACCGAGACCATATGGATTTAGAATTGTTCAACAACAGCATAGATATCAACAGGTATTATTGACTAACGTCGGTCAGGTCGGGTGGGTCGACGGGTTTTTAAAGACGAAACGGTTCGGCCCCGAGAAAAATACAACCACAACTAACAGCAGAAGAAGCCGAAGAGAGAACTACATACAGTTACGAAGGAACTCACCCGTGACTGAACCTCCCGGGTGTACGAGCGAGTACGCCCAGTCAAGGGACGACAATGTCAACAGCTTGTACGTACGAGTAGTACTTTTTTTTTTTTTTTTGTCCATCCCATTTATTAGTTTCGCCCTTCCTTTCTCTCTCTTAGTCGTAACTCAGATCCGGGGTCACAAAGTAGGCTCTTCTCCCTTCTCCCCACTACGGTTCTTGCCTTGCTTTTTATCGCGAGAAGATTTCAGCACTTTCTTCCCTCGTCAACTTTCGTCGAATTGTGCATACATTACAGGGGCACACGGACATAGGGTGTGATGGTAGAGATGATAGTGATGAAAAATACGATGATGACGGCGAGTTTAGTTATTTTGTGCAAAATGGAAACGCATGGTGGGTGGATGAAAGGATGGGGGTTTTGCCCTTGTTCCAGGAGCGGTGATCTGTGCAGCAAGCTTTCGGTCTACGCATCAAGCCGTCGACACCTGCTGCGTACCACAAACAAACATTGTTCTCCCTATTTCATATAAACATCTGATATGATAGGCAGAGCGTAAGCCGCGTAGCAAGCCAAATATCATTTTTCCTCGAACGAAGTATAGCAATAGTATAATACTTAATTAAATTAGAACAAGAGAGTACGTTGTAGCAGATGTTACATATTTATACTTAATAGTATCATATCGCACGATATCAATATTCACACGTATCATATACAATCCGATTGCCAACAGTGGTCTGACCAGCTCGGCCTGACGAACGGAATATCATACATAACGTGATATGATATAAAATATGTACGAAGTCTTTGGAGGAGATTTCAAGTAGCACGCGCAGACGTGTAGACTATACCCCCTTCGTAGCTACGTAGCTTCGTAGAGTTGTGGTTGTGTGTGGTGACGGCTGAAGGCAAACATCCACACTTGCTTCTGCATCGTTATGGGACTTCATGTTGTCAAGCTTTACGTACCACAGGACGTAGGTATACAGAAAACTCCTCATCTACGTTATTCTGTACCCTTTCGTGTGAGCTTTGTGGTTAAACGCGAAAACGTTAAAAAAAAAAGTGGCTCTGGATTCTCTGTTCCGGTGTTGTATAGTACATACAGTATAATATGGAGCTCAAAAGCTGGACTCTACAGCAAGCAGCAGCTCATGTATACCAGGTACATACACATGCGCATCAAAGCGCATGAAACGTTACGGGTAGCCTTTCATCGGTCGAGGTCCAGGGGTCGAGCCGCACGGGGAAGGTGGGACTGATTCTTGTAATCGCGAACAACCTCACCAACTCACCTGTGTAGGTTCAACACATACATGCACACACTATTAATATATATACGGAATACCTGGTAGTTATTGCAGTGCATTCTCCCTCTACTACTATTAATACCGCATCTTACGAACTTTTTTGTAGATGGTTGTTCGTGGCTTTTTTTCAAGTACAGTACGTTTGCCACCCGATAATGTGCAGCGTGAACTTCAACATTGATCACTCATAAATATTCCCCGAAAAAAATACCAGGTATATCTGCTAATTTGCAAGGCGGTAGTTCGAGCGGCTGCTGCGCATTTACTTCTCCGCGTAAAGCTATATTAATACATATAATAGTAGAAGAATGCAGACTCCCGCCCACTACGGCATCGCCTGCTACGTAGAGCCACTGGGGATATTCGGAATGCGCAGTAATACCAAGTAACACTGTTATTGATAATATACTACATGCCCCCGATGTAGTACTGCTGTAGTGCGGTAAACATACCTAGGAATTGTTTCGGGTATTTTACAGCACGCACTGGGGTGCTTGGCGAGCACAGCCGAGACCCCCCCCCCCCCACCCCCCTTCTTCAGTCGACCATTGTTAGGAGCCCCAGGGGTTACGGGTAGAAAAACCAGCCGTGGTCCCAACCTCCGGAGGAGCCAGTGAACACGAAGCACACACACACGTCGTGGAACCATTGGAGCTGTCTACAACGTTCATACAGACAAGCCTGAAGGCCTTCTTGTTATCCACAGCAGTAAAGTTTACCGGTACCACTTATTCGAGACATTGGTTGGCACACGTTGTGTCCGAGACGGAGAGGACTACTAATAGCCCAAACTGTTGGTTGCTTGGGTTAGGGTTAGGGTATACATAAGTTATTTTCGTATCGCACACAAGTGCCGGGCAACCATTTTCTAGCCCTTGGGAGGTTAACTCCCGGCAGCACACCCGTCGTCAGACTTCGTTTCGTCCCGAACCCGTCACCGAACGGCCGCCGCTACGTACGAGTCTGTGCTGCCCCCGCTTCCGCCGACCATGGTTCCGGCTCCTATGGGATGGTCCCTCGTTCGGCCGTTCGACGACCCCCTAAGCTTGTTCTGCGTTTTCCTCGCCAGTGACCGCCTCTGGTGAAGTCAATGCGGACTTTCTTCCTCCTCGAGCTTCCGCGACTGTTTCGACATATACATATATATATATTTATATATATACTGGTATATATATTCGTCCGTCCTTTTGTGCCGACCCCTCGCACGAGTTGCTGAACCCAACCCCTTCGAGTATCTGGTTCCTATAGTCTACCCCCCCTATAGCCGCCGTCGCCTTTTTTTTTCCTGACGCGAACCCATCCCCTCGGCGCTGGCGCATGCAAACCGAACTGTGTGACTCTGCCGCGGGTTAGTATTAATACTACTCTCCCTGGCAGCTTCCTGGCATGTTTTTCGTTTTCGTCACTGCCCCAACCCGCTCTTTGTTTAAGAGCTTGCCGACAACGATCACAGCTGGATACCACTGACAGCGATGTCGCCCCCCTGGCTGGGACAAACCCCGAGTCCTTGCCTCTTGTTCCTCACCCCCCGGAGGCCTAATATGGGGCGTGTGGGCCATCTTTTTAAAATGCTGGACCTACTCGCGTATGTTTATACGTGCCAGTGACGGTGCCCCCCCGGGTCATGCAGGGCGTGCCACGCAAAACGCTTCGTGCCGCCGTAGCAGCGCTACGCGCTCTCTGCGTATGCACGTCGCTTGAAATAGTGGTATCGGTGTGTCGGTATGAACGTCTACTCTCGATGATGGGTCCGACACTGCTTGAAGCATCACGCTGCACAGGAAAAAAAAACATAGTTGTGGGTTCGATGGCCGATTGCGCACTGCCAATGGTAGCCGGGCCTGGCGTCGCAATCAACGTCGATTAAACCGGCCCACTTTCGGATACTTGCGCCTCGAGGGGGCACCAACACGACGCATTTTACTGGTCGCTTCAGTCGCAGTCGCTGATAGGTTCGCTCCTGCTACCACCATTGTCGATTTCACGGTCGAAGGCGCCGCCAACGTGCTCCGTAACCACTGGGGTTTCCCGTGTTTTTTTTTGTCCGACTGATCAGCAATTGTGCTCCAAGGTTTCGCGCGCGGTGCAACAATTGTTTCTTGTATTGATTCGCAAGATCGCCAAGAGCTCCGACCATTTCAGGAGCGACGACGGCGTCGGCCGTGTTAATCACCCCCCGTGGCCAAATTCTGGGTGATGGTATTCAACGAATGACAAGGCTGCTTATTGTGTGCCCAGCATATCGACATACAGGATATGGTTTTGCTGCAAAAAATCGGGTAGCGGTACTGCCAGAATAGCCCCAAACGAGGTCCACACGGGTCAACTTCTCCGCCTCTCGGTCGTAGTTTTCGAACGTCCCGGCGTCGGCAAGCACCAGAGAGGTATGTTCGTGAACAACGTGAATATTGCAACATCGCGGGGAACGTGCGCTATAATAGAAGGATTCAACTCGTTGGGGTACTATGTCAGCGTTGGCCATTAATTTGCAGTCCCAACAGGTGGGCCCCTCCTACCCCAAAATGTGTACTTACTCGAAGCACCGATCACGCCAGTAATCTCCGTGGCGAACCCGTTACCAAAAGCGTTGCTACGCTAGTTCAAGAGACCCCTGAACGAGCTATTGCTAATCTCTCTTAAGCTCCAAAACAAAATTGTTTTGGACCAAAACGCGTTGAATGACAGGGATCGAATCCGCGCACGCACTGAAAATATTCCTGGAAGAATTGGTTCTTCGAGTCCCATAGTATGCATTTCGTTCGTTGGAACAAACCACAACACCGGTTGGACTACTTAGTCATGGTCGGACCTCTTACTGGGTTTGCGAGCATTGCACGGTCACAGTTTTCCATGTGGAACGCCGGGACTTCTTCACCTCCGACGCCGCCACCTTTCGGGTATGATGGGTGTCTGGAACCTTGGCCGGTACGTTCGCCAGGCTGTGAAAGCCGGCACAGATGCGGAGGTTACCTGTATGCAATATTTTCTGCGTTTGGACGGGGGCTTTACTTGTCCTCGCGGTCGGCCCCCTCTTAATCGCACTCGAAACTCTAGACGGGTCCCAACTCGCTGTTAAGTTCCTTCTCTCGGACATGCAACAGCGCGGAAGTACACCTCAAAATTCCGTTGATTAGTTGTAATCCTTGTCATAATCCTTACGGAAACGACGACATGCCCCAGTACCCGACTTCGACTGACCAACGCACATGTACGCCTGTCTCTTATACACATCTCCGCGTAAAGCTATTCCCCCCCCCCTCCCAGACGACGTGGCGTGGTACGGCTGTTTGACACCTCTTTGGCGCCTGAAGGTAAGTGGAAAGAATTGCGTGTACAACAATCGGCGCGTCGTCGAGGTGGGGATATCGTCTTGCTGCGCCAGTCTTGGGTACGTCAAGTGGGCCTACATCATTTTCGAAAGCGCCCATTTCCCTATTGGGCTAACACGCTCGATCAGTACAATATGGTTTATCTAACCGCGTGTACCGCCGGATGCGCATTAAGATGTAACGTTCTGGGGTCGCAATTTGCGGGATCTCTTTCGCGAAAATAGGGAGCGTGCTAAATGTCATCTGGTTACGGTTATGTCCACGATGACGATGTTCGTCATTCGAGTGTAATCGTTCCTGCTATCGATGTACACGTCTGGTACAATGATCAAGTCGGGTCTTGGCGTTTCCAAATTATCTCGCCGCCTGTACGGTACTTCCTCCGCCGGACTTCATTTGGTACGCTTGCTCGGCAGCCCTAGACCGATTACGATGCTCTCATTTTCGGCGCGATGCACGAATTTGACGACGCCGCGCGCTTTTGTGCGCGGTATCTAACGCAGTGGGCATAGTCGAGTGTCGCGGCGCCGATTTATTCGCTCTGGCTGCGGGTATCGGTAGCTAGTCCTCAGGAAACACCCGTGCAACAGGTTTTCGCTTCGCTCTGAATTTTTTTGGTTTGTTTCGTGATTTCGTGTGCACTGTCTCGAGTAGACTTTCACGTGTCTACAGTGGAGGCACTTCGCTGTTGTCGACTCGAAGTGTGCCGAATCCTCGTGCGGCTGTTGTATATGTGCCGAATTTGTGTCACAGTCATTGGGCGGCGTCGTGACCACGCGTTATTTCCCTCATAGTTACGTGCCCATTCCTTTTTTTTGCAAGCGCCCATCCCCCTGGGGTTTTCTCAGGGTTCGGCACCAGGAGTTTTCCTCCTTCTCATTCTGGGGTATGTTTGCAGCCCCCCCTTCCTTTCTCGCTGATTAAGGTCGACAGGGTTGGTAGATACAGGGTTATTACGCCCTCGATGTGTTATCTTGCGTGGCTACATATCCTAGTTGTCCAGCGCCGACTGCTATAAACTAACATATATGAGCGTGGCAAAACTCCTGAGCAGGGCCTAGCCGCGCCAACCGCTGTGCAAAAAGTGTCGTAATATTCCTAGTTGTTGTGTCGGTACGGCTCGGATCACTCACACGTGTATTCACATACATACCAGGTGTCGTTATTTGCCTCGCCCTGGTATTGTTTTCTGAGCATGAAAGGCGAGACACACAAACATATTTTATTCGAGAACACCTCGATGAGGGGGCGCGACAAGAGGGACATCCACGCTTTCTTTGAAAGGACACCACAAAAATACCCCCAACACAAAATGTGTGAAGCACTTATGTTTGCCCAACTGGCATGCATGCCACTGACAGAACATTCTGCTTCAAGGCACACGTAGATCAAGTCAGTACAAACTGTTGACATTAGACCCCGCCCCAATTTCCACTAGATTATGGTGGTTGGGATCATCAGCATCATGAGCGAAGGCGCTTTTAGCAGCTCCCCCCGCCAAAGAATGGCGCGGGGGGTTGTTGGCGGGTACGATCCAAGTAGGCAACCAGGCGACGGCGAAATGGGGGTGACGTGGTAGGGAGGCAGCTTTGTGGCGAACGGGGTGAGGGCATAATTTTCGAGGCCGGCCGGTAGAAACACTTTGACATATCGCTCGTGTCGTCGGATTTCGAGCGGGTTTCGCACGGAACGACAGAGATCCGGCTGTTGGAGTCCTTACCAAGCACATCCAAAGGGAGGTCGAGGTGAAGGAGCTTTGGGTACGGAGGGCGGTCGTCAGGGGTGTCGGAGACCAGTGTGGGACCCACGTCGAGAGCCTTGAACAGAGCAGTTCAATCAAGAGAGAGTTTAACGTGAGATTGTTTTCTTAGAATCTCAACGGAAAGTGAAAGCAGGGGTCTAGACCCACACCAAGCCGCCAACGAGAACGGAAAGGGACTGACGTAGGACGCACATGGTGGGCGAGTGGCGGCGCTCCAAACAGGAGACGGCAAAGTCGTGATGTTCGCGGACGATGCGGTGTACGTAAACGTTGTCGATGTTTGATGGCAAGGTTTCAGCAGGCGAGTGAGCGTCAGACCAAGCTTGTATACATGTCCGCCGATGATGGGGGGTTCGAAAACCGTGAGGGGGAGGCGCGGAAGCCGGTTCACGTGTAATTTTCTTGGGGTTAGCCCCGTACCAGCGTTGACGTTGACGGGGTTATTTTAGGTATAGTCGACGAGGGGATTTGCACGTCCCGGGCGATCTGATTTTCGTTGACGTGAGGCATCGCACGATTAAAGCGCTCGGCGCGGCCACTGGTGCTGAGATGGTTGGAGCTGGTGTTGATCTTGTTGGTGCCGAAGTTTTCACATGTAACGCAGCGAATATTGGTGCACAATTCTAGTTATTTGCCGGGAGAAGGTAAAACCCCTCACCTCCAAAGAGTGGTTTACGAAGCGGTCGAGGCGGTGAAATGCGTTACGGTTCGTGGCGGACATGTGTCCGAAGCGACTGAAGGGATCGTTGAAGAGCGCGATATACACGTCCCACGCGGCATAATAGGTAGAGGTTCAAGTAGTCGACGCTGACGACGATGTTGTCAAAAACGGCAGGCCAGCGTAAGCCAGCAGGTTATGTGGGAAGAAGCCTTGCGCGCTTGGTAATTGAGGAAGTGGTGGAGGCAACGACGGGTGAAGCTGTCGATGCCGATCCACCAGAAAAAAGAATACATGAACATACCGAGCGTAAGCGCAAGCAATACCCAGGTAGTAGCCGGTGGTGGTGTGATATTTGTGCGGAACCCACGGACACCCCGATATGAGGACGTGATCGCGCAGGAGTAAGTCGGTTGGTGGTGGTTGGCCGCGGTGAAGAACGACCCCATGGTGTCGAAGGCGCAGGCGCCCGTCGAGATTCTATAGGAGATATAGGCGACGTCGTCAGCGTTGTGGAGTCGACTTTTGATGGCGAGGGTGAATAATTCGTAACGTTGTTGGCAACAAGGCGAGGGGATGAAGTCCATGATACCCACCGGCGGTGATGAAGCTAACCCAGGGAAATACACAGCGGGTGGTGAATGAGTAAATATGTCCAGTTTGATGCTTACGAGCCCGATCCATAGATGTGTAGCTCCAAACACAGGAGCAGTGAGCGGAGGTTGTTATCGGGCTCGACGACGGGTTTCGGAAGACGAAAGGAAGCTGCTGAAATCCTTACAAGGGGCGGGGTTGTTAAAGCTTATCTTGTATCGATATGTTCCGGCGTAGAAATCCCTGTAGGCAAGTGGGCGTGGTCGTAACCACGTCCGCGATCGGAGATTTTGGCCCATGTTGCGGTAATATGTGGAATGGCCCGCCAAGTTTTCCTAGAAGATTGAACCCGACGTGATAGCAGTCGCGGTCTAGCGATGGCGAGGAGTGGTGACTGGTCGCTGAAACCAAAGTCGACGGCGGTTTGGGAAGGTTCAGCCGCGGTATTAGAACGGTAGCGGGTCCGACAATAAATCAGGAGTGGGTGATGGGATGGCGATGGACGGCACGGAAGCAACGCCGGGAGCAGCGCCAAAGTCTTCTGCGTCATTCCCGGAGCACACTGGTATGTCCACGGTGATTTGTTGAGCGAAAATAGAGGTGACGAAGGGTTTTGAGGTGTTCACCGAATCGGTAGCGGCTGTATGCAGCCCGAGGCAGCGAGAATCGCCAAAGTCGTCGTCGGTGGAGAAAATAAGGAAGGACCCTATCTAAGCCGGTGCTTGGCGTCAAAGACTCCCAGGGGGTAATATCAAGGACTTGAATGAGGTACACGCCCCTTCGTGTCAGGGGTGGTTCTGCTGTTGGATCCAGAGTGGTCGAAGTCGCCGGCTGTGGAAGTCGGGAGAGGAAATCGCCGTTACAGTTGGCGGCGCCTTATGTTTTTTGAGCGTGCGTTTTTAGATGAAAAGGTATTCCTGCCAGCGTTGAACGCGGGCGTTGTGTTCGGGGTCCGGGGCATCGCGGGCGGATGCAGACTCTGTGGCGAGCAGAGCTGTACGTCGCTTCTTGCCCGAGGGTGACACCAAATATGTTGCGGCTGGCGTTGGTTAGTTACACGTAAGGGCCGGAAGTCGTTGGCGATGGTATTCCAGCCAGGGAAGACCAAGATCGGTGAAGTTGCGAGATCGCGGAAAAGTTGGCCGGCGATGGCGATGGTTTCCATAAGGGTCGGTGTTAACCTTTTTTTCTCGTTTCGCGAAAAAATCACGGATCGCAGGATTTTCTTCCGCGTTATGCGGTATTTTTTCAGTCTCGGCAAAATACCTAAAATGTGTTTTCCCAGATCGCAGAAAAATGTCGCGTCGCCGCAGAACATCGGGCAGGCGCACGGTGTGAGCCGTGTGCGCCGTATCGTCACCCGCCACTCTGTACAGGATATACCAAGGCCATCTCCAGGGTCATTCCCACGCCATGGCTGGTCGCAGAAAGAGCCGTGCATCACAAGAGCTTTATTTGTCCAGTCGACAGAGCCGACTCGCCGACATAGCCGAGATCAATACGAAATCGCCAGCTATTTTATTGTTGGGGAGGGCTTTGTCTCGCCTCTAGGAGTCGGCGCACCCCCAGCGGCACGATCAAGCGGACGCCCTTCGCGCGGGGCTGGTTTAGACGATTCGATCGGATGGACGAGCAACCTCATGAACATGATAATAGGGTACCCACCGCATTTTTTCCCCGCGTCTTGGAGTTTTTCGCGAAATGATAAAAAAACCCTGGGTAGTATAGACCTTAACCGCCGTAAATACAATTTTAACACCTTCCTTGAGCAGGGTGCTGTTCGGGCCTACAGGCGTGAACATATGTATCAGAAATTGTGGTAATAGAAACAGCCTCCGAAGAGAGTACGTAACTGCTTCGTGCTCATCGGCATGGGCACGTTGATGAGAGCGGCAGCTTTGTCGCGGTTGAGGCAAAATCCGCGGGACGGAGTAGCTTGCCCAAGGAATTGACGCCGGTGGTGCTGATTGGGGCTTTAGCAGAGAAATGCTTCAGGTTGCGCTTGCACAGGAGTTAAACGAATTAGGCCCGTGAGTTGTTGACGTGCGGGAGGGGGGGGGGGGTCGGCGTCGGATTCCATGACGATATCGAGGTAGGCAAGGGACGCGATCGCAGCCTTTGATGGCCTTATTGGACAATTTACTTGCGAACCACATCCAGGCGCGGTGCTGCTACCTTGCCGCATGACGCTTGACGCGAAAAGTTGCGTTGGCGGTGAGGGTGGTGGTGTTCTGGTTGGTGTTTGACTTTTGCTGAACGAGGATACACTAATTACTGAGTAGGGAGAGCATGCGGCCTTCCTTGCCCGAGGCAATCCAGGGCCTTATTGAGGCGAGCTACAGGGAGCGGGCTGGCCAAGGGAGCTGATTTGGTTCAGTTTCGTGTTGTCGACTGGTGCGAGCGTTGACGTATTTTTTCGAGATCACTACCAGACAGTTAGGGTAAGGGGGAGTGGGCTGTTGAACGTGAAACGAGGCTGGCGGCTACAGCAGGTGCTGGTCAATAATTAAGTCGATCGTTGCGTTTGGCGAGAATGGGCTTGCTACGGTATGGCCAAAACGCAGCGGGAATGCTACGGGACGACACGGAAATATCGAATGGCGAGTGTGAACAGGGCCCAAAATCGATCCTGGACTAAAGAAATGGAGAAGCTGTCGGGGGATGTGCAGGGGGCACTTACGACGCATGGTACGGTAGAAGGTTTACCAATATTTCATGAGGGTGGTCACTTGAGGTCAATTGCTCACTCAGAAATTGACTTTGAGAAAAACAAAAGTTCAACCCGATCAACGATCCTACGGCCTATTAATACTACGGCCTACGGCTTACATTCTGTTTTACATATACAGACACATTTAACACGTACTCTGTTTATACAGACATGTTCAAGTCGAGTCAGACAGTCAGTGCAGCAGCGTACGCACAGGTATTGGGTATATAGTTCCTCCGCTGAGGAGCGCGTCGGTCATAAATTTGCTAACCAAACTATGCCACCCCTACCATTGTAGCACGCGTCTTCCTGAACCATAGAGAACCGACGGCGAGCAACCTCGGCCG
This sequence comes from Saccharina japonica, assembly GCA_008828725.1. NCBI lineage: Eukaryota > Phaeophyceae > Laminariales > Laminariaceae > Saccharina > Saccharina japonica. The sequence goes on along the minus strand of MEHQ01001879.1, from coordinate 230,950 downwards.
TGATGGTCGAATGTAACGGTCGCGCTATTGTAGCGTTACGCAATGTGGAACCAAAACTCGATGATGCTACGTATATACCAGTAGTAGTTCTTTAGTTTTCGTCGAGGCGCTCAATCAAGCAGTGTACGTCGGGCAAGGACGGACGCCTCTTGACCTATATGGACGACTCCTCCCACGCCAAGTACGTCCTTGCCAAGGACGAACTTGGCGAGGGAGGAGTCGTCCATATGGGTCAAGAGGCGTTCGTCACTGGCTACAGGAATGTTTTTGGTGCGGGTGTTTCAAGGTTCGAATAACGAGGTCCGTGTAGTATAGTATTCATAGTTGAGAGGGAGAGATGCCGAGGAGACTCCCTGACTGGAGATCGGTGAAGCCTGGAAGCGGAAAGTGTTTTATGGTGTGCGCCGACAACACAAGTTCTAGGGTCGGTCATAGCATGTTTCGTCGTGGAGGAGCAAGGGCACCAGAAGAGCGCCCCAAGTTTACCTCAACGAATGACGCTGTCAATGAAAGGCGAGACTGCTGAACCGCCCGCGTAACGAAGGTGAAACTTAGTCACTTGCTGATCGACAGTCGTAGACAACAGCTACATACAGTGGCGTCGGAGGCGTGCTGTGAAACGAATTATTTGCCGAAAAATCCTCCGGTGGAAGGGGTGGGGGTGGGGAGTAAAGATGTTGTTTGCCCCGGTACTCGAAAGCGTGTCCTGCTACGAATCTCAACCAAACAAAGGTAGGGGCGAACGAAAAGGGGCGGCGCCGGAGATGATGTGAAGGACGGTATCATGGTGATCTCCCGGAACAACAGTAGTGTCGGTAAAGCCAGTGATCAAAACGCTATCGAACGTGTAATAAGTTGTGGACGGTGGGGCAGGCCAAAAATGATTAGTCTGGTGAATGAAGTTTCCAGACGGATAGGAAGGTGAAGGCGGCCGAAAAAGGTGACCTGAAAGCATCAGTCGTCGCGAAGGGGGTGGCAAACCCCTACAAAAGCGTGACGGGAAGAAGATACAGTTCTTGACAACTTCCTGCATCTAGTCAGGGGAACGTCGGCGTGTAGGTCAATGCCCCACAGACGAGGTCGCACCGACTTTTGCCTCGGCTTGAAGTTTGGGACCCGTGTCTAGAAGTTGATGCTGGAAGTTCAGGCTGTGATCGAACTTTGTTAATTGTGCCGTGAGGTCAGTTGTGGGCTTGCTTTAATTCTCATAGGCCTTGGTCGAAGTTGGAGACAACCATGATCGTCTGTTGGCGGGACATTGGCGGCCCAATACATCTTGGCTTTCTTCGTTATGTACTACTATTCGGCGCAATCGTGAAATAACAGACGGCGAATTCCAGAACAGGGGTTCGTCGTCATCGTTAGTGCAAGTCTGTGTATCGTTGTACGCTAAGCATGTACGGACATACGGCGGCGAGGGGGGGCGACCACCTCTACGGAGAAGGTCCCCGAACGAACGTTGTCGGGGAATCGAAGCCATCCAACTCTTCTTGAGGAAGGGAGGCGGCTACGATTCTTGAACCCGTGAGGGATTGGTCGGCGTTTGCTAGGCTGCGGGGGAATTCCCGTTGTGTCCCAACAATATAGCACCGGGACGAAGGATCCTGGGACTCCCTAGGTATTTGCATGTGCAACACTAAATGACACCTCGTAACAACGGTCCGGTAGGAGGGAGGTACGTCGGCCCGCGACCCCTGCAAAGGTGACGTTGTGGGCTGCATCCGCCACGTCATTTTTTTCGATGAGTGCTGTTAATATTTTGCGTGTTGTCTGGCCAAAGCAGCACCGCAGAAGGTTGGGATAATGCGTAACCAGGCCGACCGTCTGTGTTCCGGCTATCCAGAATCAATCGTGGCCGTACTGAGGTCAAGGTTCGGGATCGTTGGACGCAATCAATTTTCAAAATTCGGCCTGAGTCCTTCCTGCCTGAGCACTAGGGATGTACACCAACTCTTTTTCGGGGTTGATTTGATTGTTGATTAATTTGTCCAAATCGTGTTGATTTAATCATGATTAGTTGATTAATATCAACACAATCAACTACACGATGATGTGATTAATAATCGTGATTATCGGTTGATTATTGATGGTTTTCACGGTTACATCACAAAACGCCTCTTTTTGATTAAAAAATAATCAACTAATCATGATTAATTTCAATAATCAACTAGTCATTGATTAGTTAATTTGTGCCAATGTTCCTCGGAGGAACATTTTTTTACGGTTATATCACAAAGCGCCCCATTTTTATTCAAATTTAATCAACTAATCATGATTATGTTCAATAATCAACTAATCATGATTATGTTCAATAATCAACTAATCATGATTATGTTCAATAATCAACTAATCATGACTAGTTGATTTATAATCAACAATCAACAAGAATTAATCACATCACGTGATTAAAATTAATCACCAAAATTAATCATAATCAACACGTGATTATGAGTGGATGTACATCCCTACTGAGCACCCTATTTTATACCTGGTAGTTGATGAGAAGCGCTTCAGACACTGTCAGGCAAGACAATAGTATCCTTTCTAGAGACCACAAACAAACCTGTGGAATAACATGGTGTGATACAGAGACTCTTTGTGCCTTCTCACGACCAAGGAGACAGAAATAAGGAACGGCACGACTTTTGACATTTATCTCTTTGGAGCATCGAACCAGAGCGGACAAGTTGAAGAGTACTGTAGCAAGGCTGAGTGGGAGCTCTGAGGCCAAGACAAATAAAATGTAGAAATCATAGTATTTAAGACCGGGATTTGACATTAATGCGCCCTTCGTTGATCCAAAGTCGGAAAGTTAGGACGAGCTGTACATGTTTTTGGGTCTAGGCAACACAACTCCCCAGACACAAGAATATCGTTAAAATGTAAAATGTAGGAACACTAGCGGTGACAGTGCTGCGTTTCTACATATTATCTAGTATGTCGATACCAATTCTTGAAAAATGAAAGCGTTGCCGCTCTGCGTTTGAATTATGTACAGCGACTCCCGTCTCTCTCCATAGGAGGGCGGCGTATCCCAGACAATTTCATGCCACGCCCGCCCCCACCCAACCGGGAATCTCTTGTCCTTTCTTACTATACTCACTCCCACCGGCGACCCGCCACCGCCATACGGGACGTACAAAACCTCTTTGCCCCCCCGTACTTTTCCATCCCCCCTCCTCTAAAACTCATCGTGACACAGACATCTATTTGAATCTACCTCCAATAAAAAATGAAAAAAAAGGGAAGACTGACTGAAAACTGGTATATAACGTAAACCCCACCCTCCCTCATCACCACCACCACCACCACCTTGCTCATCGTTTCATGTTCACCTCAGGTAGGTGCAACCGCAGGAGGAGTTCGAGAAAACTCCGAACAGGGCGGTGAATACAACGGACCGCAAGCCATCGTCTTCTGACCAGTACACAGCCAACAAACACCTTCTCTCCACAAGCGGAAAGGCGTTCGTTTGCATTTTGGCGCGCCGTTCTCTGTGCGTGATGGGGACCTATATACCAGCGTGAAGCTTCGCTCCAAAGCCAAAACACCAAAACAAGGCAGCACATCTATCTGGGTTTGTAGGCACGCACAAAAGCACTCGCTTGCGACCTCTCGGAGAGAATTAACACCGGCCCGACAAAGCGCTCCTTCGAGCAAAGCACCCCCCTCCCCCCCCCCCCTAGGGGCAAGCCTGCGAACGCTCTACTCTGCCCCGCCCCCCCCCCCTGAGGACCGGTGCCCACGGTCTGCTCTCCCCCCCCCCCCCCCCTGAAAGAAAACGCTGCCCACGGCTTATTTGCACCGCTTCGAAGCCCTTCGGCTTCCATACATTCAAAACGCATACCATATCGCATGCACCTGCTTCCCACCATCACGTGGTCAACATGTATTAACCCCCCTCCACAGGCATCCCGCGCGCCCCTCCGAACGTAAACGCGCCGTTCATTTTTGCCTAGTGCAACTCCGAAAGTAAAGACGGCGAGGGGCAAATCAAATGACTGTACAAATATCGACCGATGGTGGCTGCTAAAACAGGCTGTATGTATCGACAAAAAAAAAAAGAAAACCGAAGATAAGGAGAACACGAAAGTCCCCACGCACCATACGCCAGGTATGTACGCACACCCCCCCCCTTTCTGCCGCAACGCGTAACTTCTTTTTCGCGCAGCAAAATGCTTGTCATACTGCGTGAAACGTAACACCACCGACAGTAAGGTAACGCGGCGCCACCGGGTGTGGCACCGAGGGCAGAAGCGACGCCGTTTAACGTCCAACCCACCCCTAGAGTGCACCTTGGCGGTGCCGGTAACCAATCTACTGCTTGCTGCCGGTGCATCCTTTCGTCCCCGTCCCCTAACGCAACAGGCTCGGATTTTACACCTGTCGTGTATCGTGGGCTAGCCTTCTCCATACTCGGCTCTATGCTCCGCAGCTGGAGAGCCCCCCACGTTTATCATAACCTCACTTCTCGTCCACCGCTCATGGCTGCCTCCTTCTCTACCCCTCCCCCCTCTTTCTCTCTGGCTCTCAGGGAAACATGGAGGGTTTGTCTCAGAAGCGCGCCATCGATTCTAGGACACTGTATAATAGCTCTCTGACGTACAGCAGTACTACACAAAAAAAAAACATCTCCAAGACGACCTAAACGAACCAGGTGCACTTTTCTATAACTAAGGCACAGCACCTCTCTTGTGGTAGGCACAACGTCGCCACTGCAGGCAAACGGACAGGCACGCTCCTGTCGAGCTTTCACCTCCACCATTCCACCCTCAGTCTCTATATCGAAATCGCGCTGCTGCTCCTTCTGCTATGCAATACACCTTCCAACGAGCAGCGCCGCAAAAAAGCCCACCACCACCACCACCACCACCGCCATTCCACCCTCAGCTGCTCTATATTGAAATCGCGCTGCTGTTCCTTCTGCCATGCAACCAATACATATCCAAAAGAGCAGCGTCGCAAAAAGTTCAGCGCGCGCTAAAAACACAACCAATCTTTTGAGAAAAGACAAGAAACTTACTTCGCCGTAAAGACATAAAACATCTTGTTGCCCCTGCCTCCCTGTCTGCCTGCGCCCCAGCGAGGAAAAAAACGCACGGGACTGCCCAACAAAGAGCCCCCGCCGCTGCCGCTGCCGCCGCGTTCAACGGCCGCGGTCAGCAGCCGCTGTACAAAATCTCCCACTTGCGCCCCGCCTCACCCCTACAAAAACCCCACTGAACAATTCCAATACAAAATTGACCAATCGGTAAACTACGGGCACCGAATAGCCCGGGGGAGCCCCCTCCACATGTGCAATCGCCGTATCGCGCTCTCCGCTGCTAGCCTAGCCTCAGCCTCCGTCGAGACCACCTCGTGGTATGACGCAGCGCTGGCGAGCTGGCTGGTCATCGTGTCGCGTTCGAGCGGTGTTTCATGCCACCCTGACCGAAACGTCCCTAGCCGGACCCGGGCCTTCCAGCGCGTCCCCGCCCGCCCCTCTCACGGCAGCAGCGTCTGCTACGGCGCCAGGCGAAGAATCGGTCGCGAGAGCCTTCTGCTGCTCCTGATCTTTTATCTGCACGCGAGCAAACGGGCAGAAGGGCGTGCGTGCGGGAGGAGCGGAGGGGGCGTCACAAAACAGGGGTTGGAAATATGGGAGTTGCTCCTGAGGCCCATCAAGTGACGCGGGAAACGAGACGAGCCGAGAATGAAAGAAAGCACCAACAGGCCACCTCGCAAGCACGTACCCTTTCCCTTCCCTCGCTCTTCGCCAGGGGGCACAGCCAGCAGCGCACGCGCGGAACCGCTGTCCCCGTCGGTCCAGCTGCCGTGGAACATACTCAGCAGGCGCGACGCGAAACACCATCGCGCTTCCACCGCAGCTCTTCTACCCCACCCCCCCCCACACACACCAGCGTGGCCCTCGCCCTCACGACGACAAACAAACTCGAGCCTTTTCCCGGCCGGCGCATCCACACGACCGATTCTTCCTAACGCCAAGCGGGTTCTTCACACAAACGTGTACAGATAGGAGCACGCAACTTGTACAGCTGAGCATCGATTGCTCAACCAGTCGAACCCACAGCTGATGTAACCGGAAAAAAATGTGGAAAAAACGCACAGTAACTCACCTCGTCTTTACCCAGCAGCGGTTCGGGCGATCCCAGCTCGTCCCTTTTGCCCCGCCGCCCCGCCCCGCCCCCTCCCGCCGCGACGTCCCCGCTCCGGACGCCCTCGTCCCGAGAAAGGGGCGGAATCTTCGGCAACTGCAGCAGCGGCATCGCCGGCATCGACCCCAGCCGCCTCTGCCGAGGGGACATATGGGCGGACGTCTTTCCTCCGGGAGCCGAGGTCGGCATCCTGGCACAGTGGTGAATGCCCTCGAACCAAGGGTGGTGGGTCGCCTGCTCCACGTCGGCGCGGAGCGACTGGTCGGCGGCCAACAGATCCCCCACCAGAGATTTGGCCAGCTCGCTCACGTTCTTCCATGACGGTCCGGACGTCGACAGGGGGCGCTGCAGGCACGCGCGGGACGGCATCCAGGGCATGCGGCCCGTGAGCATCTGGTACAGCATGCACCCGGTCGACCACGTGTCGGCCGCCTTCCCGTACGGCTCCGACCTCAATACCTCGGGGGCCACGAAGCCCTCCGTCCCCGTGTGCTTGAACATGTGGAACGGGATCTTGTTGATGTCGCCCGTGAACTTGAAGTACCGGCAGTCAGGCACCTTTCGGGCGTGTCCGAAGTCGCAAATCTTGACCACCAGGCCGCTCAGAGAGGTGGGCGGGGCCGTGACTTTCGCCCTCGGGGTCGCTAGCTTAGAGCCCCCGCCTCCTCCGCTAGCAACGTCAGCCGCGGCAGTCGCCGTCGCTCCCTGATCAATATCCGAGAACAAGATGTTCGCAGGCTTTAGGTCGCAGTGGACAACCCCGACCTTATGGAGGTACGCTAGCCCGTCCAGCAGCTGCCGCACCACGCGCTTCGCGTCGAGTTCGTTCATGCGCCCGCGAACGTAAAGGAACTCTTCCAGTGTGCCGCACGGCGCGCGCTCCACGACGAGGTACAGCTTCTCGGGAGACTGGTAGATCTCGTACAGACGGACCACGTGGTTGTTCACTAGGCGCTACGGAGAAAGGCGGAAAGCGGCAGAGGTAGGGAGGGTGAAGGTTAGGACTACAGTAGGTCAGGGTCGCTTCGACGTTGATTGGGCGAGGTACGACAAAAAATAAACAGAAAACGGACGCTCGTATTACAGAGCCCGCGGTGTGCCTCTCCTCTCGTCGGAACGGCGGCCTCGTGATTATTTTATTTTATTTCGAAACAAGCTCAACACCGGCCGCTGACAAATCAATTGAAGGTTCTTCAGCCGATCGCCCCCCCCCCCCCCCCCCTCCTCCCACCAGATCCCGATATAGCAAGCAACTCTCCGGGAGTTAATCCAGGGCTGTTACTCTGTTTCTGGTACCAACGAGAGCGAGGACCAACTCCCGTCCGTGTGTGCGGCAGCACCTTGTGCGCACGTCGCGGTGGTTCTCGGTCTACCAGTATGTTATTACATACCTGGTACAGGACACGGGGCGTACCTGTTGGATCTCGATCTCTCGCTCCACGCTCGCTTTTTCAGCGTCGGAGAAGAGGTACTTCTTCAGCATCGTCTTGATCGCCACCTAATTCAGCCAAACAACCCAACCAACCAACAAAGAACAAGTACGAGTACAAGGAAAGCGGAGAACGTGAGGGCAAGAACAAGGAGATTAAAAAAAAGCATGCGCAGATAGGTAAGAAAGACACGGCGTACTTCACAGGCGGCACCGATGCCGCCGAAATCAAAGTGGCATGGTTTTTGCTACCATATGCTCGTCAAAAGCTCGGACGAGGCATGTCAAGGTCCAAGGTCAAGGGTGGAGAGTAGCAATAGACGCCACACGCATTCAATGAGATCAGCAGGCACGTTGTCTTCGCTTCGACTCCGACAGCAGCGGCCGTTTCACAAAATTAATAATCTTAAGTGTTGAGTGTTTACCTGTCGTCCGGTGGAGCGATGCACTGCGGCCAGGACTGTGCCGTACGCGCCCGCCCCGAGCAGCCCGGCGTCGCTGACATCTACATCGTACGCCAAGGACACCTGCCGTCCGGTGAGAGAATACACGGCAGCGAAAGCAGAAATACGGAATCGCCGAATGAGACTGCTGATCCCACAGCACGGACGGGCGAAGGTACTGCGACTTTTTCGACGGTCTGCAGGTCTGGTCCTAATAGTCTTGTCCTCACGAGGAGAAGAATCAACACAGACAAGTACTACATGTATATATTGAAAAATATCAACAATATTGCGATCGATCCCTTCATGCCCGCCGAACCGACTCCGCACAAAGGACCGCACCATGAGCCCACACGGCTCGGAAACGTGGGCACTACTGCCGACCCCCACTTCACTCCAAAGCCGGCCCGCTCTGACCGGGACCACACGTCCGATAATGTATGTGTCTCCCCACCACAGCATCGACAACCCCCCCCGCCTCCTTGCCTCTCCCGGTCTTCTCCTACAACCCCCACAGCCACCCACCTCATTGTCGAGTACCACGTCTGGTCGCATGTCTGGCGCCAGATCCTCCCTCCCCTGCATGTATTCCTGCGTCTTCTGCTGCGCCTGCACAGTGTGGCTCTCCCACCCTTGCCCCGTGTTCGTCGCCCGTCGCATCCTCCCGCCCGCGCCCGCCGCACCAGCACCCGCGCCAGCCGAACCAGCCGACCCCACCCCGGGACCCCCCCCAATCATCCCGCCGCTCGGATCCGCCGCAGCTGCCGCCGCCGCCGCGGCCCACGCGTCCGGCATGCTCCTGCGGCTGGTGAGCATCGACCCGTTCTTGCCGCGGCCGGTAAGCATGGACCCGTTCTTACCGCGCCCCCCGAGGACCGGGGAGCCTCGGCCGACGGGGCTTCGGCCGGTGGAGCCTCGGCCGGCATTAGAGTTAGCGTTCACGTTGACGGCTGAAGAGGCTGCGGCGCCGCCAACGCCGTGCACCGCAACGATAGCCTGGACCCTCGCCCGCTGGGCGGCGACTACGGCAACCGGTCTCTCGCGCTGCTGCTTCTCCAAGTACACGTGGCGGCGCTCCGCGGAGGTGTTCCTGACCAAGGGCTCCTTCGCTGCCCCTTCTCCGTCGTCGCTGCCGGGAGATGAGCGCTGGTGCTGGTGGTGAAGGTTGTGGTGGTGGTGATGTTCCCCCCAGTGTACACCCCCTTTCCCGATCCCCCGCACCCCCGCCGCCACCGCCGCCGCGACCATCCTCCCGTCCGCCGCTGTCTCTGCCGCCGCCGCGGACTGCTGCAGCGACGACAACGACGACGCCCCCAGAGCGTTGTCGTCCACCGAGGACCCGAACCGCCCCCGCTCCGTGTCCACCTTCTGCCAAAACTTGCTGTACACCGCGGCTCGCTTAGCCGGCGCACCGTCGGCGGGCCCCAGCGCCGCCGCCGACTCTAGCGCGTCGCACGCCGAGTGGCGACTGTGGAAACCTTGCAAGGTGTGGGCGCGCGGGCCCAGCTGCGGCCGGCTATCGAAGTGCTCCCGCCGGGTAGGCCCGGGGATGGGGATGGGGGCGGAGGAGGAGGAGGAGGAAGAGTCGGAGCCGGGCCCTGGAGAGAGCAGGGCCCGGGGGCAGACGCTGGAGCTGTCGTTCGCCGTCGCCTGTGGGCCAAAAAAAAAGAGGAGGAGGAGAGTGAAGGAGATAAGAGAGGGGTGAGGGAAAGAGACCGAGAGAGGGGGAGTGGAGGCCGGCTATCATGGTGTAAAGCGATCGATTGTATCATTCCGTGGACATACGTAACGCTCGCCTGCGCATGTTCCAGAACTCTTTTCCATATATGTACAAAAGTTCCTCGCCTAGGCGTTCAATAGCGGTTCAGGCGTTCTATTCGAGCGCCCCAGTGCAACAAGTAAGGCCACGAGAGCCCAGTCAATGTCTTTTGGCACCATAACAAGTGAAACCGTCAGCAAACAGCAGTAGCAGCAGCAGAGTCTTTATCACAAAAACAGCATAATAACATCAGCCGCCGTCATCAAGCAACAATATCGGGACGTTTTTCAGTCGCTTGTCATTGCTTTGCCCGCAATAAAATAACCGCCACATGTAAAGCATGCCACCGAATAAAGCAAGCACCCTAAAGCAATTAATCCAACAGGGGTCAACAAGACACAGATTGATTATAGCCGCACCTCTGCCACAGCTGGCGTGGAGGGTTCAGTGAGAGAGGTCTTGATGCGCGCGATGATGGCCGTCATCCCGCCATCATCAGCCGCCGAAAGCCCCTCGAACTCGCTGCGAAAGTTCTGCAAGCCGTGGAGCCTGCTGTAGTGCCCAGGCCTGAGGGCAGGGACATGTACAGCAACGGCGCGAAGCGCGAACGTGGGTAACTCCCACACCACAAGCTAAAAAGCAAGGCACAAGACAAAAACGCACAGGCCGAGGCACGGCGGTCGACGCTTCGAACCGCCGTCCCATGACGCCATCCTCTGATTAGTGTTGCACTGCTGTTGCTGATGATCGGTGTTTGTACTGCTGCCGCTTTACTTCCTCTACTTCACTTAGTATTAATACAGCAGTAGTTCCTACTCGTGTCACACCGCTACGTATCTCGTGCGAAAAAAAACACAATGCACGCGCCTCGATCCTCAATATATTCGATCGTTCTGGACATTCTCACCCCCGCAACACTTGTCCCAGCTTTTTTCCAATTAGTTTCGTCCCCAACAACGTGTTGCAAATGAAAAGAGGTTGCCATAAACTAAAAGCCCCACGAACACTCGAGCGCCTCCCCCCCAGTTTGGGTTGGCGTCGGTTGGCAACGACGCTGTAAAACACGCCACTCGCTGCGTGAGCTAGACAACCAGGGTGCCGTTTTTTTTTGTTATTTTTTTTGGCGGTCACCAAAGCTGGCGGTCGAGTAGATCATTTGTGCGGGGTGGAGAACCTTTATTCCGCACAAGGGGAATGGTCGTACATTTGCCGTCACAAGAAGGTCGTATTCACGTAGTGTTAATATGTAAGGGTTCCGCGAGGGGTCAGTTACATTAGTAAAAAACCCATTGCTGTCTCCTGGAAGTGGCCAACGCAGATATTAAATTAACTGCATTGAAACTGTCGTCGCATATGCAAGTCCGCCTCAGAGGCGGTTCTTAGGCAGGAATGCAGCTCACCCTCACAGTGCGACTCGGCCTCAATACTTCACGGCGATTTCGACGCTGTGTCAGAGAATGGTCTGCCTGGTTGGTGAAAAACCGCAACGCCGCTCCGTCCTCGTGCACTTGTAAGGAGTGCGAGGGTCTAGTGGTCATATGACTGACGTGCCGTGGCCAACATGAAGTACA
>MEHQ01001879.1:164799-219569 GCA_008828725.1 Saccharina japonica | reverse complement strand
CAAAGGACCCCCCCCCCCCCCCCCCCCCCCTCCCCCCTCCTCCGCAATCCCCAAAGCTCACCTTGAATGAAAGTTCCCTGTGAGAGGGTTGGTCCTGATCTTGTGCAACCGTCGCGTCTCCCGGTGGGGCACGATCTGGCCCTCGAAGAAACAGTAGGCACGGTTGCCGGCGCTGCGATCGCGCGAAAGAGATGGGCAAAAGAGTTCCAAACAGGTATATATATAAGAACCTGGTGTCAGATTTTGTCCCCGTGTCCCCCTCAATTGAGGGTTACATACTTTTTAGTCACCGTGCACAAAATGACTCTTACTTGTATGTATAAGTATATAGATACCAGGTATAGCCAGGTAAGACATATTATTTGCTTGACCGCCATTGAAAAATCGTCTCGTTGACCCTTAGGGTGCTATGAATGTAACCCACGGGCCACGGGTAAAGGACCGGCTTGAAAGCTTTCATGGGGTTATAATATACCTAAATATGTCATGCGTAGGCACCCGAGAGCACGCGCGATCGAGTCATTACTCGTACACGCAGCATGCAAGCAAACATGTGTTTCGACTACGAATAATATAATATTAATATAAATTCGTGTACGTACTCGTACGTAGTGGGGACGAGGTTGTAATTAATTAACTTCGCAAAAGGAGGACTCAATTTCTCCATCCACACCAAGGAGGGGGTGGCAGGTCGTCAGGAGTCAGTCAGGAGTCAGGAGTGAGAAGAAAAAAAGCAACCATTGTAGTCCGCATTCATATAAAATACATCTTGTATAAAGCGTGCCTGCTCGAATGACATGTATCATACGACGAACGACGAGCATACGTTTTCAATTTGGCAATTAAAGGTACTGATGTGCGTACTCTGCTGTCTGCTGTACCTCAAAATTGGTAAGAGCTTGAGATGACAGCTGACAGCTGACGTAATCACAATTTTCGTTAATTTTCGTCGTCGTATATAATACGCTGGTATCTGTACTGGTTGTACCTATATAACCCTATAAACCTATTATTATTAATAGGAGTGTACGAACCAGACCAGGTACTATTAATAGTACGAGTACGTAACAGAAAGCAGAAACGCGCAACTTGACTTTCAACACATGCCATACACGTACCGCGTACTTACGTAGGAACCTCGCCTGCTCGTCATCACAACAAAATACAATACGAGTACGTATGTAGTCGTTTTTCTTGATCTGGCATTGCTGCAACACAACAACGGCAGCTTGAAAAAAAAACAGGAAAAAGGAAGCCAGCTCGCGTACGAGGATACGAGTATAAAAATGTGTATACGTCGTATTCATACTCGTGTGTGTGTGTTCTTCACATTAAACCTTCCTTTCTACCCGTCGACATCCAGGTACTCGTACGTGAAGCTGCTTTGATTTTGAAAGTATTACGCAGAAATAATGCGACCCGTTTCATGCCAAATCACGAAGATGAGGGGGGCATGATCTCCACCTAACTTTAACTTAAAGCACTTTTATCAAGGATAAATCGTAAGTATAAAATATAAGCTATGTACATATTACGAGTATAGGACATATATAACTTTGCCGATCAACCCTCCCTCACCCTACACCTATTATTAATTCGTTCCGAACACCGCACGCGATGCACGACTTTTCACGTCTGTGAAATATGTAAACATGCATGGACTCTGGAGCACGCATTGACGCTGCTTCGCTTCCTGTGTTCGTGCGTGTACGAGCAGAGAGCAACAGCATTTTTTTTTTTTTTCCAACAAAACTACAGCAGTACAGCAGTAGACTACAGCTGCTGTACCCCTCGAGTAGTTGTTGGGTATGTCGAGTACGAGTAGCCAAAAGTGCGTCGTAGGCAAAAAAAAAAAAAAAAAAAAAAGTACGAAGCTACCGGGCAAGAAACACCGACCAGCTCCAAAAACAAGTGAAAAAAAAAAAAAAAAAATGTGTACGAATACGTGAACAGAGTACGTAGTGTGAACAGAGAAACAATACGTACGAGTACCTCCAACTGCTGTACAAGATAAAAAAAAGATGGACCGTGAACAACAACCATATAATCAAGAACAAAACCCAACCCGCATCACATTCATCATTAATCAATCACATCACAAACCTGGGCGCGTAGTGGAAGCTGCCGACGAAGGGGCAGGAGGCTGGCAGGCGCGCGAATACGCTAAGCCTCGCTGCTGCCCCGTTCCGCCTAGCTTCTACTGGAGCAGGGCAGAGAGCAAGCACGATGCACAAAGTCGCCGTACAGCACGCAAGCACGGAAGAGAAAAATGGGCCGCCCGTGTGAGAAAATAACTAGAAAACGAGACGAAACACCACAAGAAAACAAAAATAAACCTGTAAAACTCCACAGGCTCTATGCTCGCACATTAAATCCTAGTGAAAGTCGAGTACGTACGTCAAAATCCTGAATACGAGTAGTCGGAGCTCTCCCATCTCCTCGTGCCAGGTACAATTTTCAATTTTTTCAATGCATTTTTTTAACTTGTTATTAGTATGTACCTCTTGTGATCGACCATTTTTATTTTAGGCCGAACGGGTGTGGTGATGGTGGCCACGTCAATCAGCAAAGTTTCCACATGTTCCAAGGCCAGGCAGGAGACCACAGCTCAAAGCAGTGTAAAAACTCTGCTGTAGACAACGCGGGGGCGGGGGCACGGCGCCCTAATCGCGCGTGGGGACGGCACGCCGCTAATCGCGCGTGGGGACGGCACGCCGCTAATCTGTGGCAGGCATGTCCGGGACATCTTGTGCTACTCGAATCGTATCATAGCAGTGCCCGAGGGCATCCCGCACAATCTATCGCCCAGTCTTCCCGCGTTCAACGAGCGAACAGACAATCTCGGTACAAAAAATGGGCAAATTTCATCCGCAAACAACTGCAAAGCTTGAAACACCACCTGCTGGGCAAATCTCGGCAGGGAGGAGCCGCGCGCGCGCGCGCGCCGCTAGGGCCCTCGACTAAAGGAGATAATGCTGCTGCACTACACGGCAGCAGTGGAGGCTGGGGGGGGCAAGCAGACGGATGTGTAGGGCGCCCTGATAGCACGCAGGCAGCTAGTGTACAGATTGAGCGCGGCCGTGCTTGTTTTTCAAGAAGACTACGATCTCTCGAATCTGTGAACCCATCGATCGTGCTGGTTCCGCCTTGCCTTGAAACGACAGCATACGCACGACGGGGTGAGGACCAGCGCAGGAAGGCAAAACTCACCACAGGAGTAGGACCTGAACCGGCGGTCGGCCTTGGCTGATGGCGTGGAGGTGAGCCTGACCGCCTTCGACGGCGGCCCGCTGTCGTCCGACATGTTGATGGCGTTGCTGTTGACTGCTGTCCTTTTTTTCTTTCTCGTGATGAATATTCTGCTCAGAGCTGGACCACAAGCTTTCCTCTATCAACCTAAACCAGCGTCGAAAAGAGTCTTGTGCCCGGCTTGCAGGACAGATGATGGATGGAACACAAAGGGACACCGAGGCAGGAGTGTGGCGTGCTAGCGTTTCGTGGGCGCGATCATCTAGGGTTCCTTCCGCCGTATGAACCTGTTTTGCTCTGTCGGATTGCTTTTTCCCTGCTCTCGCAAAAAAAGATGGCAGATGCCGTTTTCGCGAGTGGTCGTAGTGGAAGGCCGTCAGAAGAAGGGGAGAGGGGACGGGAAAAATGAAAAGGTATACACGAAGATCCTAAAAATCCACACACACACATAAAAATCATGATAATTTCGCCCGTTTGGTCAAAAATAGGCCCCAAATGAACCGAAAACAGGTGATATGATATCGATCGGTAGGACTCTCTGTCTGTGGAAGGAGCAGTATGATATGTACGAGTAGAAGTACATGCTCATACACACGCTGTAGCAGCATACCTGGTACCTGGTACCTAGTACACAATAAATAGAGACAGCAGGCGGGGTAGAGTGTAAAGCCACCCGCTCTCCCGCCACGAGAATGAGTAAGTATTAATAGTACGCATGTGCATGTGTTTGTCATTTTGTACTTGGTACGTATACTTCTTGTATGAACAACGAACACAACAAACAAACAACAAGGAGCAACAACAATAAAACAGCACAACATAAACAGCACAACAAAGCAGCAGCACAGTAGCTACGACTGTATCATATTAATAGCACCAGCAGCAAGGTTCGATCGGTCTGTTTACTGAGCAGAGTCCACGCACACCAGACGCACACAGCAGTCCACGCACACCAGACGTGCACACACAGGACACAGCACAAAGTTTTTTTTTTTTGCCGAGCACGTTTTCGAATATCGAAGATCGAATGTCGAATATCGGTCGTCGTACAGACTACGAGTACGCGTACGAGTACAAGTAAGAAGTTGTACGAGTACATACAGCAGATAAACGGGTTACAACAAACAGCGGAAAAACAGTAATACAGAGTAGTAGTGTCATACGAAGCAATCCTGGTCCTGACAGCAGCAGCGCAGAAGAAGCAGCTTTCTACGTACGGAGAGTTATTAATCCCAAAGGGAAATCGGAGGAAGTATGAATCCCGACGCCGCCGCGGCGGTGTTATTTGTTATTTCGGATGATCAACATTGAACTGGCTGAGAAGAAGTCCCAGCCGCAGTTCGTAGAATCATGCGGCATCGTACATAAATAAGAAGAAAAAAGTACGTAAGCAAAACTCGAACGAGTATACGTACTCGTACCTCGTACCCGTTGCATACTTGAAGTGGTACTGCTGCACACGAAGAACGTGACCCATACATGTCATAGATCCAGCCCGGGCCACACCGCATGTGGCCCGCATGTGATGCATATATATATGCGCATCGTATACTGTACTGCAGTGCCAGGCGGGCGAACTATATGTACTGAACTTCTCAAGTTGATTGTTGCTTGCTTCGTGACATTGTAATATTGATAGGAGTGTGTTGTTAGTGTTTGATATACAAATTTATGCGCACGCACGCGCGCCGTCAGCCGGTCGCTAATTAATTTAATGATTGATGTGGTGATGCGTGATGATTATACTGTTTTTTGCACGGAATAGTTGAGACTTTAGGGGGAGAAGGGGAAGTCCGGCCGATATTGACGGAGGGCGACGCGCACGGGGCGCCATCCTTCTGTTATGGGATGTTTAGGAGTATAGATCGACTCGCATGATAGTACCGGTACGAGACGACGTCTTTCAGCTCTCTCTCTCTCTCTCAGCAATGGAAGGGATCGGACCTACCTGTCTCACGTGCCCACGGCTCCGTTTTCACGTGACGATTCGGTTTGCGCCTCACCCCCTCCCCCTCAACCGAGGATCTATGGTCATACGACTACGGGCGGGCGTGCATGAATATATATGAAGTACACCCCCTCACCCCCTCCGCCCCCAACCCCCCCCTCCCCCTCTCCCCAACCACCCCCGCCCACCCCCTCTCCCAACCCCCAACCCCCCCCCCCCTAACCCCCATTTGTGCGGGGGGGAGATCCTTTGCTCCGCACAAGGGGAATTATCGTATCACGTAGTAGTGTTTATGGCAAGGCACCCACGCGGCAGTTACATAGTACTCCCATTGCTGTCTCTGGAAGTGGCCACACCGGAAATTAAATAACTCATTGAAGCTGTCATCTACGTATATGCAAGTCCGCGTCACATGCGGCTCTTAGTAGGATGCAGCTCACCCTTCATGCGATTCGCCCAACACCTCACGGCGCTTCGCAAAGCTTGGTGCCAGCAATGTCTACCTGGTCGGTGAAAACCCGACATGCTCCTTCCCGGCATTGTAGGGATGCGAGGGTCTATGGTCATACCACTACGGCCATGCATGAAAATGAAGAAGTACACCCCCCAACCCCCCCCGGGGGCCCCCCCCCCCCCGCCCCTACCCTGTATACGTACTATATAAAGGTTGGGTTGGCGTCGTTTGGCGACGACGCTGTGAACACGCCTCTCACTGCGAGAGCTAGACAACCAAGGGATTTTTTGTTTTTGTTTTGTCAGTCACCACGACTGGCGGTCGAGTTGGAACATTTATGCGGGGTGAACAGCAGTACAAAGCATAGTGCCATATCAATCCTGACAGCAGCAGCGCAGAAGAAGCAGATTTCTACGAAGAGTTAATAAAGAGAAGTCGGAGGAAGTATTAATTCCGACGCCGCCGCGACGATGTTATTTGCTATTTCAGATTTAGGTTGATGCATTGAATTGGCTGAGAAGAAGTCCCAGCAGCAGCAGCAGCAGTAGAATCATGCAGCATACCGAACAAAAAAATGGTACGTAAGCAAAACTAGTATACTCGTACCTGGTACATACTTGTAGTGGTACTGCTGTACACGAAGAACATGGCCCATACATGTCATACATCCAGCCCGGGCCACACCGGCCGCCCCGGTGGTATAGCAGGTAACCACGGAGCCTGCTAAGTTGGAGGTCGAGGGTTCGAGTCTCCGTATGGAGATCTTTATTCTCAAATGACACCAACTGTCGAGAGCGCATATTATATAAAGCGTGTGGGTGAGCACAATTCGACGAGAGTTGACCAGGGAAGAAAGTGCTGATTATTTCTCGCGATTAAAATGCAAGGCACGTATGATATAGTGCCGTAGTGGGGGAGGGAAGAGAAGAGCCTACTTAATGACCCCGGATCTGAGATACGACTTAAAAAAGAGGCAGAGAGAAAAGAAGAGCGAAGAAAATAAATGGGAAAAAAATAATTAAAAAATATAAATACCGCATGCATGCGTATCGTATACTGGTACTGCAGTGCCAGGCGGGCGAATTATACGTTGTGCTGAATTTCTCAAGTTGATTGTTGCTTGCTTCGTGACATTGTAATATTGATAGGAGTGTTAGTGTTTGACATACAAATTTATGCGCACGCACGCACGCACGCCGTCGGCTGCTCGCTCGTAATGATGATTGATGTGGTGATGCGTGATGATTATACTATTTTTTTGCACGGAATAGTTGAGACTCTAGGGGGAGAAGTGGAAGTCCAGCCGATATTGACCGTGGACGACGCGCTCGGGGCACCATTCTTCTATGGGTTGTTTAGGGATTCAGATCGACTCGCATGATAGTACCGGTGCGAGACGACGTCTTTCAGCTCTCTCTCTCTCGGCAATGCAAGGGATCGGACCTACATGTCTCACGCGCCGACGGCTCCGAATTCACGTGACGATTCGGTTTTCGCCTCATACCCGCCCCCCCCCTCAACCGAGGGTCTATGGTCATACGTACGACTACGGCCATGCATGAATATGAAGTATACCCCCGCCCAACCCCCCCCCGCCCCCCCAACCCCCCCCCCATGCAGCTCACCCTTCATGCGGACTGGCCGACACCCACGCGCTCGCGCTTGTGCTAGCAAATGTCTGCCTGGTCGGTGAAAACCCGACATGCTCCGTCCCGGCATTGTAGGACACGAGGTCTATGCCCCCCCCCCCCCCCCCCGCCGCAATCCTCCTCCCCCCCACCCTGTATACATATTATATAAAGGTTGGGTTGGCGTTATTTTGGCGACGACGCTGTAAACACGCCTCTCGCTGCATGAGCTAGACAACCAGGGTACCGTTTTTGTTTTTGGCGGTCACCAAGGCTGGCGGTCGAGTTAGAACATTTATGCGGGGCGAACCTTAACTCCGCACGAGGGGAATTATCGTATCACGTGGTGTATATATACGAGGCGGTTGCATAGTTTTTTTTTTCCCTTTTCTTTCCTTTTATTCCTTTTTTCCCTTTTTTCCTTTTTCCTTTTTTTCCTTTTTCCTTTTTTTCCGTTCTCCTTTCTCTCTTTTTATTTCCTTTTTCCTTTGGATTGATTTATGTTTCTCTTGGTTGAGGTGTGCGATGTGCCACAACAACTATGATGTATATCGTACTGCGTTGTACTTTGTATTTTTTTGTGTATTATTTTCCCCTAAGGTATTCTTCCACTCCAGAGTTTTTATTTTGGAGCCTGTCCTGTGACCACGGACTATCTTTTTCGCGATCAGTCCATGTGAGAACAACCACAACAACCACAACAACAACAACAACAACAACAGCAACAACAGCAACAACAACAGCAGCAGTATACCCATTGCCGTCTCTGGAAGTGGCCACACCAGAAACTAAATAATTTCATTGGAGGCTGTCGTCCATATGCAAGTCCGCCTCACAAGCGGTTCTTAGCAGGATGCAGCTCAGTCTTCATGCGACTCACCCAACACCTCACGGCGCTTCACAAAGCTTGGTGCAAGCAATGTCTGCCTGGTCGGTGAGAACTCAACGTGCTCTGTCCCGGCATTGTAGGGATGCGAGGGTCTATGGCTGTGGCCATACGACTACGGCCATGCATGACATGCGGCGCATGAGTACACCACCCCTCTCCCCCGCCATCCTTTTTCGCCGCTGGTTGAGAACATACAGGATGCATTGCAGTCGCCCATTCGACAATGCACTTCCACCCTTCGCGACCATCGCCACATCCACTGTCACATCGCTGCCTTCGGCCTTCGGACCTACTGCCACGTACGTGTTCCACGGAGCACGTCATGGTGTTTCGGCAGCAGTCCCCTTCGATTTCGATGTTTGGCAGTGGTCTCCGTCGGCTTTTTTTGTTTGTGGCTGGCAACGTTTCGTATGATTGCTGTAGAGCACGATATACAGCGGTACAGACGGCTTGTCTTGTCAATGATCACTATATATATAGGCGCTGGAGCGATGTATGCGAACTCGCCTGGCCCGCATTTGAATAAGCGCAAAGGTCGCGATGTTCACGGTCAGAAACACGAACACGAGAGCAAATGCAGGTTGTCGTTAGCACTTTGGCTGAGTCCACTTAAATTCCCGAACAAATGGAAGAGCATCCGTTGAGCGCTGGTGTCAAGTTCCTTGCTGAAACCAGCCCTTTCGACCTCGTGTGGGGCACCGGTCTTGCGGCGGACGACCCCAAACTATGTACTGTAACTCCCCTGAATGGTGAGGCTACGAAATTGTTTAGGTCAAGCTCTTTCTACTGTACGCGGCAGCATTCGTGCAGATCGGGTCGAGTTGCCACGCCCCCCCTCCTCTTTTCAATCCTGCTCTTCAATCCTGCACTAAGACCTCCGCCCGACGAGATTAATGAGATCAGCCCTGCACCGCTAACACGCCCTTTGGGTTCAATGCACGCCTGTCCGGGCCCGCCTTCCACTTTTGAGACCTAATGTTCATGACGCGCCTGCCGACTACCGCGCCAAGGTGCTCACCTTCGCCACCTCAGTCACACCACCCTCGTGGCCAACCCCTTCTCTCAGGGGAATATCCTTGGCTGTTAGAGTCAAGTCGCTCCCACAGTGGGCGATGGGTCTACCTACCTCATTCGTGCACATTCGCTCTTCACCAATTCCTGGCGTCGGTATGGGTGAGGCTGGTGCCCCGCCCCGCTAGTGCCGTGTTGGGTGGGCTCCCGCTCACCACTTCAGATTTCCGGGATTTTCGCGGACACGGCCCACGTGTGGTTGGGTTGACGATGTCTCTGCTCCGCCTATCGGAGGATTCGTCCCTGGTGCTTCTTCCTTCATCGCTACCACTAATCGCAGTCTCCGTCAAGCGGCCAGTTCGGTCACCGCCGACACTTTCTTTTCTTCAGTTGCCGTCGTGCCCCCAGGGTGGGTCCGGCATGCACTACAGATGCTCCCGCAGCCGCGCTAGACATAGCTCAGCTTTCTCCTTTGCCCACGAGCGCTCCGCAAGCTTCCGATACCGCCTCGATCGCGAACCAGGTCGCGTCCGTATCTTGGCCCGTTGACCCTTCAGTCCCTTGTCGCCTCTGGTTGTGATGCCGTCTCCAAACCACGTTATCAATCGGATAAACCACCGAATAGGCCCCGAGCAAGCAAGCCACCGTTGATTATGTTTTCGGTCCTGGCGGGACCCTTCGTCCGTCGGTTTGACGGGTCTTGCGCCTCATCATGCGTTCCGCGCGCCCTGCGATTACCTTTGGCCGTTGCTGCGGGCCCGGCGCGTGCCATGACGCCTGTCTCTACGGTTTTCATTATGTCCGACCGATCCAGCACCCAGCATCGGGTTACACCGGTTCTGAGGCTACGGTCTCCTCTTGCCACTCCCTCCGCCGCTTCGCCCGATGCGAACGCTCCCGGGCTTGCTGCCAAGTTGTTAGTTTCGTGATTCAGTCGCCCGTTTTTTGCAGGCTGACTGGTGGCGAGACCAACAGTCAGAACTCGCGTACCTCGCCCCCTTTCGCTATACCATCCTCAACAAGCCGCTGGCCCCCCGCTGCAATGAAAATAGCGTGTTGCCCTTCGTACCAACGTTGCCCCCTCTCGGAGGTTAGGGAGCTCGCTGACAAGGGACGACTTCACGTTCATGTCACCGACGGCGGCGTCGTCCTGCCATTGACGTGTAGAAAACAGGCCCCGCCTCGCCCGTCTTTGCTCGTATCGACCAGGAGGACATGCGGCTTGTCTGTTATGCAACGAGTCTATTTGCACGTACCACTGCTTTCACGCGCGTGGAGTCATGCACACCTTCAACTTTCCCGCTCTCTGCCACCTTCGAGCGACACGCACCCTACACACGCCAGAACGGTTTTGTTGGTTGTTCGGTATGCACTCGGTGTTGGCTTCGCTTTTGTTTGGCGTGCAGAGCGCGGAAAACTTCTCGGCTGACCGTCCGTCGGGTCATCACTTTTCTGCCCTCACCCGGTAGACCCGGAATCACGGTCAGCAGCGATTATCTCGACCCTCCCCAGGTCACGTCCCGTGATAGCACCTACATTGCGCTCTAAACCGAGCGTTGCACCCGTCGTGCTGACGTGTTCGCTGCTACTGCTGCCGAATTCACAGCCGAAGGCACGGCCAGCCTCCTCGTCAATCGGCACATCTCTCCTTATCGAGTTTCGGTCTGCAGTTATTATCTTGACACTCGCACACTGTATACACACTGGCTTCTTGGTATTCGCGAAACTGTCACAAGCGCCTACCACCCCAACGGCAATTGCGAGGTGGAACGGGTTATGATCATCAAGGCGCAAATGCTGGCCATAGTAGCCCTTGAGCGCCAAAACGACTGGGCAGCGCAACACCCTCACATACCTGGTACAACTTTTCCAAGAAGAAACAAGTCAGGGCTGCTACCGGGCAAGCTCGAGGTTTACATGGGCCTGCTTTTACGCCTCCCTCTCGCGATTTTAGAATGCGCCGGTGTCACCAACCATCCAACATTTTTCCGTGATCAGCTTGCGTATTGCCATATGTCGACGAATTATCAGCAGCGCTTGTACAACGTCGTCCATTTTGTTTTTTGTCCATCACATTTATTATCTTCGCCCTTCTTTTTCTCTCTTCCGCTTACTAGTCGTGACTCAGATCCGAGGTCACTAAGTAGGCTCTGCTCCTCTCTCCCCATTAAGGTACGCGTCTTGCATTTTTATTGCGATAAGGTTTCAGCACTTCCTTCCCTCGACGACTCTCGTCGAATTGTACATATACCCACACTATAATAGGCGCTCTCGACAGTTGATGTCATTTGATAATAAAAATCTCCATACGGAGACTCGATTCCCTGACATCAACCTTAGCAATCTTGGTGGTTAACTGTTAGACCACCGGGGCGACCGGCTTGGAATGAGCAGCAAACACCCTGTGTCGATTTTCATTGTGGACGGCAGAAAACCAGCCGTTTCCGACGCGCTTCTTCGGGTTCCCAAGTTCGTCGTGTGTAGTTGTTGGGCGTGGCGATTTTGCGAAAGCGGGAAGGCTGGCGCCGACGCAAAAATCGTCAAAATAATGTTTTCGTCCATTTGAACGGTTTCCAACAAGTTAAATTTCTGCAGCCGGCCCCTGTTCTTCCGGAAGCAGACCACTTGGCTTCCCTCTCGGTGCTAAAAAAAGCCACCGTATTTTGACTTTCCTGCGGATATACCCGGCACGGGTTGACACTGTGCCGCTTATCCGTGTCAAGCTGTAAGCCCTGTGCCAATCCCTGCGACAGTAATAACATGCCGAAATATCTGCCAGCGGATTTGACGCTGTGCGTGCTTCACAATTTCGTCGAGATATGATTTCCGTACCGTACCGCGTCGCCCTCCACGATGCTTCGTCGCGCAAATAACGGCCCGACGTGGAGAGAATCACGGGCCCCCAAAGTCGGTGCCATCGCGGTTATGCACGAGAACAATGGGACGGGACTCTCGCCCCGATATATTCACAACGCGAAAACACCTGAAGCACTGTCGTCAGCGGGTTCTTTTCTATTGATTTGGGCCGGCACTCCGAGCCAGCACCGCCAAGCCAATCGCCTTTTTCGCCGAGTACCTTGTATGAATTTGAGCCGCACAACGGCAAGAGTCTCTCGGCAACCGTGAACGTGTTTTGGCGCCCGGCTGCGGGTGCGTTTCGTGCGTAGATTGGGCCCGGTGCTGCAGCACCGCGCTGCTGTCCTACGTAGCTCACGTTTTGGCAAATACAAGGCTCAAGGCGACTTTAGTGGTGAGACTATTAACACGCGCACGCTGACCAACGGGACATACTTGTGCGTTTCCTTGATGACTCGAGGCCAATCGCGCTACCTCCCACTGGAGTTGTGTGTGGTTCTTGGTGTCTGCAAGTCCACTAAGATAGCGTGTTTGTCCGGGAAAGTCGACGGGACGTAGGCTAATCTCGAGGCGCCGTCGTGGTTGGTTTGGAATGGCGCAACCGCTGTGCCTGTTCCTGATTCAGGCTGTTGGTCTTGGTTTCGGCTTTACGCTTGGTTTTGATTTAGATTTAGAGATTGAAGCTGCTTTTGATTTTTGGGTTTCATGTTGGTGTTTGTTTTCGTTCGGTTTTAACCCGTTTCCAAAAGCGGGAGTGCAGCCGATGTTTCTCTCTGTAGCGTTGCTGGTTTTCATAACACCGTCTTGGTCGTGTGTCGGGAGCTCTTGCGTCCGTCTCAGATTTCGAGACCAGCCTCTTGGCTGTCCGCGTAAAATCTCTTGAGCCTGTGCCGTCCGCCACTTTGTTACGGCCGCTCACTTAAAAAAAAACTCTGTAGTCCTGCCGACGCCCCTCCCTGACCCCCCCGTTGCTACGTTGGCGATGCCTTGGGCGATCTCGTCGGTAATTGCGCGACGTAGGATTGTGGGTTTTTCGTCAACATTTTTCGACGACATGTGCCCCCTCCCCCCTTCTGAGGACAAGGGGGTAGCCCAGGTGTTTGGCGTTGTTCGAGCCCCTTATGGGTAGGCTGTCCTCTCTTTTCTATGCTCGGGAAGTGCTCCTAGCCTGGCAGGTTCATGTGCGGCTGATCAGCGTGGACCACTACTACTGTATGATATTGTCTTGGAAGGTCTATTCGTATAGGGAACAGGGTTTCGCAGGTCAGGTGTCCATCGGGAGCCCCGTATCGGATGATAAAAACACGCCTTCACCCGTGAGTGATGCGACGGGACCCCGATAAATTTGTCGGAAAAACTGGAGAATAAGAGCTGGGCCTCCCAAACGTCTGAGTGATAGTACTGTCTCTTGTCTGCTGCTTCTTGTTGACGAAGACATACATCTGATGATACCTATCTGCGTAATAGGTGCGACCCTCAGCACCACAATATTATGCGTTCCCCACTACAGGCTCCAGAAACTACACGTCGGCCCAGCACTTTGCCCGCGACGACAGTCAAAACGCCCGCGCGCTAGAGCGACGAATCGCCGGCAAGCGCATGGCTACGTAAGTGGCCATTCGGCCGACACCTCTCTCTGGACGTACCGCATAATATTGGCGGTTCTGGTACGCATGGGAAAGGCCGCGGGGGTGCAACTAGTAGACGACAGTGACCCTGTTGCCGAGTTCCGTCAGCGCTTCTAGCTGTCCTTGTCGAAGGCTCACAACTGTCAAACCACGCTAGCCTCTTGGGGTTCGCCGTTGTCGGCCCCCCGCCCTTCCTTTGCTTGGCAGGGTATTTCCACGTTTGTTTTTTATTTTCCTATAGTATTATTTAGCGCTGCCGGCGATCATTCAATGTGAGCATTGGATTTGGATGAGGCCTCCTGCCCGGGCGGAGGGCCTCGCCCGGGATAAACTCCGCGCTGAGTGCGCTCTCAGCGCGGTGTCTCTCCTTGGAATTGAAAATGACCGTGAAGAAAAAGACTACTACGCTTGTAGGGTGGGTGGGAAGGTCTGTATTTTTCGTGCACCTATTACCCTGTTCCTCGCTGCTCCGCTCGCTCTCGACCGATTGATCGAGCTGCAGCCCACTGAATCTCATACAATCGAAGCAACCCTGGAACCACCTCTTTTGTTCCAACGGTTGTTTCCCGCTGATTGGTCAACGATTTTACTATAGTATTATTTAGCGCTGCCGCCGATCATTCAATGTAAGTATTGGATTTGGATGAGGCCTCCTGCCTCGGTCGATGGTCCCACTCGAACTTCGTTGTATTTCTTAGATTAGCATTAGCCAGCGGCCGGGTATTGTATTGTCTCACCCAAACTTACTTATATTATCCGTACGTTATGCGTACTTTTTCGCGCATGCGGAGAAGTCTGACTCAAATGCCTGGGATAGCGGCCGCTCGTTCGCGCGCGCGTAGCCGTGGTCCCGAGTCCCTTTAGACGCTCGGACCCCTGCGCTCGTCGTCGAACCGATGTAGTGCTTCGCTATGCTCTCCGTCTTCCCCCCCCCTATCTTCATGATCTCGTCAACTGCTATGCCCGCCAACGACTTACTCACCGAGCCTACCACTCGAAAGGAATGCATAGTGAAGTGGTCAGGCAAACCCGCCGTTCTCAGGTGCCCCTGCAGCGCCGCCGTCATGCGCTGTGCTGACAAGGGTACTAGTCCCCGGCTCCCATCCGCAAGGGCTAAAGGGAACAGGTGACCCTCCGCTTAGTCCCATCCAATACTCTCTGGGGCGGAAATGTCCTCGGTGACCCCCCTGAACGCACATGTCTGCGGCGATTCCTTGTTCGCCAACGCGACCACTGGTTCGGCCGATCGCCGCAACGTTCTCCCGAACTGAAAGTTAAAGATAAGTCCGGCTGACTATGTTAACCGCAGTGCCTGCGAGCCCATGGTAAAGGGTAGGTCATTCTCCCTCCTCAACGACTCGAACGCCAGGGAAAACAGTGCAATGTCTCGGGTAATCTCAATTCGAGCGGACATCGACCCTGCGGACTGAGTGCTCGTTGCCTGAGGTCTTGCAGCAGCCTGGCGAAGTCATGCGACAATAGTGGGGCTGCTTGCTTAACTGGGACCCCTGCCTGTTTCTGAGTGTTGTTCACACATGTGAGGTACGACTCTACCAGCGGGCTAGAGCAAGGGCTTCCCCGCTTCTCTACTGGGTCCCATTCCTCTCACTTGCCCAACATTTCCTTCATGGCCATCCGTAACTTTGATACAGATCCTTTGTCGATCGACCCCGCTGCGTATTGCTTTGCGCAACTGCTAGTGGGCGCACACGCCTCCCCTCGGCCTTGCGAGTTTAAGTAGCAGCACCAGTCAAATACGTCGTTATCCGTCGCGGTGGCCGGCCTTCCAACCTTGCCAGTATTGACGCCCGTCGAGCTTGCAGCCTTTAGGCATCAATCCCGACGGGCGGCGCCAACGGGCCACGCGGGACTGGCGGGCCCCGGTACGGCTGTGCTCCGCAGTGCGAGAAAAACTTAAAACTGTCTCTGTGCTCCGACCTGCAGGTTGCACAGCGCACGCCTGGGATTTGCCCGCGTGTGCGAGCAGCCTCGCCGGCTTACGCGCCCCCCTGCTGGCCACCGCCGTCTCGCCCATCTTGATTGTGTTGCCCACCGATCAATCGACGTGGGGTAAAAGGGGGGGGGGGGGGGGGCACCCAAAAACTGGTGACACTGAGATTGTGTGTTTGTTTGGTTGTTCGTGTTGTTGCGCTACGTACCGGTTGGCATGTGGCCCTTAACGACCGAAGCCTACTTCGTACGCACGCATAGCCCATTTGGGATATTGGCACTGAGATTGTGTGTTTGTTTGGTTGTTCGTGTTGTTGCGCTACGTATCGGTTGGCATGTGGCCCTTAACGACCAAAGCCTACTTCGTACGCACGCATAGTCCATTTGGGATACTGCCCCTCTTTTAAGCCCTCGCGGTGGCTAGGCCACTGGAAGACGTCCCTCGCAGCTCTCGGTGCCACGATGATCGATCGGATGGATACCTGTCGTACCGCCGGGAGCCAAAACGCCCGGGGTATCCGGCACGATCCGCTTTATTTTTCTGCTTCGTATTGCGTCAGTCCTCCCCCCGAGCTTTCATTTTGAGTGTAACGAAGGGTTTAACTCCAACTAAAGGCGTCCTACAGCAGTAACCTCATGTACAAGTTGTGCGGTAGGCCTATAGCATCGTTTCTTTGTTGTTTCGAGTAGTCGTAATTTCGATCCCCTTTCCAATTTCCGGGTGTTATTGATGGCCATCCCCATGTCTACAGTATATCGCCATGTGTTCTGCATCTACGACCGTTCAGGGTGGGCTAGTGCTATGGAGTGGCATTCTCGTACATACGTGACTGTAGACAACCAATGTCACGGAATGTTAGGAGCTATCCATCGTTGGAGGATAAACAACTGTACGAAGGCACGATATCGCAAATACTGCTGTTAATAGAGGCAATTGTTCCACGCGGTATTGTACCCACGCATGCACGTGGATGGCTCTGCACCTGATAGGCAAATAAGGACCTTATAGTATCCTTGGAATGCCAGGTATTCGGCTTGGGTATTAGGCGTTTTGCACTGCAGTATAGGTAGGTGTTTGGGGGGGGCGATAGGTTTTGGATACTCACCCCCGTCCCCACCTCGGCCGCTCTTCATCCGATCCCAAATTCCCGACATGATCAACCATGTGAACGTCTATGCAAGAGCAGATCTTGTCAAGCGAAGTACTGTAGTAATACTCCACGGCTAATTTGGACGTAGAGATGACAGGCGCGTCTTCTGGCGCGTGGGGGGTACCGTCGCTACACGTCCCGACCTGTTCCTCGCCGGCTGGCACGCGTTTTCTCTCAGATTAGTTGCCGCGGCACACCAACGCCACAAAGGAGATAATACTCGTACCGTTGCCCGGACAACATATATTGCAGCGAGAGCAGGTCTTGGCGGACGGTGCCATTCTGCTGCAGTGGTGCACGCTGAGATGACCGACCAAAGACCCGCCTACGCGCTCTTCGTTCGCCCAGTTCTTATCACCTCCAAGTCTACGATGGTTTTTGGCGGTCGTTAAAGTGGATCCCCATGACACTGAATTCCACGGCCAAAAACAAATCACGCCCTCCGGTCATAGAATAATAAAATGATGGAAGTGCCCGCGCTTCACCTCGTGTAGGAAGGAGTTCGGCGCAGGGGGCGTTGTTTGATGATGTCTTTCATCGCGCAGGTGCAGGGGGTTCCCTTAGGCTCGTCGTGGGGCGAGGCAACCACAACCCTACCCCTCAACTTTGCTTCTAGTTTAGCTGGTGCGCTGCCTGATCCCCAAGTCGATGCGTTTACCTAAGACGCTTCCAGTGCGCGGGGGTCAGAAGCGCCCTCCTTCTATCTCTTTTTTTTCATATCATGACCGGCCATCTCGTCTCACGCTCAAAGGAAATACGCGTTTTTTTTCCCCGGCTAAAGCGTGTACTCTTCATGCGGCATGGATGCCCCCCTTCAAGCGCTCTACTCTGCTAATAATCGAATCGATTATCGATAATCGACTTTCTGTGTTTCTTATCTTCACGCCAGGAAATCGCTGCCGTGCCGTGCCGGAGGCGGCACAGACGCCCTTCTTCGAGGCCTCTACTTACTTCAACCAAACTTCTAAGCCGATCTACTAAATGTTTCCTATCCCCGCACCAGGAAAGACCAATCCAAAGCTTATTTTTTTTACAGCGTTTGTGAGGCGCTATCATAATATAGAATCGCCTGGGCTAACCCCAGCCTCGATCTAAATCCCCGTTCTTTATGCCCCTTGGCATCGGCCGCTGGAATGAGCGCGTTATTGCTCGCGACGCTCAGCTCACAACCCGCATGCACACAATATGTGTATGTATTCGAGGATCAAAAATGGAAAAATCTCACATACAGCGGTGCAGTTGACTTGTGCCTGGTGCCTGGGGGGTCCCCTATTGACAACGACTTAGGATAGATCTTCCAGGGGTTGGGCTGATTATAACGATTCTGGCGCTGGGAATGAAGGCACGGGCGTAGACCCAACCCATCCCCTAACCCTAACTCTAACCCTGACACCGACCCTGGCCCAAAACGGGCGAGAAACGGGTCGAAAACGCGGCTGCGCTGCTTTCGTTTCTTTTTTGGAGTATACCGAACTGCGGACCACGAAAATCCTCCTCCCGATGCTAGCAGTGAGTTAAAAATTCCTGGGAAATTATTATCTACCGCTGGAAGATCTATCCTAATGCGTTGTCAGGTTTGCTGCCCCGGGGGTTACTGCCGTGGATCCTTTTTTTACAGCGTTTGTGAGGCGCTATCATAATACTCGTATACATCTCGAGACGTATTTATTTGCTGCCGGTAGCGACTGTCGGCCTTGCCGCGCTTTAATCGCTATCACAGGATGGACTGCGCAAACATGCATGCGTACACAAAAGTGCACACGGAAACCAACCACCTGGATAACAGTATCATATTTTAAAAGCACGCCGGGCACGCACGCGCTCGTAGCGCGACACAACCCGCTGAATCTCGCAAAATCACGCCCCGATTGCCCGGGCGACGACTGTGTATCTCTCTCCTCCCACCGATGCCTATGGTGTGGTGTATTTACCCTTGTCGTTTCTTGACAGAACCAATCCTAAAAAGGAGATCAGTAGGCCTACGTCAGGTAGTTTGTACGCGGTGCACGTCACCAAACCTACGGTCTGCTGGGCACACCTCCTTATCGTTTTTTCCCCCGGCTCCTGCTAATGCTGCGCTCCGCAAACAACCAAGAGCAGTGCTGATTGTTGGTGCACTAAACAACTTCCACTAGTAACATGGTGCCCCCCAGCAAAATCATTTCGATACGCCAGCTCGAAGGGAAAGAGGTTGCGCCCGCCGCAGCCCCACCCTCGCCCCAAACAAAACAAAAACTATCGACAAAGCGCAAAACTGCAAAAAAAAATCATAGGTGCCGTAGTCGCAGTCCAGCTGTCTGCCGATTCGTTTCCCCACCCCTCCCGACCGATGAAACAGTTTTTTTCAGATCCGCCTCCGATAGAGGCGAGAAGGCACCAAGATGATCGCTTGAGCTCGCCCCACTCCCCGCGGACTAGCAGGTTTCCCTTCACAAGGAGGACATGGCGGAAAAGGCGTTTCCCTCCAGGGAGCGTTTCTTCACCAGGCCAGAAATCGCTTTGAAGCTGTTGAGGAGGAGCAGAAAAGAGCAAAACAAAAACAACAAAATTTTCACAACAACAACCCGCACGGGGTGGGGTGGCTTGGCCAACAGGAACCACCAAATCGCTGCGTAGAAAAAACGCCGTTTCGCTTTGTTTATTATTTAGCTTCAAGACAAAATGGGTACGAAGACAGGTCGGAGGGCGAGAAACGCCTGCAACCTGCAAGATCCAAGGCTGTGGAAGAACAGCAAAGTAGGAGACCGATACGGACACACCCAAACACCGACGACTCGCCTGGGATGGTCGGCCGATCCGGCGAGTTGAAACGCCACCTGTTCCGCCGTCGTTAGGAACGCCCCAACCTGCTGCATCCTTTGGAGGCCCACCGTCCGATCATACGGGCTGCAGTCCACCGAACGATAAGGAGGTGTTATGGCATCAGTTACACCATCAAGGCGGGTAAATGTCGTCGTTCAAGAGATGGGGGCGAGACTAACCCCACTGTAAAAACTAAATCAACTCACCCCTCGCTACGAGTACGCGTACGGTATATTATATATAGCGGTGCAGGGTCGTGAGCAGGTATTGTTCGTACAGACGAGCAGCATCTACGTACAAGTTCGACGGAAGGACACCAAGGCGTCACGTCTTGGGCCAAGTAGCACACCAAAACACAAGTACTACTATTACGCCGATCACTCCTGAACACAGGAAGGGATTATTTATATCGCCCTTGAAAGTACAGCATACTATTATACCGGTGCTGCTTGTAATGCCTGCAATAGTACCCACACAGCAAAGCTGGGATATATTACTTATCCAAAGCGCTGTCATGGTATGCGAGGAGATTTTTACTCCTACGGAATTTCCCCGCAAGACTACTATTAAAGACTGCACAGCTGCACAGAGATGGTGCGTGGTGCGCCGCTGCCTATTGAAGACATCCAGCGAGCGCGCCCTCGGCGCTCAGTGCTCACTTTTGGCTGGATACGCCATCGCACACGACGTGAACTCCGTACCCTTGCTCCAACAAATCCAGGCATGTCTGCGAGAAATCATAAATCGAACGGGGCGCAAATAACAAATAAGTTCCTGGGTCGGGAAGGACTCTGTCAAAATGGATCACGACGGTGATGCGGTGCCGTAATCTGTTGAATACGCCCCTACGCATACGTCCCGTTATCTCTCTCCAACGTTCAGTTTCCCTACGCGTACGTACGTAGCGCACGTTTCGAAAATAGTTCACAGCACAAACGTTTGCCTGCGCACGTGAAAAGGCTGCACGGCCACAGCTGGCGAGCAAGAGCACCGCACGGGTAGGATAGCACCCTGCACGGTACGAATACCATGGGCGGAGATGCGAGAAATTTCGAGTACAAATACTAGGCAGCACCTCACCAACAGCTATCGGAGCAATACAAATAAAAAACAGATATGTGGGAAAAAGGGCTAGGTCCTGGCTCAAATTGATTATCACCTGCGTGATGCAAACATGGGCCTCGATGCCGAACAGCACGACGTCGGTAGGCTTGCTGGCGAGGCCGTCCAGGTGTGCTAACACCTCCCCCGTGCACATAGAAAACAGTTTCTTCTCGAAGACTGGGGTCTGAGAAGGAACAGCGTCGCGCAGCGAGAGGGTTGGAAGCGGGGGGGGAGCGGCGCGACAGTGTTGCGGGGGAAGAGAAGACGCAGAAAAGCAAATACTTGTATGCCAGGTGTTACCAGGTGCTTTTTTTAAAAAAACTTGTCGCAAGGCAGGTGGGCTGAGGGGAAGGTGCTTCAACTGAACAAGTGCCTTTGAGCGTTCTGAACGAGTTAAGCTGCGAAGCCAATCAGATATTACGCGTCAACAAATGCTGCGTTTTAAACATTTGATTTACATGTGTTGAAGCTCACTGGTTCAGGTTGCACCGCGTTTTTTTCGTGTAACGTATCTATCAGATATCTATGTACGAGTACGGTTCTTGGTTGGTTATAGAACTCAGTTCTTCGTTCGCCTTCTTTGTGATTTCGACGTGCTTCGCCCACCTTTCCTTGGTTTCGACGTTTATTAATAGCTCTACCGTAGCGGCTCTGCTGTCGTGGCACAGGACGAGCATCACCGCTGGTATCATCGAGTGCATTTAACGTGAAGTGAAATGAATTAAAGACACCTAGACATCTTGTTTTAGCGGGCATCTGGCCCTACTCGGCAGAACTGCAGCTGCGGTATCACCCACACATTCCCCACACATTCGCAGACGTCTTCTTGGAGCAGTCCTTGCGGACAGCTACACACGGGTGTCATACACTACAGACCCAATATCCCGACAGGTTTTGAGCACTCTTATTGCGCGGGGGCCTACGTCTACTTGTCCACTCTCTTGGTCTTCGTTGTTTTTCCACAAAATAACTGGATAGTCGGATGCGTTTAGTCGGACGCATATCCTGCGAAATGCGCCCAAATTTAGCTGCGACCAGGCACAGTGAATAAACCGTTAGGATCAGTGATTAGACTGTGAGGATCAGTGACTAGACTGCAAGGAAAAATTAAATGACGCCCTACTTTTCCACAGCAGTACTCTCCGGGGTATATTGTAGGGGGAAAAGCGTGGCCAGAGCAGTATGTGCTCGTTCTGAATGATATGACAGTGTCCCCAACGTAGGTAGAGTTCACACGACCGGTTTTCGGGGCAAAGCTTAACCCCGAGCAATACGCAGAGATGGAATGCCGAGAGAAAGAGAGAGGGGCCCAGTGGATCGAGGCTTAGGATGTCGCGCGAGAAGCAGCAGTAGAATTCGCGGGGCCAGTCACCCCTGCTGCGCCGAC
Organism: Saccharina japonica; assembly: GCA_008828725.1. Lineage (NCBI taxonomy): Eukaryota > Phaeophyceae > Laminariales > Laminariaceae > Saccharina > Saccharina japonica. The sequence goes on along the minus strand of MEHQ01001879.1, from coordinate 197,512 downwards.
TGCAGGCTCAGTGATCGGGCATATGGATGCCTTCTATAGCCTAACTCCTTGGGGTCGGAAGCGAGGTTTCAGGTGATAGCAGAACGTACGTCAAGAAGCATTTTTTTTAAATAATCCTGCATGTGAACTGTGGGTTCGTCAAAACGACGAGCTATTCCGATTTTTTTATACCGCAAGTGCAAGAATGATGCCCACATTTTGCTGGAACTACTCCGTCCGGGTCGACTGAAGTGGAGCCCGCGGCAACGGTCAGCAAGTTTTCAATTCCTACGCAACAGGCAAGAGGGTAGATCGGATGCGTGCGTGCACAGCTCTTATGCAGAGCTGCATCCTGCTGCATCCTGCAGGCTGGTGAGGATTCCGACGTGTATTTCGCTCAACTATACTCGTAGCGCCTGGGGTTGCAACTACAGCAGGTTGGATGCGCGGCAGACGACTAACAACAAATATAAAATGGTCTCTAGGGACTGTCAGCAGAGCATGCCCCTATGCTGAACCAGCTGTCCATAATTGATAATTGAGTCGTTATAATTGACCATGGCAAACAAAGAAGTCGCTAGACTTGACCATGGTGAATTACATGCTGAGGGAAGTGTATGTCAACGGCACCTTGCCCAAGAAAGTCAACGAGGGAACATCTCCAAGGAAATAGAAGCGAAGCTGCAATGACCCCAACCACCACAGCAATACGCTCTTGCGTGAAACGGGACACGAGCGAAGTTTTCTGCAAGAAACGCGTCACTATGCCAACAAAAGCCCAGCTAACAAGCCTCTCCGTGGGGACACCACAGAGTAGTGGTGCTCCCTGCGTAAGACGCGGTCACACTCAGATAATAAGTGCAAGGCTCAGCAGGGCACACACTCACCAACCCTCCACGTCAGCTCCCCCTGTTTCTGCATTTTGCCAGGGAATATCTCCCCTACTGCAGAAACTTGTTCGTTTGCCTTCGTGGCATGTGCATCGTTATCGTCCATCAAAGAGGGAGAGCTACTGTTACTGGTCGACAGCGACTGCTCATCCCATATGATCGACCCCGCCACGATCCCGGAAGCAGAACAGCGCCTTCGCGAATACCAGGAGCTTCCACCCACCGCAAATCGTGTATGCAGCTGGATCGCGTAAGCCACTAGCCACGGAACGGCGATGGCCAAGCTAGGTGTTGAGAGCACTGGCAGCGAGCAACGAGAGGGGGACATGTCTGTTAGTGCCCTCAACAACAAGCTTGAGCACCGCCGTTCCGGTGGGCAGTAACTCATGCGATCCAGCTCCACAAACGATTTGTGGTGGTAGAAGCCCCTAGTATTCGCGAAGGTGCTGTTTCGTGCTCGGGATCGTCGTGGGGTCGACTATATGGGATGAGCAGCCGCCAGCGACCAGTAGCTGAAGCCTTCCGTCCATGATGGTGATGAGCTTGCCACGAAGACGTCAAACAAGTCTCTGCAGCACCGGAGATATTCGCTGGCAACGCAGAAGCAGGGTAAACTGATTGATGGGTTGGTGAGTAGGTGCCCTGCCGGGCCTTGCACTCATTGTCTGGGTATGACCGCCCCTGGGAGAGCTCTGTGATCTGGGCATTTGTTGGCAGAGTGACCCTTTCCCTTGCAGTTGCGGCAGATAGTTTCACCCACGTCTCGCTCCACGCCCAGAGAGTGTTGCTGTGGTAATGGTCACTGCAGCATCGCTTCTATAGTCTTGGAGATTGTCCTTCTCGACTTTTTTGGGCAAGATGGCGTTAACATACACTTCCCTCACCATGTCATTCACCATGGTCATGTCTAGCGACTTCCTTGTACACACAGGTACACCGACAGACCCACATTGTCCAGGCACAGTCTTCGTTTCTAGTGTGCATGCGGGATCGGATGCTGTGGTGCAATCAAGTCAGATGTTACGTGCAAATACCGCACGGGCGGTGCGCACGTTGGTACCTGGTACTGGTTAACAGTCGACTTTCTGTCAGTTTTACAACAAAAGCGCTGACGTACAGTATTATTATTAGTAGTAGTAGTAGTATCATAGTAGCATCACAGTAGAGTACCGGTTCTTGATTAGAAGGGAACACCTACTAGCCTACTTTAGTCAGCGCTGGCTGAGTATTCTATGCAAAACTTGCCAATACAAATTCTAACTTCTGACCAAGGTATACCTGGTAGTCTTTGGGGTTCAATCCTATGGCCATCACTTCCGGGGTGCGCCCCTCACCAAAAGCTACCACGCTGATCGAGATCAAAAACCTTCGGGCCGTTGTCATGCGCCCGCTAAAGTGGGAATTTAGCCTTCGCATATCATGGTCAGAAACGGGCGACGTACCAAACCACGCCGTCAGCGCTGACTGAGCAACCTAGTAGGATATCAACCCGCCGGCGCCGGCGCACGGGCTCGGCGTACGATCTCACTGGTTTCGGGAGCGAGGGGTACCGGGGTTGTAAAGGATCGACTTCTCGTGAATAGCATACGGCGACGAGAGGTTCTGCAAGAGGAATCACCGCGATGTGATCACGCAGAATCTCAACATGTTCAGCAGAATATCTCAACGCTTCATGTTATTCGACAAAAGTCAATCCTTTTCCATAGCCCTGGCGTCGTTCGCTCCGAGATCGATCATATCGTACATTGTACGAAGTGTTAGCGTAAACTAGCGGGATCTCCGCATGAAGCGTGCGGTGTGGCTGCTGAGTTACGTCAGATTTCCCGCAGGGGTCGAGGCTAATCGTGCACGAGCTTCAGCTCCGGAGAGCTTATGGACTACATATTTGCGCTCCAGTTGTGTTGATTAACCGTGTCGTCCAAGAGAACAAGGAGAAATAGCGGAGTGAGCGAGTGTGCGAGGAGCAAGCTTGTCTCAGCTCGAGCAAAACTAGACAAAACACCAAAACCCTAGTAAAACAAAAGGTACACTTAGCCGACGCGTGGCCCTCGTTCGTTCGTCGGTACCGTTTGGGGTCCCCTCAAAAATTCAACTACGAAACGATAGTTTTTGGTTTTGTCGCATATATACCACTGTGAATCGACATGTAACATTTGACATACCGTACTGCTTGTAGCAAACGTTGATCCAAGCATAGACCGCACGAGGCATCGCGGGCTGCTGGCGGAGGGGATGGCAGAGCTTAGACCCGAATATATATGCAAGGAGTTGTACGACAGATGGCGCGGCATGGGGCTGCCGGTGCGCGGATTGCTACGTGCTCACACTACTTCGTATAATAGGCGGTTGCGAAGACCGCACTTGCGCACTTGTCGCGTACCACGTACAATTTTTCAGTCTATAGATGAATATGAATAACTATGTATGTCCAAGAACGGTTCGTAGCAGTATATAGTAATAACATGAAGGCCGCTGTCTCAGCGGCGCGCTGAGGGTAAACTCTCCTACTGTAGATATACAAGTTCTGCATAAAGTCAAAGTGATGACTACCAAACCTTCCCCCCCCCTATATATTTTTCAATATAACTGAGATTTTTAGTGTGGGCGATTCCCACTTGAAACCGTAACAAAAAACGCCTTATATTTGGAATTCGCCAGTATGTTTCTTTTTCGCTCCAGAGAGTAGAGCCTGCCCGTGGCACCTAGTAAAACGAAAACAAAAAAACGGTATGAATGCTATATACGGATATACGAATATAATTATAACCATTGACTCTTTCATGGGCCGCCTCAAGATTAAGCTCGATCGCGGCGGTATATCCCTCGAGAGCCCGAAGACGCGGAGAAGGGAGCCGGATGCATGATAAAACATAAAACGGATAGTCAAATCTTCAGAAGGCCCGGAGACCCAAACCGCAAACCCAACGCTCGCTCTTCCAACAGGGGTGTAGGACGACATGACCTACGCAGCCTCGCGGCCAATTAACAACAGTAGTACAGCAGTACCAGGTACTCCGCAGCATTAAAAATGTTGCGCCTTGGTATATACGTGGAACGCCGACGGCGTTTTAATACTAGGTAACAACTGGCTTAGAACCAGCTCGTACTCTGCCGGAACAAGCAATCCCAAAGAGCGATATTAAGTTAAGGTGACTCACAGAGCAGTGACGTGCACCCTGCGAAAAGTCAGACCTCGTCAACCAACACTTCGAGCATGGCAAATGCCTTCAAGACCCCACCTTGTGTTGGTCCGGACCGTCGCCGATGTTCAGCTCGGGAACCGTGTGTAGCAATGCCTTGGAACAGAAACATGAAACATGTAACGGTTTTCGAGTGCGTAGGCGAAGGGGGGGGGGAAGCGGTTTAGGATTTTGGCACTTTGTACTTTGTACATAAACAACCGCAAACAGCAAACCAAACGAACATTGGATACCAGGGACACCGTCCGTTGAGACATATTTATATATATACCCGAGGGAATCAGGTGCTGATATTTTTCAAGTGTCCAGCGTCCAGACACAGACAAAAACACGTCTACAGCAGAGTAGTAGGTGCTGGGGTACAGCGTCTGAGGAGCTACACGTACGTACGTAGTTGTATCTCGTCGGGGAACGGCTGTCGCTGTTCGTAGAGCACCGCGCTGCGCGGTCGAACGATGATAAGCCGGCCAATGATATAACACGACGATACGGACAACAAAATGACTAGGCCATACTATAGCCCGTACTACTGTTCTGTAGGTACTCCTTGTTGTTGGTAAGATCCCGTGGGGGTGGCACCTTCACGGTTGGTTGTACATATCATACGTGCGTATTCGTACCTGCTCCTGGATGTCTTGCAGTTTTATCCGACCGAGTACCTGGACCAAGCCTTATCTTCGCTTACCTGGTACCAGGTACGTAACACACGCACTGCTGTCACCAGTGTCGTGAACCGAAAACCGAAAGTTGGGTTTTCGGTCGGTTTTAGCCGCCTGAAACCGACCTTTTTGGGTCGACTTTTTCTTTTCGGTTACCAAAAGCAGACCGAACCCGGAAACCGACACGGATTTTTTCGGTCGTTCTTTCTTCCTACCCCCTGGCGATAACGCCTACATATCATATCATACATATTGTATGGAAACCCCGGAAATCGACTGAAGCCGACCGACATTTTCTGCAAAAAAACAAGACAAAATAACCGAGTCATTTTTCGTTTTTGGTTCACAACAACACTGCTGCTTGTAGCTACGAGCACCTCTACCGTCTGGCGCAGCAGCTGTACGTACGTAGGCAAGGCAAGAAGGCCACATGAAACCGTCCGTACGATCATGCCGTCACATGATACATGATACCAACATACGCACACCGTATCCTTCGAGATGTTGACCGTTTGGCTGGTTTCGCCGTGAAACCGGCCGATATATTTTTCATTTTTTTTCAACCGAAACCAACCGACATTTTCGACGGAAAGTGGAAAAAACCGACGAGCCCTTTTCATTTTCGGTTCACAACTTCACAACCAGCTCGTCACAACACTGAACTATCACACGCTACGTACGACGCACTCGTAGGGGCATATCGTGGTACAATACATGTACAGCAACAACAGCAGCAGTTCGACTTGAGATATGAAACTTGATTTTGAACATGGGTTGACCTCCAACGGACAGCAGACTGCATCAAGCACTCGTAGTTGATGATGGTTTACCTTCGGGTACTGCTCTGTCGCGATCGACGGCATATCCAGGGCTTTGGAGACATCCAGCAGGAACCTGCATTGATTGGAGGGAGGGTAGATTACCACTTTATTCGATAAAACCCTAACCCAATCCAACCAACCAATGTTTAGGGGCTACTGGTACGTACATACCACGTGATACAGCCTACAGCAGCAGTACCTGCGTACCAGGTATATACCTGCTACCTGACCAAGTACAAGCGGCTCTACAGCTCCTCTCTCCTCTGTTTCGTACAGCTGTGATTTCGTACATTGCTGTCTGCTGGGTATTACAGCAGTAGTACGTACATATCTGGTGTGCGCTTCAACCATTTTCTCGGGTAGTGGTACTCACAAGCGTACAGAGAGCACACCCGATCTGAGCGAAACGAGCGGTACATACCGGTACATACGCACGAAGCAACAAGGCAACAAGACGATCATTGGTGGTTTGATCGCAGAACACGTGCTCTGCTGGTCTACTGAGCGTGAGATACCGCAAACGTGCGTGACCAACGACAAGGTAACTGCTATATACACCTGGTCTATATGTAGCAACAGTAGTACCTTCCTGTCGAGATGACTGCAGGCATGTTGTGGATGATGCTGCGAAATCGCTCCTGGATGTCGCAAGCGAAGAATATCGTGCTGGAAGTCCCGAGCTTGCCGAGGCGTCGTGACGCCGACAGTGCGGAGGTGGCAGCCATCCTTAGCTCAGAGGTGGTTCGAGTTCCAGTGCTTGCGAGAGCGCGTTCACCTGAAAATGACAGACTAAAAAAACAGGACACGTGATTGCTCCGCCTGTTGAATATGACCCCTTTCCCAGGCCAGTGTTGTTCTCGAGCTGCACTCGAGGGAGGGCAGACGAGGGATGGAACGAGATTGCTGAAAGAGTAAGCTCCTTTGGTCACTACTGCAATTAGCACACACCAGATACGGACCCGCAACACCAGCATTCGCCTGAAACACAGCACACCAGTCACGGCCCACCTGTGTTGCAGTGCCCACAAAAAAAACACGATTTTATCGAATCTCTTGACAAAGAGATACTGGAACCACGTCTACCCCAGTTGTTTTTCCTGTAGGACTTTTCGTAATTCTGCCCTAGCTCTGAACTTTCCCATTAATACAAAACTTGGCAAGGCAGATATAAGCTCCTTGGTACACTCCCGTCAGTGTGCCAAAGCGGCAGCAGATTCCGTGGCCTCCTTCGATGCGGACCTCGTCGTTGAAGTTTGAAAATGTGGTTCCAGTCGCTTGAATATGCGGCTTCTCGTACTGTATTCAAGTATTTTTTTTCCTGCTGCAAAACGAGCACGAGGTACTTTTCGAAAAAAAAATCTGCTGTAGAACGAGCACGAGCTCGTTCTACGGCAGGGAAAAAAAATACTGGGCTACAGTACTGGAATCCACAAATTCAAGCGCCTGGAACCACATTTTCAATTTTCAGCGACGAGGTCCGCATCGAAGGAGGGCGCGGAAACTGCTGTCGCTTTGGCACACTCACGGGAGTGTACCAAGGAGCTCATATCTGCCTTGCCAAATATTGGATTAATGGGAAAGTTCGGAGCTAGAGCAGAACTACGGAATGTCCTACAGGAAAAAAAAACTGGACAGGTGTGGTTCCAGTGTCTCTGTGTCAAGAGTTTTTTTTTGGTTTTGTGGGCACTGCAACACAGGTGGGCCAAAGTCCAGCTATTCAGTCTCTTTCAGGCCCCCCATCCCCCCCCTAAAAAAAGCGCTACATTCGTCGAACTCCCTAAAAATCTCACCACCTCGCTGGCACCCACATCCCTTCATCTCCCACACATCTCCCGTCTTTGAACCTTTGAACAAACTTCTGACGACGGTACATCGTACAGGTCTTTCTTGTGTACGTTGCTGCAGCTGGCAATGTTCCGGAGGCTACTCAGCAAGCTAAGGACCCCGTCGTCCTCGAAGCAGACCAGTGAAGGCAGCGGCGAGAGTGCTCCGAGACCCAGGCATCTCAGCTGCCCGCGATGCAGAAGGCGAGTACCACGAGCACAGACGACGAGTTACAGCCATAGCCAGCTCGCTTCTTTTCTTTTGAGCCAAGAGCCGAAAAAGATTTATCATTCCACCGCACTTGCATCGCTATGTACCAGGCCCAGTATATAGAAGAAGTTGACAAGTGGCACGAGGCGCCGGGTCTCTCTCTTTACGTGCGCAGTGCATGCCCGCCCGCCGCTGCAACTGATGCTGCTCCTCGATCGCGTACGTGCGTAGATTTCGTCTCGGTAAGCACACCTAACAGACATCATCATCAGGCATCATCAACGATTGTTCAGGACAATGTTATACGTGCCTGCCTGCGTGTTGTGAGTCACCTATTATTGCACCACCCGCGACCCCTCGCATGATCCCTCAAGCCAGCCGGGGTACAGCAGCAGCAGCAGCAGCAGCAGTCGTTTACGAGCTCTTGGCATCGAGAAAACGATAAAAAAAAGGAATCGCAAAACGTCGGGCCGCACACCCAATATGCCGCAGATACACCCAGCAGTCCGCAGACGATGCGTGTAGATGCTGTCCCCGAAAAGCCCCAGAGACAGGGAAATCTTTTTTTTTATTTCGCTTTTTTTTTTGTCCGTCGCTTTCGCTTCGCGCTTCTTCACCCCCACGCCCCCCCAGGTTGCTGATCGTTCCCAACGTGGATACTTTCCGTTGCAAGTGCTCGATGATCTTTAGGTGAGAGGGGGCCAGGGGCCAGGCATGCCTTTTTGCTTGTTATTGACGGAGGAGGTGATCATGATGCATTATAAAGGGCTTGGTGCACGAGCCAATATAATGTGGTGGCACTTTTTGCGTATTTTAAAATACTTGTTGTACGTACACGTACGGTACCTGTGCCCAGGGTATGTCTGACCACGGGTATACGCACGAAATCATGATTATTTTTCCAATTTTCCAATGATGTCCCGTTTCTACCGCGCTTCAAACATTGATCCTGATGCGATGCGTGCTCGCACGGTGGCAGCAGGGTTACCGGCACGGCAGACAGCGTACGGCTCTGTTTCAGCTTGGTGAACCAAGACGCGAACGCGCAGGGCTGTGGGCTCCCTAGGAGCCTGGTGGAGCGCATGCCCGTTACTGTCGGTGAGAAAATCAATGTGTAGCAGAGGTCTCCCATCAGATTCTCATTATTAATAGTATCAAAATTAGAAAATCTCTCGCATCGTTCACCATTCGAATTTCATGGCAGGCGCCGGTTTGAGTACTCGTTCGTCCTCGTACATCACATACACACACATGAAAATTTGCATTTTACTGCTCGTGGTACTGAACCTATACACATAAGGTATCAGGCGACAAAGCAAATAAAAATACGCACACCAGCGACTACAGCGCGACGACCCTAGGCACCAGCTGGAAAATGCCCGACAAAATACTTACGACGATATATGTCGTCCAAATTCCCAGTCATATATATACGAGAGATACCTGATACCTGATGTCGCCTGGTCAAAAAAATTGGTCATGTTGAGAAAACCGCGGCCTCCTTTTCTCGCTCTGTACTCGTACAAATTGGGCGCACGTTTTTTAGGCCACATTACCCAGAATTAGCGTGTGGTCATTATTGCAGTAAGCCGTGGAATCGTTACCTCTGGGGCGTGCGCGTCTGTATACTCGACACTTGAAACACATGGTGTCATCCACATGTTATATGACTATATACGTTGATCAATAACTTTAGTAATAGTTGACGAAGCAACACAACTTGCGTGTGTACTCGTCGTACTATTGATAAAAATGATATTGTAGGCAGTCCACCAGGACCGAGTTTAGTACCTATTAATAGATGCTCGTTCTCTTGCCAGACCTACACTCCACAAAAAATGAGTATGTGATGTTCTTCACATTAAACCGTTCTTTCCACCGGTGATGTTCTTCACATTAATTAAACCGTTTTTGCTACTCGTCGACACCCAGCACACCCACAGGCAGCAAGCAGTGTCCGTGCCGACCCCTCAATCCTAAAGAGATGCAAAAGCTCTGTGGTCACAATGCAAGCATTATTTATTTGATGTAAAGTATGTGTGTGTTTATGTCACAAAAATGTACTTAGTAAAAGCAGAGCGAGAGCTGTTTTATGTACCTCTATCAGACGACTTAAAAGTCTCTGTTATTCGTAAAGTCCAACTTTCCTGTGGTCCAACTTTCCTGTGTTCTTAACCTAATTTTAGGTGAAGAACGCAGGATCTAATCCTAATTTTAGGTGAAACACGCAGGAAAAAGCTGGACTTTACAAACTACGAGTATAATAATGTCCTATGATTTTTGCCCCTGAGGAGGTATTCTTCCGCTCCAGTTTTTTTTCGCCTATCATATCCTGTGACCACGGACACACGATTTTGGACATGAGCTTCATGTGAGAACGACAACAACAGCGACAACGACAACAACGACAACCTCTTCGGCTGTAGCTTTTGGCTCGAGGGATTCGTCTCTGGGCGCTTTCGCCAAACGAACGCAAATAATATTAACATTCGTGCTATTAATAGTCTTGTGTATTGAGTATCAACCCCCGCCACCGGCGAGACTACGAGACGTCGTTGCACAGCAGCAGTGGGCCCATTAACCTCTGCCTGTGCATTTTCTGTTGTACCTGTACATAACGTACGTGTGCGTCGGACGCCCCCTCTACCGCTGGCTGTTGGTCTTTGTCTGTATTACCGTCCGTTCTTTTTGTAGCCGGGTCAAAATTCAAGAGGCCCTTGTCGCTAACCCCTATACCAGGTACCAGGCCAGGTATGCTCGAGGTACCTGGTATACGACACTTGGTGTATATTTCCCGATTTCTTGCCGTCTATCGTAGTCCTGTTGTGCTTGTTCGTAGGTAGTAAACTCAGACTCGGTTTCTCATATAGATCCTGATGAGCACATACAGACCCTACCAGCACGGCTCTTCTTGCTGTGTGTGTGTTTTGTTTTTTACCGGCCATTGAGGGGACACCGCAAATAGACTATGCACAGGACAGATTGATACCGGTGCGTAGACTAGACACAAACCCCTTTCGCTCGTCGACCCGCTTCGAGAGTCTCGCTCACTGATGAGACCATCTTCCTCCTCTCTGATATATACGTGCGTACGCAAGCATGTAATGGTTTTCAAATGATCTACTGGTGAATGGTGCCATGTAATCGTACCGTACACTACAGTAATCAAGATAACACGCACCTCGGGACGGTTTTCAGAGCCGACTTTTTCTAAAACATGGGGGGGGGGGGCGTACTCATTTGTTGCTTGCCATAGTCATCTAACCATTGACCACGCATCCCTTTCGAGACGGAACGTACTCATTTGTTGCTTGCCATAAGTCATTTGACCATTGCCCACCACGCATCCCTTTCGAGACGGAGCACCGTTCCTGCTCCTAATAGAGACACCTCCAACATTTGGGCGCTCATTACGTTGTTTCCATTTCTTACATAGAAACTTTTTGCTAATCCTACCCCCTTCCTGTTTCGCCGCCTGTGCCCACCATGTATCTGCTAGGACAGCGATCGTTTTCTCGCTACTATCTATTAATAGTGTACTAAACTGCTCCATGTCACATTCGTCTATTTTCCTCATCTCCTCGAACACATCCCGTTCCTCCTCGCACATTTGACATTCTCCGACTATGAGTTATCTTCTTTATTGCTTTGCCACAAGGGCGCATCTGTGCATCCACTTCCTCCTCCTCCCGGCTACTGATATACCTCCTTCTTTCTGGCAGGTCCAGGTCCCCTACGCGAAGTTGTAGTTTTAGCGTTTTCGCGAAGTCCATTGGGCCGTGGAAATAAGGTTTCATTCCTATCCCTTCTCTTAACCTCCCGTATATCTCTAAGTGTTCCTCCCCTTTCACCTTATGTCTTAGCGCTACGTAGTTTTTCCCTTTTCTCTATCCTTTCTTTTACTTCTGTCTTGTACCCCCCAAACTTCTCTATGGCCTATACGAGTATATCTTTTCGGTTTCCTCCCATCCTTCCATAATTTCTCGGCAACGCTACTTTCTCCCATACAGCTGTATCAGATAAGGCTGGCAATCTCTTCTTTGGCATGTTGTTTACTTTATATTACCATTTCAACTTTCGCACGTCTCTATTTGTCTCAAGTGGGTACATTCCCAGTTCTGCTCTTAGTACTGTATTACTCGTCGTGCTTGAACATCCTATTATATTAATATTACCTTTTAACTGCTGTCATATGTACTGTTTCCCAGCTGTTTTACGAACTTCGCGTTCCCTTCCCATACTTTTCCTGCACATTCTGGCTTCGGTACAATCACATTCATCAATCTACTCTCTAGTGTCAATACATCTCTTAATTCTACTGTGAAGGTGCGAGTCGGTTAAGATCGCTTCCATCTTGCCTACCTTTCCTAGTAGAGGCAATTTAACAGTGGTGGGGCCTGAAAAATCGTGATTTAGACCAATCACGAGCACGAAAAAATCGTAAAAATCGTGACGTAGACCAATCACGAGAACTAAAAAATGCAAAAATGTCAATCCCGCCGCCGAACAAAGCACGGCGGCGAGCACGCAGAAGTGCGTCACAGAGGTTAGCAAGCTCGATGGAGAGAGCTTGTTGGAACTCGTACGAGTACAACGGCAGGCTGTTGTTGCTGTGTTGTTGCTGCTGCAGCGTGCTGTTGCTGTTGTTATCGTCGCAACGAGAGTGGAACGTACGTACTCGTATCATTCTTCTGCGTCGGGTGGGGTGTGGCTGATACCACCCACCACCCACCACCCCTTGGTGGGTCATCCATACCGCAACTTGCTTTTTGAAACTCGTACGAGTACAACGGAAGGCTGTTGTTGCTGTGCTGTTGCTGCTGCAGCGTGCTGCTGCTGTTGTTATCGTCGCAACGAGAGTGGAACGTACGTATCATTCTGCGTCGGGGGTGGCTGATACCACCCACCACCCACCACCCCTCGGTGGGTCATCCATACCGCAACTTGCTTTTTTCAGGGAAAAAATCCGCCAGATGATACATATATCCTTCATGCTCCCACGCATTGAGTTGATTTCAACACCTTCGATAGCCCTACACCAGATTGTTCGAATGAGCCTACTTTCATGCCGAGGTTCAAACTGTAGCGCTCGCGGTGGCCTCGCAGCAGAGGGCACATACATGACATCGGACGGGAACCAAAATTCGACAACTTGAGCAACCCCGTAGCCGGTATCGAAAAAACCTCCGCAAGACTTGGAAATCTTTCTCTCTCTTTTTTCTTCTTTTTTCCCCAGGCCCCCCTACTAAAAAAGTGCCTATTACTTTTGTTATCTGTGCATCCCATGAACAGTCCTTTGAGATTTCTACGCCCGGGTACGTATACTGGTCTACGATCGGCAACTCATCCTTCTCCCCACTTGCACTTGAAAATTGCCGGGCTCTCCTTATCTTCGGTACATAGAACTATTTCGGGAGACCATAGTAAATAGTACCTACGGCACACACAAAAACCTATATATTTACCTATTTTTTCAAACAACATTTGGTCCTGTTTACTATGGCCCCCCGTAACACTGCACCCTCTTTTTTTGGCGGAGGGGCTACGATAAAATGCTGGCGTTGAAATATATCGCTCGGCGATTACGCGCTCTTTGTCGCCGAGAAAACCATATGTGAAAAAATCGTCCTAGGTGTGTTATCTTGCTATTAATATTGCTATTAATAATGGTATCACCCGTGCGTGTGATAAGGTAACCGAATCTCCTTTTTATCTTTTTTAATCCTAACCCCGATCAACCGCCGGGAAACTTCTCGGGACCAATTAAGCTTGGTACGTACGAAGTGACGAGGAGTTTTTGAGCGCAGTCAGTCGTCTAGGTACGATTTTGTATCCGCCATTTTTTCCTACCCGGCGCAAGCCTAACTGGCCAGGTCTCATGCACCACAGGTACACATCGTACATATCGGTATGTATGCGCATACTACTGCTGCTGTAGGGTTGCGACTTTGTATTCCATGTGGTGGGAGTGTTACAGCAGGTGCATTTTGCGTGTAACTTGGAACCGCAGTAAAAGTTGAAAATATACAAAGAGCGCACATTCGCTGCGGTGAATTTATGAGCCGATTCCCCAGAGAGAGCAAGGGGAGGGCATCATACATTAGCTATCATACATACAAAGAAAATGGCGGCGCAACGACTTCGACGAGACCTTTCCCTATTATATTATGATTAATAATAGACGTACATTCGTACATCCTTAATTTTTTTTACATTTTTTTTCATTGTCTTTTTGTTATTTTTTTGTTTGGCTCGTGTCGTTGTGTACTCGTACCCGGTACCTTGACACTTGCTTTACCCATTCATTCGCGTTTATTTTGTTTTGTTTTTTCTCTTGTCTCACAGCAGTCTTGTGAAAACCACATAATTTGTACCAGTATCTATCTCTAGGATTAGGAAAATCAGGACAGACACTGGGTGTGGTTGGGTAGAAATAACGAGTTTAATGTGAAGACAACACACACGCACTGCTCGGTTACGTATTCTAGAGTATCGATGGTGATGTCCAATCCAAATGACTCTTCACGACTTACGCCCGGCGTCGGCTCTACCGTTCGCCAACCTATACACTATCAACAAACGTACATGTGAATATATGTGTAAATATAAAATTTACTTCGTATGTAAATATCTCTCGGTGCTTGCAGTTTTCTCCGAGTTTTCGAGAAAATCGGCTTGGAAATTTCGTCCGAGGGGAGGCGTGTTATCTTGACTACAGCAACCAGTGTACTGGTTCAAAGTGGTCTACTATTATTACAGCAGTCAGTATAGTCTATCAGGTCGTGTTATTGTATCAATGGCAGTATCTTGTAATAATCTGTACCATGGTAAAACACGTATTATGTCGCAACTTTTTTCTGAACTTCGAATTGACGGGGACCCATCACGTTTTGCCGTCGCGAGTCACGAGGCTACCACTTGCTGACTACAGACAGCAGTACGAAAGGACGGTTTAATGTGAAGAACACACACACTAAAGCTGACAACAGACAGCACTTTTTTATTTATTCAACACACCAGCAGTGGGGGGGGGGTGTCAGGCCTGTTTGGTCTCTCTCTTAGCCCCGAACTTATGTTAGACCGGAATGGATAATATACGGCCTTTATTAACAGCAGTATCTGCCCGTATGCCCGTGCCAAGCCGTTTGATCGACGAACCTTAAACCAGTACCGATAGGTTGTTGTCCGTGATCCCCGCTACAATACTGTTTTGTACTGCTGTAAGTATGAAATACTCGTAGTTACGTAGCGTTAACGCTGACATAGGTTGGAACAAACGGGGATGAGACTTGAGACAGCAGTCTGCACGACACGAGGACTATTAACAAATCGTCCGGTAACATGTTGGATCAATGGACGGGCGTAGAAACCCTAACCCTTACCCTAACCCCAAACCTGACCACACTATTGGTGACCCGGAATTTTCCCGGAAATATCCTACTGGACGAAATGCGAATACTACTGGTCTACACTCTACACAGCAGCAGCAGTACTTATAGCTGTAGAGTAGTACCGATCGATAGCTTGATTCCAGGAAAAATCCAAGCTCACAAGGGGCGTTTCAGTCCCACCGGACCATAAACAAAAGTTTCCTACGGCAGCCAGGACTGCTGTCGTGCCAGGTATTTCATGTTGTACCAAAGGGTACAGGGTGCAGGATACTTTGGCAAGTTTCGGATACTTGGCAAGTTTCGGCTGCCTTGTATCCGGCACACTCGTGCGTGTACGAAAGAGGGACGACGTGGAGGGGGGTGGTGGGAGTTGGATCGAGTAAGAGGGGACGCGATATGTTTTGCACCAGCTCAAGCCAAAGCCAACCGATTCTGGTCCCCGATATTCGCGCGGCACATATGTTATATACCGGTACGTTGAAACGACTGGCTGTCGAGGGTTACTATTAATACGATGCAGCTCCTATTTAATTTCGTAGAAATTTGCTGCTGAATGGTTGTCAAAAAGAGGATTCAGTCATTATTACTACTACAGTTTAGTATTAACATTCTCGTACGTGGGGTTACGGAGTAAAAGTTTGGTTGGGTCGACCGAAAACAATGGTTACGATATATTTTGGGCTACGTGCTTACCTGGTACGTACGTATATACGGCTTGTAAATTCGTACGAAATACTTTTTTTTTTCAAGAACGATGCGTGATTATACGCAACCATGAATGTAACAGCAGTAGTCAGTTCTCACTGGTACTCGTACAGTATGTACATGTATCATAGATATACCATACGTATGATACCGGAATTGCATTGTTTTTATTTGCTCGGCCAGTCGGTAAACTCTAAAATCTCTTTGAGGCAACTTCTACAATACCAGTGGTAGCAGTTTACTAGATTTTCAAGTAGTTTACCCCGGTTTGCTCAAGTATATTTCCACGAATTTGTTTGCTGGCTGTGATGGGTTGTGGCTGACCGTCGATTTTGGTGGGCGTGGAACCGGGATCGTTGGTGGCGCCCCTGCCGACGGCTAATTAAATAATTTACCCAGGGTTTGTTTTGAGGACTCAGGTCCAAGTGGGATCAGGGTGCCCAGCGGGAGAAAATGTGTATGTGCGTTGACCAATGAAACATCGCGAAACATGAGCATTTGACCAATGAAAAAAAAGGTATCTCCTAATAATAGTAGTAAGTGGTAAGCTCTACTAATAATGATCTCTTCACCACCACCACTCTACCCAGAGAGCCGTTCAGCATTACGAATAAGGTTCGATTGTTCCTGCCAGTTGAGTTAGGTTACGTAACCACCTCTCTGCACTTTTCTGAGTGCTGAGTGCTTCGCCTCTCCTACAGTCCTTCTCTTGCGTTCAGCTTCAACCGCGCCCACTCTATCCAACAAGTGTCCCTCTTACGTGGTGGTACCTGGTATGTGTACAAGGTCGCCTCGAAACACAGAAAAAAAAAACCCGGCCTTTTTTGCTCAGATGGGCTCGAAACAGATTCGTAGGTTGGCCTTTTACTCCCAAAGACCCCCCCCCCCCCCCCTCAGGTATTTTGGATGTGCCGATTTGTCCGGAAATGTAAGGCCCATTTGGGTATCCATTTATTTTTATTTCTAGTAAAGAGGTATCCTACATTTATGTCCAAATATACCATAATAAAGGGGTATAGGGGTGGATTAAATTAATTAATTAATGACTTGAGCAAGCGTGTATTAACTACTTTTAAGACAACAAGAGGAACACGAGGCACGATATTGAGACAAGGCGGCTTGATACATGCCATTCGCCGCGTGCATTCGCAAAAAAAAACAAAAACAAAAACGGGGGGAAAATTCAAAACACCCCGCTGCACTCAACGCGCATACCACCAAAAACACAGCAGCGCGGCGACCGCGGCCAACAAACTCGAGACGGCGAGCGACAAAACACGTCTCACGCATTGTCGTAGCCCAAAAGCTAACGCGCGCTTCCTCCGTAGACGCCGGGTTTGTTCGTGGAAATCGGGCACGTATAATACAGCTCTCGCAATCAGTGATGTGTACAGGCCGCCGACAGACAGCACAAACCAGACTATTTAATAGACAGACAAGACTAATGTAATAATTGGAGGATGGAAGCCTGTACGCAGGCAGGCACGCACCCCGATAAGAAGAGGCGTGTTTGCCGATAGGCAAAAAACGGCTTCGGTCGCTTGGCTCCCTCTCGGCCTTTTTGCCTCATTTTGAACCGAAACGGCCATTCATTGTACATATTACGGATGAAACAGGATGAAATGGTATACTTCAGTACACCAGATACAGAATAAATCGTTTTTATCTTCTCCTCAAGTTTTTTTTTTTTTGCTTTTGCACGCCGGTGGGCGGTTGTCCCGATCAGGCGGGCATGTTCACAGGCCTAAACGCGTTGAGTCAGACGTCATGCATGAGAAGAAGACAAGGAGTCAATGAAGGGTGACTTCTTTTTTTTTTTTAACCCTGACACCCCTCCATCAGCTGCCAAGCCGTAAGGTGCCGCTCGACGCCCTGACTGTGAGAGTTGATTGATCGCCCTCCTATTAATAGTCAAAGCCAACTTTTTATTTATTTATATCGTATGATAGCTTGCTCCGCGAGCTCGCTACGGACGCGTACACACGTTTCCCACCGTCAGCCCGCTCGCCTACAATAGAGGTCTATTAGTTGTTTGTTATAATAGTTGTTCATTACGGTACGGTACACCTGACCCTGACTACGACTTAACCCATGCAGAACTGAAAA
Source organism: Saccharina japonica (assembly GCA_008828725.1). Lineage (NCBI taxonomy): Eukaryota > Phaeophyceae > Laminariales > Laminariaceae > Saccharina > Saccharina japonica. Next base: position 179,727 of record MEHQ01001879.1, on the reverse strand, counting down.
AAAGTATCCCACACTAATTCCAAGTAGTTTGTCCCCAGATATTTGGGACCAGTTAATATAGGTATTTCTGGAACTTATTCGTACGGTAGATAGCTCTCTATTTTAATTTTTCAACATTAGGGTTAATATTAATATTACGCGTACATCGTACGTACGTAGGCACCGAAAAGAAAACTGTGGTCCGCAGTTGAAAAATCGTGGTCTGCAATCCGGAATAATTTTTCTCTTGAAACTGGAGCGCGGCACATCCACTTTTCCGGTCCGTTTTGGATCCGTCCTCGTTTTATCATGTACCAAGAGGTATCAGGTATGCATGCATACCTGGTACTTATTAATGTACAATGTGTGTATGCAGATAAACCGTTGTTGTTGCAGTTGAAGTTGCATCATCAGTGCTGCTCGGGTCCGTCTTACGTACACCTTACCAACAACGACTTTGACCCTAGAGGTGGCCGTACGTATATATAATATAATACCACCTAGGGCGGCCAACGACCTATTATAGGACAAAATAATAAACGGCGAGGATTATTTATTTTGTCCTTCTTGAGGCCAAAAACAAGTACAGCCGGTAGCACGAGCGGTTGAAGGAAGGAAGTGCTGCTGTACGCGTATCACGCGCAGCTTGCAAATATGATACGTAGCTTCGACGACATTTCTCGGTGTCCCAGCTGAGGTGTGTTTTTTTCAACTTTTAGAAAAACCACAACTCTGCGTTAGTAACAGCAGTAGTAGCGCCATCGGCTATCATTCCATTCAAGTGTCAACTAACTCAGGGGCGCACGCAAAAAAAAAAAGGGACCATTTTCGAGACGCAGAAACGGGGCAGGGTGTACTAAAACCAAGCTGGAACAAGAAACAAAAACAAATATGTTATTAATAGTAAATTCGTGTAGAAATCCCAGCTCACTTGATATTGTTTTTCAGAAGAGAAGGTACGAATGGCCATTGTAGGAGTTGTGGCGTCGTCTCGTCTTTTCAGTCGTGCAACATTTCTGACAACACGCCGTGCATCGCCCCGCCTACGCCGGCGTATTCATGTATGTGATATTGCAGTGACCGAGGAGATGTGCACAACTACTACTGCTGTGGCCGCGGCGGAGACCGAGACCGAGAGCGAGAACACGCCGCACGAGTGCTCGGAGGAGTCGAAACAAGACGCCCCGGCACCCGCTGCCCACGTTGATGAAGACAGCATGACTTGCCGGATCTGTCTCTCGGGCTACAAGGTTAGTCTTGCGTACATGCATACGAACTCGTACGTAGTACTGTAGCCCTTTTTTATCGACCGCAAATAACATTCAACTGCTGTCTTTGTTGTTCAAGCTGTCCTTTTCATGGTATAGACCGGCGTCCCCGGTGGAATGGCAGGCGAATCTCGTCCCTGTTAGAGTCAAGATCGTGGGTTCGAGGCCCCCCGAGTGCATGCTCGTATATACGTCGTAGGGATTTTTTCTCGCTAAAAAGTATCTTGGACTAGCGGAAAGCGCGAGAGCGTGAGTTACTGTAGCAAAATTTGATGAAAATCGACGAGCGTTGGGAAGGCTGAAAATCGACGAGCGTTGTATCGAAGCTCTCTGCACAGGCTCACTTCACCGTGAATTTTGCGCTCGCCTCTTGATTCATAAGCTGTGTCTTAAGCTGGCCTTCAGCAAGCGAGCCTGCAGTGTACCCACTAGCCGCGAGCTGATACACACGCCAATCGCCATACCTACCTACTATTTTCTTTGTTCTTACCCTTGCTCTTGCTACGTTGTTTTGTTTTCTTGTTCTTGTTCCGTTTCTCTCTTGGTCTTGGTGTTTGCTCCGTCGGGACTGGCCGAATCCGCCGCCCTACTCCAGCCGGGAGACAAGGTCCGAGTCCTGCCGTGCTTCCACAGGTTCCACGTGGACGAGATCGACGACTGGTTGGACAGGAACATGGCCTGCCCTCTTTGCCACCTCGACATAAACTTGGCCCTCACAGGGTGAGACGACGACAGGGCGGCCCGGCTCGTTGCCTCTCGTCTTGGCTCTTGCTGTTTTTCTTTTCTGGATTCTGCTCATGAATTTGTCGTGGTGGTTGTTGTTGGTGTTGCTGGTGGTGGTGGTGATGGTGGTGGTGGTCGAAAACCCCTTTCCAACTGCATCTCGTTTTGGGTAGAAACTACTAGGAATCATACATAGCAGGAAGCATTCGATGGTATTACATAAAGCTGTTGCATACAGTGCTGTTCTTCGACCAGCGGCGAAGGCCTTCGCTCGTGGTTCGACACGAGCCCTACCCCATGCATCATCCCGGGCTGTTGCATGTGGCCGATGCCCCAAAAAATCGTCACATTGCTTTTTTTCAGTCAATTGTTTTTGCCCCCCCTACGTCCCATAAAGGGTAAAGGCCACCATCGCAATTCCCCGCGGCTGCTTCGTTTGTTCTATCTATCGTCTTGGGGGGTCTTCAACCCCTTAAACTACTTGCAAAAATTATGCCACACTAATTCCAAGTAGTTTGTTCCCAAAAAAACGTACACTACTTGCAAAAAGTATGCCGCACTAATTCCAAGTAGTTTGTTCCCAAAAAAACTTACCTTACTTGCAAAAAGTATGCCACACTAATTCCAAGTACAGTAGATTGTTCCCAAAAAACGTAAACGTGGGTTCAGCTCCGAAAGGGTTACTTGACCCATTCAGAACTGCAAAACTTATCCCACACTGTTTCCAAGTAGTTTGTCCCCAAAAACAGGGGACCGGTTCTTAAGGGGTTAACTAACCACGGGTCATGTTTTTTTTGTTTTTTGTTTTTTCCCGTTTTTTTATCGCGCGCCGATTGTTTTTGGTCGAAACGACGACTTGACGACCGCAGTTCTTCGGGGACGGCGTTCGTACGTGCGGTGGAGGGCAACCCTACTGGCGTCATCGAGAGGACGAAGAAAAGGAAATGACCTACCTCACCTACCTACGGTGCCTCGGCAAGGTTGTGGCCGAGCGCGACGCCGTAACCACCACCCGCTGCTGCTGCTGCTGCTGCTGCTGCTGCCTCTGCTGCTGCCTCTGCTGCTGCCTCTGCCCCTGCTGCTATATACTGCTGCTGCTAGTACCTCTGTTGCCGCTGCTGCTGTGTGTATATACTTTGATTGCTTGTGTTGCAGCGGCGCCCCCTCTTCCCCGTCCTGCCCCGAAAGGCTCGAAGGCTGGTCAGGCACGGGGGTGGGGTGGGGTGGCTGGTGACAGTTTTTCGGCGCTCGGTGTGGTCGCGAGAGTTATTACTAACCGCGCGGTGGTCTGAATGCGGTATAGTTGTTGCGGGTTTGGTCGCGGTTGCTCTTGAAGTCCGTTTTCGGGTTTCGGCAGTCGTCGTCACGGCGGTTTCGTTTCGTTGACGCGCTTGTAACGGTTCGAGTGCGCCTGTTTTCTGTGGCTCAGATGCGGCCTAATTTTATGATTCGTTCTTCGCCCTTTGTTTTGCGACTCGTACGTACAAGTATCAATTTGGAGCTTTTGGCGATTCGGCCGGCACTTGTGTGCGGTTAGTATAACTTGCATACGTATTGTTGCGGTTGTTGATTTTATGTTTTGTTTTGTTGCGGTTGTGTGTGTATGCGCGCGCGTTTGTTGTGAACTGATCGGTCGCGCCAACCCTCTTGTTTTTATTTTGTTCTTTATTGTAATTTTTGGTTCTTGTGCGAGCGGAGCCACTTCCAATTTTGGCTCGCGCTCGCGCTCGCCCGCCCCCCCCCTACCCCTAAACCCCCCCCCCCTCCCCCCCCCCCCGCAGGCCTTTGTTCCCCCGCAGGCTTTTGTTCCCCCATTCTGCTTTCGACCAAAGATGTCAGGATGATATTATAGTAGTTTATCGGCCTCTGACGGACGCAAGCGTCTATACTTAATAATATACTAGTTTTAGTGTGGGGAGTTCCATTCGTCAGAGGCCTTAACTGTCGTCTCCTAACATCTTTAGGTTCCATCCGTTTTCAGCTACGATTTTTGCTTTGGGGGGGATTACTTGAATTCTGACTACCTGGTAGTAGTTAGTGTGTTCGCAACAACAGGCATACAGCAGTACTCGTCGTAGGGGTTGGTGGTGCTTGTAGCTCGGACCCATGCCTCGTGTCCGCTCTCGCTCGTCCGGACGTGAAGATCCGTTGCGTGCTGTATGTGCGTGCTCGCTCGCGTGCTCTCGTGCAAATGTGGCTTTTTTCTTATTCCATTTGTTTTTTCAACATTTTAGTTTTTAGTGCGAATACGTTAGTATACTATACGGCGGTGAGCTTTCGTATTCGAACTGGTCGACACGGTTTTTATAATAGTACAAATACGTTATATATTATACCACGGCGATGAGCTCTCGTTTTCAGGCTGGTCAAATCAACACTCAAATGTTTTCGAGCTGGATTGAGCTATTACCCCGTGTTGGGTCGGGTCGGGTCGGGTTGGGTTGGGCAAGCTGGATTGAGTTAATACGCTGGGTTGGGTTGGGTCGGGTCTGGTCTGGTCGGGTCGAGTTGGGCATTCCTCCATATGGTTCTCCGTGGGACAGGGAAAGCGTTGCAAGCGCCGTGGGGCGAAACTTGCTGCAACAGTGTCCAGAAGCGCACTTTTGTATGAAAGTAAGAAATAGTACAGTATGAGCGTGGCAATTTCTGCTGGTTTGTGTCGTGCTATTGCCTTCGTACCCAGTACGTTCGGCATATGCGGTGTAGTTTCTCCGTCTCGTATTTTAGTTTTGTGACCACACAGACAGGGTTGGCTGGCTGGTACCAGAGGGTGTCTCTGTAGAACGAAGAGTCGACATGGATACAGGGTGTGCTGGATGTCCATGGGTGGACCGACCGGTTTAACGTGATAAAAACACACATACACACACGCACACGCACCCGTAAGCAGACCCCTTTGGTTTATCCGTTCGATTCGTAAGAGTGCCTTGGCGGTCGATGAGAGTAGCAGCAGCGGCACCGGCGTCCCTCTCGTTGCCCTTGCTCCGAGTGTACGCGCGCATTTAGGCACCTCTTTGCGCTTAGATTTTTCGACCTGTCGCAGAAAACGCGTTTGCTGGTCCTCCCCCCGAGGAGGGCCGGGGTCACAAGAGCACGTGAGCTTGCGATCGTATCACGTAAGGGAGTTTATGGCGAGGTTTTCCAGAGTGTTGGGAAGGGGGGGTCGGGGGATCACGGGTTGTAGCGGGCGCGTAGTGCAGATGCGGCCCGGTCTGGCGCTCTGTTGATTAAGCCACGTTGTAGACAGGCTGGTACCCCCCCCCCCCCCCTACGATTCCGTATCGCCTCGGCTATCAAACGCTGTAAGGGCGACTTCAAACGCGACTTGCAGGAGCCTGCATCTCGAGGAAGACATGACTCTTCTGTCGGGTTTGTTCGGCTCTTGAAAGAGTGGACGTCGGACGTGACAAAAAGGTTGAGAAGGATTGAAGACGAGAGCGAATTTGGAGGGCAGGGGGTGTGTGCTCGGTATTCATGCATGGCCGTACGTAGTCGTATGGGGGGTTCTAGATGCAGCGCCTCTGCCTCGTGGATGGCCGTAGTCGTGTGGGGGTTATAGATGCAGCGCCTACGTTCCTGTCGCTGGAAGCGTTTCTGTCCCGCGCTGGAGGCGGCGTGTACTGGGGGGCAGGGGAGAGGTTCTACCAGTAGATGCAGCACCTGTTTTCCGTTCACGCGCAGGCGTTCCTGCCTCACGCGGGAGGCTACGTGTACTGGGGGGGTGTACTCGGTGGGGTGTACCCATGTCGTGCATGGCGGTAGTCGTATGACCATAGACCCTCGCATCCGTACAATGTCGGGACGGAGCACGTTGGGTTTTCACCAACTGTTGTACTCGGGGGGCGGGGGGGGAGGTTCTAGATGCAGCACCTGGTTTCATTTCGTTGGAGGCGTGTATGATCCTCGCGGGAGGAGGCGTAGTGCTACCGCCCTCGGTTATTGATCGGTACCGAGTCCGAACATTGCTCTCTGGGCACGCGGGGTTCAGCGTCAGCCTTTGAAGAGGACTAAGGATGATGATCAGCAGCAACAGTAGCAGTCTTCGGATAGAGAGGAACCGTGAGTGACGTATTGCAAGGGACACCAACCTTGAGTGACGTATTGCAAGGGACACCAACCTTCTTCGTACCGCACAGCCAAACATCTGCGCTTTCTGTAGTTTGGTTGTTTGTGTTTGTGGCTGGCTACGAGGCTGGCTACGAGATTTTTCTTTGCCTTTTTTTTGTTTGTTTTGTTTTTTTTCGCGCTCAAGCGCTTGTTTTGTGTGCGTACTCGGCCGCGGTTTGTAGCTTTAGAGCAAGCATTCGCGGTTTTAGAGGTGCGAGGAGGGCCGGCGGTGTCAGATGTCGTTTTTGCCTCGGTATGCACCAGTTGGCAATCCGTATTTTTTTATTGTGTTTTGTTTTTTTGTATTTTTGTTTTTCGTTTTCTGTCTTGGGGTCAAGAACATACGATGCAGTACAGGTTGTCGAACCGTGGGGGGAGAAAAGCTGCTGCCTGCCCTTTTTTCTTGTTTTTTATGAAGGCTTTTCTCGATTTTTGTTTTTGTTTTTTCTCGTCTGATTGTTTGGCAAAATGTCATGTTTTGGTCTCTTGCGGCGAACATCGGTATGTTGTGCAGTACCGAGGTTGTGGAGTGGGTGCGGAGTTTGTTGATCGATGGTGTATGCTAGATTTTTTTGTTTGTGTGTGTTCCTCTTTTTTTTTGTTGTAATATGGCGGTAATGGTAAATATTAATAGTGGTACGTAAAAGTGTAATCGCGCGCGCGGCTTTCGGCCGGTTTTTTGTTGTTGTACGGGTTTCTCACCACAACAGTCGCGCTTGCTGGGTGGTCTTGGCATGTTGTAGCTTGGCGAGCCAAACGCACTTGCGGTGACGGTACACGTACTGACTGGCTGTAGCTGCTTTTCGGCCTTAAAAACCTGTCACATATGGTACAACAACAGCAGCGGTGGAGTGGTATAAGTACTATTACGAGTATTTGTAAGGAAGGTTGTTCGGGGTCTCCAGCGGTCTGAATACCAACCCCGGCGCGCCCCGAGTCCTTATTGGACGAAGTATTTGGCGTGTTTGGCGGGGGGGGGGGGGATGGTGCGGTTACACAGGTTACAGTACGCGACAGACAGCACTTAAGAAAAAAAAAGTTGGTATTAATAGTTGAGAAAAATTGGCTCGAGTATTTGTTTTTGCACGAAACATGAGAAAACCATTTTTTTAATACTGAAATTGAGAAAACAAAAAAAACTGTTAGAATAGTGTGGGTCACAGCACACACCCTGTGTGTTTCACATAACCACTTGAGCCTCGCCAAAACTAAAACGAGGTGTAATCGCGTACTGTCCTGGCTCTCGGTGCTGGGCGGTGCTGTTTCGTTTTTTTTTTCCGATGCGACAACGGCCATGGTGCCGTGGCTTTTGTCGTGTTTTGTGGCGACTCGCCCAGCTCACCCAGGTCCCACCACATAAACGACCGCTACTCGCATATACCGAGACCAGTCATCGGAAATTGTTATACGAAGAGTGTACGTAATCATTTTCAGGGCTCTTCACGGGTCATGACCCTGACCCCCGGGTCGGGACAATTTTTTTTTGAAATCTCACGGGTTGGGTCGGGTCGGGTCGGGTCGGGTCGGGTCGGTCGGGTTAGGAGGTGTTCAAACTCGCACCAATCGGGTTGGGCCACCTTTACCCGACCCGGCCCGAACCGACCTGATCCGCGAGGTTTGACCCGACCCGTGAACAGCCTTGATTTTTTGTTCGGGTGACCTACGTACGTACATTTTTGTTTCGTCTTTCTGATGACGTGGGGTGTCCCGTGGGGTTGTCCGTGGGGTGTCCCGGACTTGTTTCGATGGCGGTGTCCGTGTGTTCTTCGTGGGAAGCTAGCTCATGGGGCCGTGGGGCGTCCTTGGGGTGCCCGTGAGTGGGGTGCCCGTGGGGTGCCCGTGGGGTGCCCGTGGGGTGCCCGTGGGGTGTCCGTGAGCAGTCTTGAAGTACACATTATTAAAGGCAAGAAGACGAAAAAAAACACCAATTAGCATTATACAAAAGTCGTTTTCGTTTTGGCTGATTTTCTTGATGCAAAACGTACAAGACACCGATCGAGAAGTGAAAGCCCCGCACCGGTAAAATATGTTATTTCGTATTCAGAGGAGACCGGTGTTTCTGGACTCGTCTCAGACCTGTTTTTTTTTTTTTTTTTGTCTCTTCGCTTTGGCAAGCAAGGCAGTTAAAATAGCTTGGCTTAAATTGCAGTACAAACTAACATGCACCCGATGTAGTTTTGTTGTATTTTTTTTTTTTTTTTTTTTTTTTTTTTTTTTTTTTTTTTTTTTTTTTTTTTTTTTTTTTTTTTTTGTCTCTTCGCCTAAGCCCTTTTGTTTCGACGACGACTACTGGCTGTGCAGCACGAGTATAGAAACCGGAATATGATACGACTCTAATTCCAAGTGTTTGGTCCCCACAACAGGACTGCAGCCCTCAAGGCCTGAACGGGCTAACGTACTAGTTTTAGTGTTGGGGGCCGGTCAGTCAAGGGGCCAAGCCGTGGTCTCCTGTTTAGTAGCGTCTTTTTACCCCTCTCTTAACTACCGTACGTAAAGGCCGTCGAGTTCGGATCGGACAGTAGCGGGGGTGCAATCGTTCTTCTTTAGCACTCGCTTTAGCGACAACGACGACGGTCAAAAAGGGTGCCAATACACCGAACAAAAGGTGTTGTCGGTTAAAGGTCCGTGTCGAGAGCCTTCCGAGAGTATGGCGTCGTTCGACTTGTGTCATAGCACTCTTCGTTCGTACCGTTGTCAACAAGCCGAGCGCTGAAAAAATCTCGCACGTCTGTACGAACTCAACGGTCTTTTTACGGTATGTCACAAACGGCTATAAATAGTAGTATTATGTATGCCACCGACAGGCTCTTGGGTTTTGGTCGCGTGGACAATTGATGTCTGTGTTCGGGTGCCGCCGCCGAAAGCTTGACCCGCCCCTCTCTTGTCAAATACAAGCAGCACGCAACAACAGCAATGTGGGAGCTACGAGAACTTCAGGCTCGAGTTTTGGACGAAGATAACAATAATGTGGCCAGTTTTGCCCTGAAGTTGATAGAGTGGGGCACAACCTGCCTTGACATGAGAATTCAACAAATCTGGCCCAAAATAAGAGTTTCTTAATAATAAGCCTTTTTGTTTTTTTTTTCTTCGCCCTTCTTTTCTCTCTCCATCCTACAAGTAGCTCGGATCCGGGGTCACGTAGAAGGCTCTTATCCCCCCTCCCCACTACGTAGGGCTCGTGGTTTGCATCTTCGTGGCGAGAAGACTGCAGCCCTTTCTTCCCTCGTCGACTCGCGTCGAATGGCGCCTACCCACGCTACGAAGGCGCTCTCAGCAATCAATTGGTTCCTTTTTATTTTGTACTGCACTGTACGTAAGTATATACATAAACATATATTTTAGTCTAATTTGAAGTAATTTGTCCCCATCTCGGGAGTGCGGTCCTAAAGGCATGCTGCATGTCGGCTGACGGTCTATGATAGTTTTGACCCTTGAAGGCCTATTTAGACTCAGTAACAGTTCACGTAAGTTGTAGAGTGGGGGATCCTTGACGGCTGACCGTTAACCCCATACAGAACCGACTAATTAATCACAGAAATATGATCAAGCTTAAAGTTTTATTTCTTGAACGAGCGTCATTGAGGATAATTCTGGCAAAACATGTAGCAAATGGACCGCGTAATAAGCACACACGGTGAAAAATTTAATCTTACCCAAAGTCAAGCCGCCCTGTGTTTCAAGGGCAACTATCGTTAACCGTGCAGCGCAACTATCGCTGACCATTCAGGGCGACTATCGCTGACCATTCAGGGCAACTATCGCTGACCTTTCGCACTGCTACGAGTGACGTTGCCTGTTGCCTCATTGGACAAGGTTGGTCTTCAGTTTGTCGGATGGAACTATTTATTTACACTACCGTCGGGCGTGATCTAGGTTACCCACGCGGCATATACACCGCGATGCCGTGAAGGAGGGGAGAATATCAAATACAACAACACCACCACCAAATACACCCCCGAGTAGGCCAATACCTTGTTGTCAAGAGACCTCACCAACATAAACCACACACGAGGTTAGCCGCACCAGGATTGTCACCGGCTGCACCACTCACACAAATACGGGAAGTGTCATTGCTTCAAAAGCCCGGGTCGTATCATTTTCATAACCTACTGCCCCCGTAGGGAGCAGCATCCACCCACGCCGAGGCATTCAAGTGTCATCTCACATCATAATGCCTGGCCGCACATTTTAAAACCCTATCATCCGTAATTCTGTATGAAACCGCCGAGTACCACAAACAGCCTCCCTACTCGGTACCGCCAAACGACAGGTCCCCAACAACTCATCGTAGAGTGCCAGGTAAAACGACACATCCCAAATTCCATCATAAATCATTGAAAAGGGTAAAACGGCAAGTTCAAATTTCATCGTACAGCATTGCCAATGTAAAACGGCAATCCCATTTTCCACCACAAATAACTGACAAAACGTAAAAAGGCAATCCCAATACCAGAGATCGTTTTTTATCTTCCTTTGTTTTCTTTGCATGATTGGATGTTATCGGTTTAGTGACATGATCAGTTATTGGTTGACAACAAGTGCAAAGTTTATACGTCAGCTACTGCTTTTGCCGGACAATGACTTCGGATGGGCAGAGAGCCTGCTAACCATATAAATAAGCGTTCTTGGGAAATATGCCATCGTTGTCGTACAACAGTTCAGGAGGCCCCAACGTATAGTGGTGTCGCCGAACCTACGCCAGTCAGTGCACACTACCCGCCCTCCCATGATAAGGCATAGCCATAAGAAAGAGCCCCCCAAAAAACTCAGCTTAATACTTACAGGGAAATATGAAATTCGGAGCGGTTACACTGAAGTTACCTTGGAACCCACCTTTCATATAAATAAGAAAATTACCCTGGGCCAGTATCCCGTCTTCTTATTAGGAGTTCGGCCTTTTCTCAAATGAGAAAGTTACCTTGGGCAAGTATCACAGGTGGCCGGGACCCCCCCCCCCCCTCGCATAATTTAGGCGTAAAACAATTCTTGTGGAGAAATTGAAAAATGTATGTAGTACATCATTACGCGTACCAAATAGAGAGGTTATTGACACCTTGTGGGGTTTGCTACATTGCTAAATGTCTTCACAGGGAGGTTTTTACGTCCATATTGTGCAAGGGGAGATCCCGGCCATCTGTGATCCCAGTTTCTTATCAGAGGGCCGGTACTGTGTGCCGGGCGAAAATAGGTGGTGCATTGCGAGGTAGGCCCACTCACCGCTATCCAGCGCGGCCTCGATGCAAAACAAATTACGCACCCGCGCCCCGCGAAAAATCGAGCGAACGAAGTGGAACCGCCACCGACGCCGCCCTCGACCGTCGGAATATCGATTGACATGTGGCGAGGGCGAGCGATACGCATGGCGGAGGGGATGGGGGTCAGGGCGTTACTCTAATGGATATCGCCGAGGGTTCGGACTACATACGACGAGCTCGAAATGGCCTGCTTCGTCCAGTGTGGTCTTCGTTCCGTCCGATCGAAAACACTACTACCGGAGCATGCAAGCATGGATGCTGTTATACCTTGGGCTTTCCTGGAAAGAGAAGGGAGCATCGACGAATGAGGACCCCCCCCCCCTCCCCCAACAAAGATCATTGTACTCGAACCGAATCTACGCCAATCCGTTTTTCGGGCTACGTACGTATACGTATTGAAGTGGTTTACTGCGAGGCAGACCCGCTCACCGCCGTCTACCCGCCAGCTGCTGCCCGCCCTTGACGCACCAAAATAATTGGGATGTGCCATTTCCCTGACATACCAAGCAGTTGGGGGTGGACAGCAGGCAGGAAGCGGATAAGGTAGAGGTGGGGTTGATGGTTTCAAAAGGGGATCGAGGAATGACTAGGGACCGTTATGGTCAGGACAAGGTGTGGACGGGGACGCAGTAGGTCGATTTATAGAGCAGTTTTGTTTTTAATCCGGCCTGTAAATGCACACACAATTGCTAGTTTTGTTATTGTTGTCGCCGGCGTCATTGATATCGTCGACACACCTGTGTTTTGGCGCACCCCGCATGCTTTCGACTAAAATGGTACCGCCAGTGTCGGCCTCGTCCATGAAAGAGTCGGAAGTATCCCCAGCGATCGACACACAGGGTAGAGAAGGAGGATGAGGAGGTGGTGGGTCAGCGTGCTACTTCAATGAATATCGATGGGGATTAATACTCAGTCCGAGTGTCATTTGTTGCCTGCTTCGTCCAAAGTGGCACTAGTTTCGCAAATTGAACAAAACCAAAACTGAACGTCGTGAAAAAACTTTCCTGGAAAACGTGCAAGCATCGTCGTACAAGAACGCCCAAAACCCGTATGGTTGTGGCGCCAAATCTATGTCAGTCAGTTTATCGTGGCACGTAGAAATGGTGCACTGCACGATAGACCTACTCACCGCCGCTTAGGCGGCGTCGATGCCACAAGCGTTTTAGTTGTTTATTTCTTGTCGCCGTCATCGATATCTTCGGCTCCCTCTGCCAAGCCCCCCCCCCCCTCGTCCTGATACCGGTCCCACCCCCTGGCTTCCGCCCTCCAGTAGCTCGCCAAGCAGCTCCACCGCCCTCTGGCCCCTCCGCAGCTCGCCAAGCAGCTCCACCGTCCTTCCCCCTGCCGAGCCCCCTGCCCCCCGTCCTGATCCTTAGCCTTCCCCCCTCCGGCAGCTCGCAGAGCAGCTTGTCCGCCCTTTCGCCTCCCAGCAGCCCGCCAAGCAGCCTCACCGCCTCCTCTCTCCCAAGCCAGTCTTGACCTAGTCCTGATGCCACCCCCCTCCCCGATTCCCACCCTCTAGCAGCCCTCCAAGAAGCTCCACCGAACTCCTCCCTCCCGAATCCTCCGCTCCTCGTCTTGATGCCACCCCTATCCACTGGTCTCCCGCGTCCCGAAATATCGCCCTACGAGTACGTCATTGTGAGAAAAATACGGCAGAGGCGAACAACGTTTCTAAGGTTTTAGTGTTGAGAAGGGGGGGGGGGGGGGGGGGGGGGGGGGGGGGGGGGGGGGGCCCAGANNNGGCAGGATTCAGATCCGGAAAGGTTTATCTGGGAATATGTGGAATCACGGTGGGATGATTGGACATTCATAATTAAGGCTAAACAGTACCACGTCCTTCGTCATTCTGAACCAGTCCGGATGCAACCACCGTGATCCGCCTTCTACCATCCAGCAGCTCGCCAAGCAATTCCAGCGCCCTCCCACCTTCCACCACCTCGCCAAGCAGCTCTTCCGTCTTTTCCCCTCCCGAGGGCACCTCCCCCCCGTCCTATTTGCCATCGCTCCGCCCCCAACTCCCTCCGTCCAGCAGTTCGCCAAGCAGCCCCATCGCTTTCCCCCCTCCAGCAGCTCGCCAAGCAGCTTCGCCACCTCCCCCCTTCCCCAGCCGCCTTCCCTCCCTTCCTGATACCACCCCACCCCCCACCTGCCGCCCTCCAGCAACTCACCAAGTAGCTCCACCGCCTTCCTCCCCCCTCCGCAGCACGCCAAGAAGCTCAGCCGTCCTTTCCCGTGCCAAGCCCCCCTCCACCCCGTTCTGAAGCCCCCCCCCCCCGGGTCCTCCAACCCCCCAGCAGCTATCCAACCAGCTCCGCCACCCCCCCACCCTGTAGCAGCGTGTCAACCATCTCCACCGCCCTTGCCCATGCCGAGCTCTCCTTCCCCCCGTCCGGATGCCACTCCCTCTCCCCCAAAGTTTTTCCATCCAGCAGCTCGTCACGAAGCGCCACACCCCTCCCACGCCCCGAGATACCACCTTAGGTCGATATGATAAACATGTTTTAGAGGAGAAAAACGCTAAAAATGGTTACGATTGGGGTTGCGTAGGAGGGGGGGGGGGGTACTTCATTTTCATGCATGGCCGTAATCGTATGACCATAGGGGGGGGGGGGGATTCAGAGTGCGATACGTTAACATTGAAAATGTGTGGAAGACCAGGAGAAGATAATAGATCATATACACTTTAGGCAAAACAAACCCAGCTCTTTCGTCACGGGGAACCGGTCTTGATGGCACCACCCTATCCCATCTGCCGCTATCCAGCAGCTCGCCAAGCAGCCCCACCGGCCTCCCATCCTCCAGCATCTCACGGAGCAGTTCCACCCCCGCCCACCCGACTGCCCTCCACCCGCTTGCCAAGAAACTACTCCACGTTCCCCAATTCCGAAGCCCCCTCCCGAATACTCTGATGCCACCTCCTACCCTAAAATTCTGCCATCCAGCAGGTTACCAAGAAGCTTCAACTCCCTCCAGCCCTCCCGCAACTCGCCAAGACCCCTTTCCCCTCAGTCCTGATGCCACCCTGTTCCCGTTCTCCAGCAGCTCGGCCAACCGTTCCACTGCTTCCCCGCTTCCCGCCCTTCCCGAGCTTCCGTTGTCCCCGTCTCCATGCCACACCCCTTCAGGCTCCCGCCATGCTGCAGCTTGCCAATTATCTCAACCGCCCTCCCCATTCCGAAGCCTCCCTCCCCCCCGACCCGACGCCATACGCTTGCCGGCTCCCGTCATCCAGCAGCTCCCCAAGCAGCTCCACCGCCCTTCCCTTTCCCGAGCCCCTGCCCCCCCGTCCTGATCCCACCTTCTCCCCCCCGCTCCCGCTCGCCAGTGGCTCGTCAGTCAGCTCCAACGCCCGCCGCCCCTCCAGCAGCGCGCCAAACAGCTCCACCCCTCTTCCCCCTTTCGAGCCCCCCTACCCCCCGTCCTTATGTCATCCCTCCTCGCCGTCCAGCCGCCATCCAGAAGCTCGCCAAGGATTTTCACCACCCTCCCGCTACCCAGTAGCTCGCTAAGTGGCTCCAACGCCCTCTCGCCCTCCAGCAGCTCGCCAAGAAGCTCCACCGCCCTTCCCCCTCCCGACCCCCCCCCCCCCCCCC
>MEHQ01001879.1:136609-164764 GCA_008828725.1 Saccharina japonica | reverse complement strand
CCCCCCCCCCCCCCCCCCCCCCCCCCACACACCACGTCTTGGTGCCCCTCTCTTACACCTAACTCCCGCCATCCAGTAGCTTGCCAAGAACTCCCACCGCCCTCCCCCGTCCCTAGCCCCCGCGTTGTTACGGGGGAGCATAGTAAATAGAACCTACGGTACACACAGAAAACTTTATACTTACCTATTTTGCCAACAAATTTTGGCCCTATTTACTATGGTCCCCTGTAATAGATGAATGTTGGACAATGGCTTCAGATACGCACAAAAGTTGTTAGGCTTTAGTGTCGGGTACGGGTGGCGGCAGGATTCAGCACCGGAGAAGCTTGACTCGAACATGTGTGAAAACACCGGGGGAGTGATGAGTGGTGAATACGTCAAGCAAACCACTCGCAGACAGCTCCTTCGTCGATGGAAACCTCGATCCCCACCTCCCGCCATCCGGTCACTCGCCAAGCAGGCCTGCCACCGTCCCGTCCTCCCATAGCTCGCCAAGCAGCCCCGCTGCACTTCTCCGTTCCGAGCCCCACACCCCGCCCGTCCTGGTGCCATCGTCCCCCCCCGCCTCTCGCACTCCAGCAGCTCGCCAAGCAGCTCCACCGCCCTCCCGCTCTCCAGCAGCTCACCAAGAAGCTCCCCCCCCTTTTCCCCTCCCCCCCCCCCCGCCCGTCCTGCTGCATTCGCCCCCCCCCGCCTCTCGCACTCCAGCAGCTCCCCAAGAAGTTCCCCCCCCTTTTCCCCTCCCCCCCCCCCCGCCCGTCCTGCTGCATTCGCCCCCCCCCGCCTCTCGCACTCCAGCAGCTCCCCAAGAAGTTCCCCCCCCTTTTCCCCTCCCCCCCCCCCCGCCCGTCCTGCTGCATTCGCCCCCCCCCGCCTCTCGCACTCCAGCAGCTCCCCAAGAAGTTCCCCCCCCTTTTCCCCTCCCCCCCCCCCCGCCCGTCCTGCTGCATTCGCCCCCCCCCGCCTCTCGCACTCCAGCAGCTCCCCAAGAAGTTCCCCCCCCTTTTCCCCCCCCCCCCCCCCCCGCCCCCCCGCCGTCCTGATGCTACACTGCCCCCCACTTGCTCCTGTCCTCCAACTGCTCGCCAAGCAGCTCCACCACCCTCCCACCCCCCAGAAGCCCGTCGAGTACCTCGCTCCCTCACGTAGCTCGCCACTACAGTTCTACCGGCATTCTCCGTTTCAAGGCCTCCGTCCTGATGCCAACCCCCCCCCCCCCCCCCCCCCCCCCCCCAAGAAAGTCCACCGCCCCCCCGCCCTTCAGAAGCTCTCCAATCAGCTCCAACGCCCTCCACCCCTCCATTAGCTCACCAATCATTTCCACTACTCTTCACCCTCCTGAAACCTCCTCCCTCACATCGTGATGCCAAAAAAACCACTCACACTGGTCAAGCCCCCCCCCCCCCCCCTCCTAGGTCCCTTCATCCAGTAGCTCGCCAAGGCGCTCCACCACTCTCCCCCGTTGCGAGATTCCGTGTTAGATAAACGCTAGAAAAGGGTTTCAGAGGTGAATAACGTTACTAGGGGTTAGTGCTGAGTAGGGGGGGCGGCAGGGCTCAGAGTCGGATAGGTTTGACTCAGCAGGTTTGTGAAATACCGCGGGGGTGGAAGGTGTTTAAGTATGTTTTACAAACCAGTCGCAGTTCATGTGTCACTGGGAGCGCATCCAGATGCCACCCTACACACCCGCCTTTCGCCGTCTAGCAGCTCGCCAAGCAGCTCCACCGCCCTTCCTCCCGCGGAACTCCCTTCCGCCCCGTCCTGATATCATCCCTTCCTCCGCCCCTCCCCCCTCCGCCAGCTCACCAAGCCCCTCCACCTCCCTCTTTCCCCCCCTCAGCTCGCCAAGTAGCTCCGCCGCCCTCCCTCCTACAGGGCACACCCCCCCTGTCCTGATGCCCCCCCCCGGCCCGATCCCCAGCCCTCCAACAGCCTGCGGAGCAGTTCCACCGCCCTGCCCTCTCCCGAGCCCTCTCCCTGCCCGTCCTGATACCACCCCCTCCCCCCTAGCTCGCTCCACCCAGCAGATCGCCAGGAAACTCCACCGCCCTCACCGCCCCACCGCTCTCTAGCAGCTCGCCAGGCAGCTCCACCTCGCTTCCCTCTCCTAAATACCTCTTCTCCACGTGCTGATACCCCCCCCCTCTCTTTCCCCGGCCCCTTACCTCCAGCAGCTCACCAAGCAGTCCCGCCGCCCTTCCTCCTCCCTAGCCCTCTTTCCCCACGTGGTGCCGCCGCCCCCCCTAAGCTCACCCCATCAAGCAGCTTGCCAAGAAGCTCCACCGCCCTCCCGCGTCCTGGGTTCTCGACTTAGGTCGATATGAGAAACAGGGCACAGAGGGAAACAACGAGACTAGTTGTGTACCTGGTATAGGGGGAGGGCAGGATTTAGAACCAGACGCATTTGTATCTTCGAATGTGTAGAATCACGGGGGGATAATACAACATGAACATTTTGAAGCGTACCAATTGTAGATGCTTCGTCACTCAAAAGCTATCCTGATGCCACCCTCTTGTCCCGCTCTCCCACACCTCAGCAGTTTGCCAAGGACCTCCAACGCCGTCCCGCGATCCACCAGGACGCAAAACAGCTCTTCTACCTTCCCCCGTCGCGAGACCCCGGCACCTCCGTCCTGGTGCCAACCCAATTTACTCCCACTCCCTAAATTCCCTTGCTCTTGCCACCCCCACTTCCAGCTTCCGCCCTCCAGCAGCTTGCCAAGCAGCTCCGCCGTCCCAATCTACTCCCACCCCCACTTCCAGCTCCCGCCCTCCAGCAGCTTGCCAAGCAGCTCCCCCGTCCCAATTTACTCCCACCCCCACTTCCAGCTTCCGCCCTCCAGCAGCTTGCCAAGCAGCCCCCCCGTCCCAATCTACTCCCACCCCCACTTCCAGCTCCCGCTCCCCCTTTCAGCCGCCGCCTCCCAGCAGCTCGCCAAGCAGTTTTCCCACCCAAATATGCTCCCACTTTCTACATTCCTTTCCTGTTGCCACCCGGTCTTCCAGCTCCCGCCGTCCACCAGCTCAGCAAGCAGGTCCCCTGTTCCACTCCACTCCCACACCATACATTACCTTCCTGCTGCCGCCCTGCATACCAGTTCACGCTCTCTAGCAGCTCGCCAAGCAGATCCCCCGCCCCAATCTACTGCCACCCCATACACCCCCTTCTTGCTGCCACACCCCCTACATGCTCCCGCCCTCCAGCAGCTCCCCAAGCGACTCCACCGTCCCAGTCTACTCCTATCCCCTACATTCTCGTCCTATAGCTCCCAGCTACCGATCCCCGTACCTGCTCCCACACTCCAGCAGCTCGCCAAGAAGCTCCCCAGACCCAATATACTCCCACCCCATTACATTCCCTTTCTGATGCCACCCCGCCTTCCAGCTCCCGCCCCCCACCAGTTCGCTGAGCAGCTCCCCCGCCCCCACTCTACTTAAACCCCCTGAATTCCCTGCATGCTGACACCTCCCCTGCCTGTTGCGGCTCTCCAGCAGCTCGTCCAAGCAGTTCCGCCGTCCCAATCTACTACCACCCCCTACATTCCCTTGCTGCTGCCATCCCCCCTTCCAGCTACCCCTCCTCCTTCCAGCTCCCACCCTCCAGTAACTCATCCAGTAACCCCCCCGCCCCAATCTGCTACCACCCTTTACATTTTCATGTTGCTGGCACCCCCGGTTCAAGCTACCGCCCTCTCACCAAGCAGCTCCACCGTCCCAATCTACTCCGTCCCTCTACATCCTGTTTCTGCTGCCACTCCGCTTGCCAACTTCCAGCCTCCACCAGCTCGCCAAGTAGCTCACACGCCCCAACCTACTCCCACCCCGTACATCCTCTTCCTGTTGCCGACCCCCCTACCTGCTCCGGCGCTCCAGCAACTACGCAAGAAGGTCCATCGTCCCAATCTACTCCCACCCCCTACATTCCCTTCATGCTTCCACCCCCCGTTCCAGCTCCCTCCCCCCGACAGCTTGCCAAGCAGCTCCCGCGCCCCAATCTACTCCAAACCCCCTACATTCCCTTCATGCTGCCACCTCCCCTACCTACTCCAGCCCTCCAGCACCTCGCCAAGAAGCTTCGCCGTCGCAATTTACTCCCACCCCCTACGTTCCTTTCCTGATGTAGCCCGCCCTTCCAGCTTCGGCTCCTCTTTCCGGCTCCCGCTCTCCAGCAGCTCACCAAGCAGCTCCCGCGTCCCAATCTACTACCACCCTCTACATTCCCATGCTGCTGCCACCCCCCGTTTAAGCTCCCGCCCTCTAGCAGTTCACCAGGCAGCTCCACCATCACAATCTACTCCAACCCTGTACATTCCCTTCCTGCTGACAGCGCCCCTACCAGCTCCCGCCCTCCACCAGCTCGCCAAGCAGCTCACACGCCCCAACCTACTCCCACCCCCTACATACCCTTCCTGCTGACGCCACCCTTACCTGATCCCGCCCTAGAGCAGCTAAGCAAGCCGCCCCACAGTTCCAATCTACTCCTACCGCCTACATTCCCTTCCTGCTGACACCCCTCCTTCCAGCTCCCGCCCTCCACCAGCTCACCAAGCAACTCCCCCGTCTCAATCTACTCCAAACGCCTTGCATTATCTTCCCAATGCCACCTTCCCTACCTGATCCAGCCGTTCAACAATTCGCCAAGAAGCTCCACCGTCCCTATCCAGTCTCACCCCCTACATCCCCTTCCTGATGCCACACATCCTTCCAGCTGCCGCTCCTGCTTCCAGCTCCCGCCCTCCAGCAACTCATCATGCAGCTTCCCCGTCCCAATCTACCATCACCCTCAACATTCCCATGCTGCAGCAACCCCCCGTTCAAGCTCCCGCCCTCCAGCAGCTCGCCAGGCAGCTCCACCTTCCCGATCTACTCCCCCCCTCTCCATCCCCTTTCTATAGCCACCCCCTTATCAACTCCAGCCCTCCAGCCGCTCGCCAGGCATCTCACACTCCCCAACCTACTCCCACCCCCTAAATTACTTCTCGCTGCTGCCCCCCCTACCTGCTCCCGCGCTCCGGCAGCTAGGCAAGCAGCTCCGCCGTCCCAATCTACTACCACCCCCAATATTTCCTTCCTGCTGCCATCCCTCCTTCCAACTCCCGCCTTCAATCAGCTTGCCAAGCAGCTCTCCTGTTCCAATCTACTCCAAACCCTCTACATTCCCTTCATGCTGCCACCTCCCCTACCTGCTCCAGCCCTTCAGCAGCTCGCCAAGGAGTTCCGCCGTCCCAATATACTCCCACCCCCTACGTTCCCTTCCTGGTGCAGCCCGCCCTTCCAGGTACCGCTCCTCTTTCCAGCTCCCGCCCTCCAGCAGCTCACCAAGCAATTCCCTCGTCCCAATGTACTACCACCCTCTACATTCCCATGCTGCTGCCACCCCTAGTTCAAACTCCCGCCCTCCAGCAGTTCGCCGGGCAGCTCCGCCGTCCCAATCTACTCCAACCCTGTACATTTCCTTCCTGCTGACAAAGCCCCTACCAGCTCCCGCCCTCCACCAGCCCGCCAAGCAGCTCACACGCCCCAACCTACTCCCGCCCCCTACATGCCCTTCTAGCTGCCGCCACCCCTGCCTGATCCCGCCCTAGAGCAGCTAAGCAAGCCGCCCCACCGTTCCAATCTACTCCTAACCCTCTACACCCCCTTCTTTCTGACACCATCCTTCCAGCTCCCACCCTCCACCAGCTCACCAAGCAGCTCCCCCGTGCCAATCTACTCCAAACGCCTTACATTATCTTCCCGGCCCTTCAAAAATTCGCCAAGCAGCTCCACCATCCCTATCCAGTCCCACCCCCTACATTCCCTTCCTGATGCCACCCATCCTTCCAGCTGCCGCTCCTGCTTCCAGCTCCCGCCCTCCAGCAGCTCATCATGCAGCTTCCCCGTCCCAACCTACCTTCACCCTCTAAATTCCCATGCTGCAGCAACCCCCCGTTCAAGCTTCCGCCCTCCAGCAGCTCGCCAGGCAGCTCCACCTTCCCGATCTACTCCCACCCTCTCCATCCCCTTTCTGGAGCCACCCCCCTACCAACTCCAGCCCCCAAGCAGCTCGCCAAGCATCTCACACGCCCCAACCTACTCCCACCCCCTAAATCCTCTTCCTGCTGCTGCCCCCCCTACCTACTCCCGCGCTCCGGCAGCTAGGCAAGTAGCTCCACCGTCCCAATTTACTCCCACCCCTTACATTCCCTTCCTGCTGCCATCCCTTGTTCCAGTCCCCGCCCTCCACCAGCTTGCCACGTAGCTCCCGCGTCCCAATCTACTCCAAGCACTCTACTTTCCCTTCAAGCTGCCACTTCCCTTACCTTATTCGGTCCTCCAACGGTTCGTCAAGCAGCTCCGCCGTTCCATTCTACCCCCACCCCCTACACTCCCTTCCCGATGCCACCCCTCCTTCCAGCTGCCGCTTTCCCTTCCAGGTCCCGCCCTCCAGCAGCTCACCACACAGCTCCCCCGTCCCAATCTACCATCACCCTCTACAATATCATGCTGCTGCCACCTCCCGCTCAAGCTCCAACCCTCTAGCAGCTCGCCAGGCAGCTCCACCGCCCCAATCTACTCCCACCCCCTACACCCCCTTCCTGCTGCCACCCCCCCTGCCAGCTCCCGCCCTCCACCAGCTGCCCCATCGCAATCTACTCTAAAGCCCCTACATTCCCTTCATGCTGTCACTTCTCGTACCTGTTCCCGACCTCCAGCAGCTTGCCAAGCAACTCCGCCGTCTTAATCTACTCGCACTCTTTACACCCCTTTCCTATAGCCACCCCCCCATAAACTCCAGCCCTCCAGCAGCTCGCCAAGCAGCCCACACGCCCCAAGCAGCTCACATGCAACTGTCCCAATTTACTCCTACCCCCTACATTCACTTCCTGCAGCCGCCCCCCTTACCGGCTCCCGCCCTCCAGCAGCTCGCCGAGCGCCTGTTCCGCCCCACACTATCCCCACCCCCTACATTCACTTCCTGGTGTCATTCCCCCTTGCAGATGCTGCTCTCCCTTTCAGCTCCCGCCCTCCAGCAGCTCATCAAGCATTTCTCTCGTCCTAATATACTGTCACCCTCTCCATCCTCATGTTGCTGCCACCCCCCGTTCAAGCTCCCGTCCTCCAGCAGCTCGCCAAGAAGCTCCACCGTCTCAATCTACTCCCACCTTCTACATCCTGTTTCTGATGCCACCCCCTCTGCCAGCTGCTGACCTCCGGCAGCTTGCCAAGCAGCTCACACGCCCCAACCTACTCCCACCCCATACACCCTCTTCCGGCTGCCGCCACCCCTACCTGCTCCCGCGCTCCAGCCGCGAGGCAAGTAGCTCCACCATCCCAATCTACTCCCACCCCCTACATTATTTCCTTTCTGCTTCCACCCCTCCTTCCAGTCGCCGCCCTCCACCAGCTTGTAAAAGTATCTGCTCCGTCCCAATCTACTCCAACCCCCTACTTCCCCTTCATGCTGTCACCTCCCTTACCTGATTCGGCCCTGAAACGGTTCGCCAAGCAGCTCCGCCGTCCCAATCCACTCCCACCCCCTACATTCCCTTCCTGATGCCACCCCCCCTTCTAGCTGCCGCTCCCCCTTCCAGCTCCCGCCCTGCAGCAGCTCACTATAAAGTTACTCCGTCTCAATTTACCATCACCCCTACATCCTCATGCGGCTGCCACCCCTCGCTCAAGCTCCCGCCCTCCAACAGCTCGCCAGGCAGCTCCAACGTCCCAATCTACGCTCCCACCCTCTATATCCCCTTCCTATAGCCACTCCCCCTGCTAGCTCCCGCCACCCACTACGTCCTCTTCCTGCTGCCGCCCCCCGTGCTTATTTCCGCGCTCCAGCCGCTAAGCAAGAAGCTCCACCGTCCCAATCTACTCCCACCCCCTACATCTCCTTCCTGCTTCCACCTCTCCTTCCAGTTCCCGCCCTCAACCAGCTTGCGAAGCAGCTCCCCCGTTCCCAATCTACTCTACAACATCTACATTGACTTCATGATCCCACTTCCCCTACCTGTTCCAGACCTCCAGCAGCTCGCCAAGCAACTCTGCCGTCCCAATCTACTCCCACCCTTTACACCCCCTTCCTACGATATAACCATTGCCCCTGTCAGCTCCCGCCCTCCAGCAGCTTGCCAAGAAGCTCACACGCCCCAATCTACTCCCACCGCATACATGTAATTCCTGCTGCCGCCCCCTCCACCTGGTCCCGACCTCAAGCAGCTAGGCAAGCAGCTCCATCGCCACCCTGACCCTCTACATCCCCGTATTGCTGCCTATTTTCCTTTCAGCTGCCGCTTTTCCTCCCAGCTCCCGCCCTCCAGCAGCTCACCAAGCAACCCCATCGACCCGATGTACTACCACACTCTACATTATCATGCTGCTGCCACCGCCTGTTCGCGCTCCCGCCCTCCAGCAGCTTGCCACGCAGCTCGGCCGTCTCAATCTACTGCCACTCCCTACACTCCCTTGCTGCTGCCACCTCTCCCTGCCAGCTCCCACCCTCCACCAGCTCGCCAAGCAGCTCACACGCCCCGACCTACTCCCACCCCCTACGTTTTCTTCCTACTGCCACCCTCCTACCTGCTCCCGCGCTCCACCAGGTTGCCAAGCAGCTGCATCGTCCCAATCTACTCCCACCCCCTACGTTCATTTCCTGATGCCACCCCTCAGCTGCCGCTCCTCCTTCCAGCCCCCGCCCTCCAGCAGCTCACCAAGCAGCTCCCTCGGTCCGATCTACTACCACCCTCTACATTCCCATGCTGATGTTACCCCCCGCTCAAGTTCCCGCCCTCCAGCAGCTCGACAGGTAGCCCCACCGTCCCAATATACTGCTACTCCCTACATTCCCTCCTTGCTGCCACCCCCCCCTGCCAGCTCCCGCCCTCCACCAGCTCGCCAAGCAGCTCACACGCCCCAACCTACTCCCACCTCCTACGTCCTATTCCTACTGCCACCCCCCCCTACCTGCTCCCGCGCTCCACCAGCTCGCCAAGCAGCTGCACCGTCCCAATATACTCCCACCCCCTACGTTCCTTTCCTGCTGCCACCCCTCCTTCCAGCTGCCGCTTCTCCTTCCAGCTCCCGCCCTCCAGCAGCTCACCAAGCAACTCCCTCGATCCGATCTACAACCACACTCATTCCCTGCTGCTGCTAACCCCAGCTCAAGCTCCCGCCCTCCAGCACCTCGCCAGTCAGCTGCACCGTCCCAATCTACTGCCACTCCCTACATTCCCTTCCTGCTGCCACCCGCCCCTGCCAGCTCCCGCCCTCCACCAGCTCGCAGCTCACACGCCCCAACCTACTCCCACCCCGTACGTCCCCTTCCTACTACCACCCCCCCTACCTGCTCCCGCGCTCCACCAGACCGCCAAGCAGCTCCACCGTCCCAATCTACTCTCACCCGCTACGTTCCTTTCCTGATGCCCCCCCTCCTTTCAGCTGCCGCTCCTCCTTCCAGCTCCCGCCTTCCAGCAGCTCACCAAGCAACCCTCTCGATCCGATCTCCTGCCACCCTCTACATTCACATGCTGCTGCTACCCCTCGCTCAAGCTCTCGCCCTCCAGCAGCCCGCCAGGCAGCCCCACCGTTCCAATTTACTGCCACTCCCTACATTCCCTTCTTGCTGCCACCCCTCCTGCCAGCTCCCGCCCTCCACCAGCTCGCCAAGCAGCTCACACGCCCCAACCTATTCCCACCCCCTACGTCCTCTTCCTACTGCCACCCCCCCTACCTGCTCCCGCGCTCCACCAGATCGCCAAGCAGCTGCACCGTCTCAATCTACTCTCACCCCCTACGTTCCTTTCCTGGTGCCCCCCCTCCTTTCAGCTGCCGCTCCTCCTTCCAGCTCCCGCCTTCCAGCTGCTCACCAAGCGACTCCCTCGATCCGATCTACTACCACCCTTTACATCCCCATGCTGCTGCCACCGCCTGTTCGCGCTCCCGCCCTCCACCAGCTCGCCAAGCAGGCCCCACGTCCTCATCTACTCCCACCCTCTGCATCCCGTTCCTATATCCACCCCACTTGCCAGCTCCCGCCCTCCGCCAGCTCGCCTAGCAGCTCGCACGCCCCAACCTACTCCCACCCCGTACATCCTCTTTCTGCCGCCACCCCCCCTACCTTCTCCCGCGCTCCAGCACCTAGACAAGCAGCTCGATTGCCCCAATCTACTCCTACCCCCTACCCCCTACATCCCCTTCCTGCTGCCACCCCTCCTTTCAGCTGCCACCCTCCACCAGATTGTCATGCAGAATTCCCGTCCCAATCTACTCCAAACCCCCTACATTCTCTTCATCTTGTCACATCCCCTACCTGCTGCAGACCTCCAGCATCTCGCCAAGTAGCTGCGCCGCCCCATCTACTCCTAGCCTCTACATTCCCTTGCTGATGCCACCCCCCCGTGCAGCTCTCTATCGTCAAACGACTACGACCATGCATGAATATCGAGTACAACCCCCCCTTCCAGCTCTCGCCGTCCACCAGCTCGGCAAGCAGCTCCCCCGTCCCAATCTACGCCAATCCCCTGCATTTACTTCTTGCTTTCACCTCCCCTACCTACCCCGGACCTCCAGTAGCTCGCCAAGAATCTCCTCCGTCCCAATCTACTCCCACCCCTTACGTTCCATTCCTGATGCCACCCACCCTTCCAGCTGTCGCTTCTCCTTCCAGCTCCCGTCCTCGAGCAGCTCGCTAAGCAACCCCCTCGACCCGATCTACTACCATCCTCTACATTCCCACGCTGCTGCCACCCCTCATTTAACCTCCTACCCCTCCAGCAGCACGCCAGGCAGCTCCACCGTCCAAATCTACTGCCACTCTCTAAATTCCCAACCTGCTGCCCCCCCCCCCCTGCCAGCTCCCGCACTCCACCATGTCGCCAAGCAGCTCCCCCATCCCAATCTATCACAACTCCCTACATTCCTTTCTTGCTGCCACCTCTCCTACCTGCTCCCGCACTCCAGCAGCTCGCCAAGCAACTCCACCGTCCCAATCTACTCCCACCCCCTACAATCCCTTGCTGCTGCCACTTCCCCTTCCAAACGTGCTATCCCTTCCCGCTCTCGCCCTCTTGCACGGCACCAAGCAGCTCCCCGGGCCTAATATACTCTCACCCTCTACGTTTATTTCCTGCTGCCACCACCGCGTCCAGCTCTCACCCTCCAGCAGCTTTTTAAGCAGCTTCCCCGTCCCAATCTACTCCAACTCTCTACATTCCCTTCCTGCTGTTACTCCCGCTTCCAGCTCCCGCCCTCCAGCAGCTCGCCAAGCAGCTCACCTGTCCCGATTTACTCCCACCCTCTACATTCCATTCCTGCTACCACCCCCCCTACCAGCTTCCGCCCTCCATCAGCTCGCCAAGCAGTTCCACCGTGCCAATACCCCCCCCCCCCATAATTCCCCTTCCTGGTTCCATCGGCCTTTCCAAGTCCCACCCTGGAGTATCTCCCCAAGCAGCTCGACCACCTCAATCTACTCCCACCCCCCACAATCCCTTCCTGCTCCCATGCCTCCTTCCAGCTCTCACCCTCCAGCAGCCCGACAAGCAGCTCCCCCGCCCCATTCAACTCTCACCCCCTACAACGCTTTCCTCCTGCCGCTCCCGCTTCCAGCTTGCGCCCTCGAGCAGCTCGCCAAGCAGCCGACTGTCCCGATTTACTCCCACCCTCTACATTCCATTCCTGCTGCCAGCCCCCCTACCAGCTCCCTCCCTCCAGCAGCTTGCCAAGCAGCTCTACCGTCCTAATATACCCCCACCCCCTACCTCCTATTCCTGGTTCCATCCCCCCTTCCAGGCCCCGCCCTGGAGTATCTCCACAAGCAGCTCGACCGCCCCAATCTATTCCCACTTCCTACTTTTCCTTCCTGCCCCCACCCCCCCTTTCAGCTCCCGCCTCAAGCAGCTCGCCAAGAACCCCCCCCGTCCCAATCTACTCTCACCCTCTACAACACTTTCCTGCTGCCACCCACCGTACCGGCTCCCGCTTTCCAGCAGTCCACCGAGCAGCTCCACCGTCGCAACATACTCCCACGCCCTACATTCCCTTCCTGCTGCCACACCTCCTTCCAGCGTCCGTTCTCTGACAGCTTGCCAAGCAGGCCTACGGTTCTAATCTACTCCCACCCCCTACATTCCCTTCATGCTTCCACACCCCCTTCCCGCTCCCGCCCTCCAGCAGCTCGTCAATCAACTCCCCCGTCCCAATATATTTCCACCCCCTACATCCCATTCCTGCTGCCATCCCCCGTACCAGCTGCCGCCCTCCGACAGCTCGCCAGCTCGCATCTTCCAGCAGCTCGCCAAGCAGCTCCACCGCCCCAATATATCCTCACCCCCTACCTCCCCTTCCTGTTGCCATCCCCCCTTCCAAGTCCCATCCTGGAGTATCTCCCCAAGCAGATCGACCGCCCTAAGCTACTCCCACCCCCTACATTCCCTTCTTGCTCCTACCCCCCGATCCAGCTCCCGCTCTCCAGCAGCTTGCCAAGCAGCTCCCCCGCTCCTATCTACCCTCATCCCCTACACCCTCACCCCTTACAACCCTTTTCTGTAGCCACCCCCCCTGCCAGCTACCGCTTTCCAGCAAGCCCCCAAGCAGCTCCACCGTTCCAATCTATTCCCACCCCGTACATTGCCTTCCTGCTGCCACCCTCCCTTCCATCTGCCGGCCCCCGACAGCTTGCCAAGCAGCTCCACCGTCCCAATCTACTCCCACCCCCTACATTCTCTCCCTGCTCCCAATCCCTCTTCCAGCTCCCGCCCTCCAGCAGCTCGCCAAGCAGCTCCCCCATCCCAATCTACCCCCACCCCCTACATTCCCCTCTTGCTGTCACCCCCGCTTCCGGCTCCCGCTGCCCGTTCCAGTTCCCGACCTCCAGCAGCTCGCCAAGCACCCCTCCCGGCCCAAACTACGCCCCTCACTTACAGCCCCTTCCTGCTGCCACCCCTCCCGTCCAGCTCCCTTCCTCCAGCAGCTCGCTAAGTAGCTCTCCAGTCCCAATCTACCCCCTCCCCCTACATTCCCCTCTTGCTTCCACCCTCCCATTCCAGCTGCCGCTCCCTCTTCCAGCTACCGACATTCATCAGCTCGCCAAGCAACTCCCCCGTCCCAATACACTCAAACCCCCCCCTAAATCATTTCCTGCTGCCACCACCCCGTTCGGGTCGGGTCGGGTCGGGTCGGGTCGAAAGGTTTTCAATTTATCATGGATCGGGTCAGGTCACCCTTACCCGACCCGGTCCGATCCGACCTGACCCGCGAAGTCTAACCCGACCCGTGAACAGCCCTGAAAAAAAACGAAGGTTCAGCTCTAAAGGGATCAGCAACATTATTTTGAAGCATATCATCATGGGGGGGCGCGGGGGGGGGGGGGGGGGGGGGGGGAAGACCCCCCCCCCGCGGGGGGGGGGTGGGGGGGGGGGGGGGGGGGGGGAGGGGCAGTACCTTCGCCGACGACGGAGGAGGCAGTTTGGAAGCATACTATACAGTCTAGCATCAACAAGTATCATACGTGCTGGAAACTGTGGGCAGTGTGGACATGTCGATTTCTATTCTACAGCAGCAGCAGTGATTTAATCATTGCGGGGAGTTTTTAGCTAGCTTTTTTATTGGGACGACGGCGGTCCGATACTCGCCGTACGGTCTTTGCCGTACGCCGTACGGCGATTGCCGTACGTCGCACGGCATTTGCCGTATGCCGTCTGTCATTTGCCGTATGCCGTATGTACGCTATTTGACGAATGCCGTACGATGTTTGCCGTATGCCGTCCGTACGGTCCATGTCGTTGTACGACATTACGACTGTTCGGCATAGATGTCGTTTGTTGAGGTGTCAATACTGTCAGTAAAATCGGCGGCCAAAATGTTTCGGGTATGACCATGAAACAGCTATGGGTCCATCATTTTTGGGCCTGATGTCTGATCTCTGGTTAAATTAATCGCGGTGTGTATACATATAGGCGATACAATAAGCGTGAGGTATAGTAAATTTGGGTCAGCTAGCCGACCTCAGTCCAGAGGTCAAACAAAAAAGAGGCCACAGCGGTACGCACAAGAAAGTAACGGAAGTATGAGTCGCGCATCCGACTGGGGCAGGGGGCCTCATCTTTTTCCAATACTCACTCGTACTTAATTCAAATGGTCGGTGAACGTGTAGAAGGACATTGTAGTATTATGATATTTTGGCGATATGTACTCGCCGTACGGTCTTCGCCGTACAGTATTACGCTTGCCCCGCATCTGGGTCGGTTTATTGCGGTGTCAATACGAAAAGTGTTACTATCGTCATTGCCCTTGCCATCCGACAATGTGTAGCATGCATGAGACAGCTTCAACATTGATCACTCATAGGCACTCTGAAATAAGAAAACCACGGTAACGAAAAAAACTCTCTCCACAAGGTCGACTCCCTTAAGTGCCTACTTCCGGCTTGAACTTTGTCTAACTACATGTGCTGTTCTTCGTTATCGTTGTTGTCTCGTACTCTTATTTTCTGGTACGCATCATTAGTGTTGTGTGTTGATATGATGAGCAGAAATGAGAGCTGTACTGAAGCACGCAGTGCTTTTTCTGCGCATGCAACTGCCATTTCGATACCACTCAATTTGTAAGCACGTTATAAAACAAGATGCCAGTGTAATATTTCGTCGGGACGTCGTGTTTTTGTTTTTACGAAAAATTAGAGATCTTATACTATACCAGTACGCGTGAGTGTTGGACATGGACAGTTTCGATATTGTGTCGCTCTTTTGTCAAAATGAATTAATCCACACTACGGTAGCTGAAGTCATTGACTGCCCAATTTCATCCACCCCTGCTCCAAAATAGTCATCTACCCAAACCCAACAATACGGTCCATCGGTCTCTGCAATACACTACGACGGTACCTGGTATTATTTGATTGTCGCATATTG
Organism: Saccharina japonica; assembly: GCA_008828725.1. Lineage (NCBI taxonomy): Eukaryota > Phaeophyceae > Laminariales > Laminariaceae > Saccharina > Saccharina japonica. The sequence goes on along the minus strand of MEHQ01001879.1, from coordinate 149,876 downwards.
TGATGTTGTGCAATTGTGAATATTCATGGCCAGTGTCGCCGACCGCCGATGTTTGTATGAGAGCAAGACGGCGTCAAAACCCAGCTATTGCGGGGGACCATAGTAAATAGGACCTACATACGATGCACACAAAAGCCTACCATATATTTACCATTTTTTATCAACAATAAATTGGTCCTATTTACTAATCAACGATAATTGGTCCTATTTACTACTGTACCTACGACACAAACAAAAACCTACCATATATTTACAAATTTTTTATCAACAATAAATTTGGTCCTATTTACTAATAAACGAAAATTGGTCCTATTTACTACCTACGATATACACAAAAACCTACCTACCATATATTTACCATTTTTCATCAACAATAATTGGTCCCATTTACTATGGTCCCCCGTGATAGCAGCAGGGCTGAGTGTATCGAACTTCCGATGTATCGAATCGAACGCGTTTCGAGCGCGTATCGAACTTCCGATGTATCGAATCGAACGCGTTTCGAGCGCGTTTTACCCTCCATCCACTACGTACGAGTAGCATCCCCGTGTTACAGACAGTAGTCATGCTGACATATTGAGCTACTGTAGAGTTACGAGTACAGTAGTACTTTTTTTTCTCTTTGTTTTCCATCCCTTTTAGTGTTCCTCGCGCTTCTTTCTTGTGCTCAATCGTACGTACCTCAGTTCAGGGGTCACATATACTAAAAAAACAAAAACAGGCTCTTCTCCCACGGCAAATTCACACATTGCAATATTTTTTATCGCGAGAAGGGTCCAGCCCTCTCTTCCCTCGCCGACCCGCGCCGACTACTACTGTTATCGTACGGTGAACGTTTTGACGTATATTTATCGTGTCACGGTGGATGATATCGCTGTCGCACGAACGCACGACTGTCTACCAGGTAGGTTGTATTGTTTTTTTTTCATTATTTAATATTATCAATTGTTTTAGTAGAGCACAATGTATGTGTGTGTTGTGTTGTGTCGTATCGATACGTAGTCATTCCAAGAAATCTCTGTGACCACCCAGGTCGCGATCTCACGCCGAGTGCACCGACGGGTACCAACTGGCACTGAGGGGCCGTCAGGCTGCTACGTAGAGGAAGGAGGAAATAAAGTGCACCACTGGTGCTGCTGCTGCCAATGACGCGGCGGTGGGACGTTGATGAGGAGCATAGGGTAAACGAGGGTTTGCCTAGGGATGAAGGCGTATGTACGTAGGGGCCTTCAAGAAGGGAGAATGGGATATATATATGTTGATCCAGAGTGATAGAAGAGGGACTACAGCAGTACTGTTACGGGGGACCATAGTAAATAGGACCTAAGGTATACACAAAACCCTATATATTCACCTATTTTTACTAACAACATTTGGTCCTGTTTACTATAGTCTCCCGTAATAAACTGCTGCGCTGGAACATGTACGACACATTGTCGGAAGGGAAAAAAACAAACATAAAAATGGTTATTCCAACCGTTCCAACTGTTTTTTTTTTTCAGATCCTTTTGGAGATCTGGGTAAAAACGATACGAAGCCATTCATTCCAAGAATAGTCATTCCAACGATACTGCTGTATGTACTGTAGTAGTCATTCCAGCGATAGGCACACTACGCTTGTCCATAGTATATAAATAAATGCGTCTTTTGACGAACGGGGCCACAAACTTGACACATTAGCGGTGGAAAGCTTTGGGCGTCTCAGGGGCAGAAGGCAGCAACTTCATCGACCAGCTAAGCAGCTAGCGTCATGGGGGGGGAAGGGGTGGAGGATTGATTGCAAGGAAGGGGGTGGTGACGGAACGCCTACTCCAAATTATCTCGGTGACTACACAGGTCGCCATTTCGAGGAGGGTCATGTCGTACTTCAAGCTCCAGCTTAGGGACCGCCAGGAAGTAGGAAGGAGCAGGGGGGGGGGGGTGATAGACCCAAACCGATGGAGTGGGGATGGAGCTTGGATGCGGCTTACATCTTATAGAAGAAAATTAGAGTACGTAATGAGAAGGAAGGAGCAAGGACAGCAAATGGAGTACCAGGTATGAGATAATGCTTAAGCCGGAAGAATATATACAGTAGGTACAGAAAGGCCCTTTTTTTTTCTTTTGTGGTTCTCTTCGTTTGATCTCCGTGCGTGAGTGATCAACGTACGGTAGAAGCTCATGCTCAACATGGTCGGACTGCAATATTCCAACGATAGCCATTCCAACGATAGTCATTCCAACGATAGTCGTTCAGACGATAGGCATTCCAACGATAAACATTCCAACGATAATCACTCCGACCATAGTCATTCCAACGGTAGTCACTCCGACCATACTCATTCCAACGATAGTCATTCCGATCATAGCCGTTCCAACGATGATAATCCGCCAGGAAGCGAGAAGGAGCAGGGGGGAGGGGGGTGACAGACCCACACCGGTGGCGTGGGGATGGAGCTTGGATGCGGCTTAGGACTTGATGATAGAACGTAAATAAGGCATATTGAGAAGAAGGAGGGAGCAAGGACAACACATGGAGTTTTGTGGATAAAGCTTAGCGGGAAGTAGACAGAAGGAAGTTATATTTTGCGCATACTCGTAGGTTTCCTTTGTTTCCGTGGTTTTCTGCTCCCGGGAATGTTATGAGTGATCAACGTTGAAGCTCATGCTGCACATTGTCGGATGGCAAAGATGATAATAATAATAGTCGTTCCAACGATAGTCATTCCAACGTTAGTCATTCCAACGATAGGCATTCCAACGATAGTCATTCCAACGATAGTCATTCCAACGATAGTCATTCCAGCGATAGTCATTCCAACGTTAGTCATCCCAACGATAGTTACTCCGACCATAGTCATTCCGACCACAGTCACTCCGACCATAGTCATTCCAACGATGGCCATTCCAACCATACTCATTCCAACGATAGTCATTCCGACGATAGTCATTACGACGGTAGTCATTCCGACGATAGTCATTCCAACGATAGCCATTCCAACGATAGCCATTCCAACGATAGCCATTCCGACGATAATCATTCCAGCGATAGCTATTCCAACGATAATAATAGTCGTTCCATCGAACGAAACAAATGTCACGAATCGTGCTGAGGGTACAGTCAGCAGCTACGTATGGGCTATGACCATGACCCTTATAGCCCATAGGTCAGTAGTAGTAGCTCAGCACTTACCTGGTAGTCTTATTCGAGAAAGTGGTGTACGCACCCTGAGTACGAGACGGATATAACTACTACTACTACTACCGTAACCCTAGCCCTGAAAACACCAACAAGCCAACCAGATCCAATCAACCAACCAACCAATGGCTAGAACCGCGTTAATGTAGTTCCTTTGTCTTTGAACAAAGTATGATATAGTGTGTGTGTTTGTCAGCTATTTTCCCGACTAAGTGGCAAGTTCTACTGACTGTCTGTGCTATGCGTACATATGTACGCGTACTGATCGTGTTTGCTGCTGGTGTCGCCACGATTCGTTCGAAAAAACGTGTCAGGTCTTTTCTTCTTCTTTTTTGTCATCGCGAATCGTGTTTTCTCTTTTTTTTTGCGCTCGTTGAGAACGACCCACAATACTACCAAATACAAAGCGTTTTTTTTTCCCCGTTCATTGGGAGTGACCCGTCCCAAGCACAAAAGCGATATATACATCGCCGTCCAACCAAGGTTCACAGATCTCGGACAGATAAATGTTTTTTTTCCCACTGCATCATGATCTATCGGTAGATATTTTAGGGCAGATATATTCGTCATCTGTATGGTCTACTTTATGTTATTGTACGTAGCTGTAGTACTGTTGTTGTAGTAGGTCTCATGTTGCCGGGTGGGAGCTGTCGCAAATACATGTGCAAGGTTTGTTTGCGCACAAGTCTACTTACTGTACGACGTAATCTTTGAAACACTGCATGCAGCTGCTTAGCAGTTGTATATACGAACAGACGTACACATACAGTAAATGAATCTTCTTCTTGCACCGTCGCTTTGTCAGAACAAGCTACAAGTATCCTGCTGTGTAATAATACACGTAGTTGCTGTAGATCTCGGTGTGGTCTAACCGCTGCCAGCACCGCCCGACCTTTGCAGCTACAATTATTATTATACAGCTGTCCTTGAGCTGTCGTGTATTTTCTTGTTTTTTATGAATAAAATCAAATCACCTGCATCTAGCTACTCGTCGTAGCGACAAGGGGCGCATGGGGCAATTCGCGTCGTGCTCGGAAGACGCCGCTCCACTCGCTGGTGGTGGTGGTGGGAGGAATGTGAAAAAGGCTACGTATACATACGTAGAGATCGTGCATGCATGCATGCATGCCTGCTTGCATCACGATCTGAACAGCTGGATATATATGTATGTTTACCGGTCGATCCGTGAGGTAGGTGTACGCGGTGTATCCTCGTACGATAGATACGATCTGTGAGAACCAGTGAAAAAAAAATGAATTACATGCTCTAACGTAATCTGACCCCAAGAAAGCATCGCGCATCGCTTGACCAGGGCTCACCGTGTTATCAGCTCCAAGAAGTCTGGTGTGCCCGGGACGACCTCGCAACTAACTCGCACGCACGGCGTATCCGTGTTCGGTTCTTTGCTGCTCTGTCCGAGAAGCTTTGTTGGACGCGCGACGGACTATTGACGAGGCGTTCGCCTCAAGGGGATGGGGGGTGATGTATGATACGTTTTTTTTTTCCCCGTCCCATTTACTTTCTTCACCCTTTTTGTCTCTCTCCTTCCTCTATTATAGTCGTAAACTCAGATCCGGGGTCACAAAGCACGTATTCTCTTCCCCTCTCCTCCGTACCTTGCATTTTTATCGCGAGAAGACTTCGGCCCTTTCTTCCCTCGTCGACTCGCAACGATGTGCGCCAACCAAAGGTTTTCTGAATTCTGCACTGCTGTTGGTTTGTATGTGACGAGACAAAACGGATCTTGGATCTTGGATCTTGCCGTTGATCTTGAATCTTCTTGAATACATCGTACGTATATCTTGATGCCCCGCAGGAATCACGATGAACATGAGTCGCAACGGCACCACACATTTTGCATACGATCCATTCGCGAATTATGAGCACATCATCAGCATCATTGTGCCCCAATCAGCTGGCTCCGAAGCACAAAAGCATCGGAGAGATCGCCGATCCCTACCACACTACGATCTACAGTGAGTACGTACTGTAGTAATATTTTTTGTCGATTTTTGAATTTTTTAAATGTCGAAAAAATGTAGTAGGCCGTTCAATCCAAGTAAGGTCGATTCCTGATCTATCTGTATGGGCTACTGTATCTGTATGATCTATCTGTATGATCTAGCTCACGTTACCGGGTGGGGGGTGTATGATCTGCATGATCTACTGCAAGTACATATATACGAGTACATGTTTGCTGAGTTGGATCTGTATGATCTAGCTCACACCGCCGAGTGAGATTGGGGGCCGTATGATCTGCAAGAAGATTTGTCTGCTGTTGTAGCTCATGTTTTCTGGGTCAGATCTGAACAATGAAATACAACATCCATCCTGCATAACATCATAATAACGGCAGTTAGTTATATCTACCTACTAACCCTAAAGTAGATCGTGATATCTCTAGTGTGTGAACGAATCAAACATCAAACATCACGATGGTGCCGGTGATCCCTACGTACAAACTCGAGAGGGTATTCTTCGTATCATATGTTATGCCCTCCGTATCATGCCGACGGATCACAGGTAGTTCTCTGCCTGTGCCCTCTGCCACGTCACGACGACAAAATGCTACCAGGTATAATATACCACCCTGTCCGTAAATATTAGGAACATTTGGGAAGTAATTTGAGCACCCAAACGGTCCTTACATTTCCGGACAGAATGGAATAATGAAAAAAAATCGCAACTACTGTAAGTCCGACGGTCATGATCTAGATCATCTACTGATAGATCATCTACAGATAAAGCATCTATAGATCATCTAGATCCTAACCTGCCGTTTAGAGGTGCTGTGCAGGACCTGTAGAGTACAGATTCAACCCAAGAAACATGTCACGGCTCGCACCCGGCAAGTGAGCTAGATCATACAGATCATATAGATCATACAGATCATACAGATCAGGAATCTATCTGCCCAGAAAGATCTAGGTCATGCAAGTGGGAATCGATTATCTGTTTCTCACGTACTTACGTGTAATTTTTTTTTATTTACGTATGTATGTACGTACCAGGTATGAACTCTAAATTAACCGTTCTTTTAGAACTTGATCTACGTTTTAAGGGGCAAACTACTGGGAATCAATATGGGAAAGTTTTTGCGATATCGATACGAGTCAAAAGGGTGAAAGCTACTCGCTCGTATACATAATATACGAGGACGATATAGAAAAAACAAACAAAAAAAAATGGTATTTATGAGTTGGCGTTCTCATTGACCTACTACTAGTAGGCACTTCCATCAATTTATTGCGGGGCATTCGACAAGGGGACCGGGGACGGCACCACCGCGCACGTCACGCTTGCCATGTTACATCACTCTGGACGGAAATGTAAGGACCGTTTGGTCTTCATATTAATAACTAAAATGTTCCTTATACTTCCGCCCACGGAGAGGTACATACTACAGTACGTACAGTAGCCACAAAAAAAAAGGTTTTAACGAAAAAAACGACCTCTGAGCATCCGTTCTGTCATAATACCGGTCAGTGCGATATACTATGATAGATACCCCGAGCAACAGAACGCAGTTTTTCATGCAAACTCCCCCCCGCGTGCTGCTTGCCTCCTCGTTCCGAGAGACGCGTCAGTGCGCCATCCATCGCCACGAGAAAACGCCTTTTTCCATTGGCAAAACACACCGGTATATGACTATTTTACAGACAGGCATACTCGTATAGTAGTAAGTACTTGTGCACGCATGCTATGATATGATTTGAAAAACTCCTACGTACGATTTTCTTCCTTTGTACACGGTGGACGCAAAGAGCCCCCCCCCAGCCCAGGAACCCCTTTGCCCCCCCCCCTCCTCAGCAGCAGCAGCAGCAGCAGCAGCAGCAGCAGCAGCAGCAGCAGCAGCAGCAGCAGCAGCAGCAGCAGCAGAAGACTTGGGTACGTGTCTAATGCCCCACACCCTCGCATACAGCAGAGCACGTTCACAGCTGCGGTAGCGCCTACGTTCTAAACGTGAACACACACACCACACACACACATGCGTACGCAACATACCCACGCCCTTCTTAAAAAAAGCTTGCGCGAGCGTCGGATGGAAACCCCATGCGCGGGGGCGGGGCGGGGGGTGGGGGATGGGGCGGGGGCGGCGGGGGGGAGCGGATGGCCCTTGTGAAAACCAGCGCATCATTCACTCTTCAAGCTCGACCGGCCACGTGAGGCACTCGGGTTTGCAGAGCTTGAAGCGCGAGCTCTTGCCCATGCACTCCTCGATCGCTGTGCGAGCCACGGCGATGACGTGCTGGCCCTTCCAGTACCGGATGAGGTTGAGTGACTGCAGGGTGCTGATGATGTCCTCCGTCTTGATGGCGGTCATGTTGCTGATTAGCCGGATGGATAGCTCGCCCTTGTAGTCTCGGAGCAGGTTCATCAGCACGTACGTCCAGTAGCTGCGGGCAACGCGAGATGAAAAAAAAAAGAAAAACAAACAAGCAAGCAAGCAAGCAAGCAAGCAAGCAAGCAAGCAAGCAAGCAAGCAAGCAAGCAAGCAAGCAAGCAAGCAAGCAAGCAAGCAAGCAAGCAAGCAAGCAAGCAAGCAAGCAAGCAAGCAAGCAAGCAAGCAAGCAAGCAAGCAAGCAAGCAAGCAAGCAAGCAAGCAAGCAAGCAAGCAAGCAAGCAAGCAAGCAAGCAAGCAAGCAAGCAAGCAAGCAAGCAAGCAAGCAAGCAAGCAAGCAAGCAAGCAAGCAAGCAAGCAAGCAAGCAAGCAAGCAAGCAAGCAAGCAAGCAAGCAAGCAAGCAAGCAAGCAAGCAAGCAAGCAAGCAAGCAAGCAAGCAAGCAAGCAAGCAAGCAAGCAAGCAAGCAAGCAAGCAAGCAAGCAAGCAAGCAAGCAAGCAAGCAAGCAAGCAAGCAAGCAAGCAAGCAAGCAAGCAAGCAAGCAAGCAAGCAAGCAAGCAAGCAAGCAAGCAAGCAAGCAAGCAAGCAAGCAAGCAAGCAAGCAAGCAAGCAAGCAAGCAAGCAAGCAAGCAAGCAAGCAAGCAAGCAAGCAAGCAAGCAAGCAAGCAAGCAAGCAAGCAAGCAAGCAAGCAAGCAAGCAAGCAAGCAAGCAAGCAAGCAAGCAAGCAAGCAAGCAAGCAAGCAAGCAAGCAAGCAAGCAAGCAAGCAAGCAAGCAAGCAAGCAAGCAAGCAAGCAAGCAAGCAAGCAAGCAAGCAAGCAAGCAAGCAAGCAAGCAAGCAAGCAAGCAAGCAAGCAAGCAAGCAAGCAAGCAAGCAAGCAAGCAAGCAAGCAAGCAAGCAAGCAAGCAAGCAAGCAAGCAAGCAAGCAAGCAAGCAAGCAAGCAAGCAAGCAAGCAAGCAAGCAAGCAAGCAAGCAAGCAAGCAAGCAAGCAAGCAAGCAAGCAAGCAAGCAAGCAAGCAAGCAAGCAAGCAAGCAAGCAAGCAAGCAAGCAAGCAAGCAAGCAAGCAAGCAAGCAAGCAAGCAAGCAAGCAAGCAAGCAAGCAAGCAAGCAAGCAAGCAAGCAAGCAAGCAAGCAAGCAAGCAAGCAAGCAAGCAAGCAAGCAAGCAAGCAAGCAAGCAAGCAAGCAAGCAAGCAAGCAAGCAAGCAAGCAAGCAAGCAAGCAAGCAAGCAAGCAAGCAAGCAAGCAAGCAAGCAAGCAAGCAAGCAAGCAAGCAAGCAAGCAAGCAAGCAAGCAAGCAAGCAAGCAAGCAAGCAAGCAAGCAAGCAAGCAAGCAAGCAAGCAAGCAAGCAAGCAAGCAAGCAAGCAAGCAAGCAAGCAAGCAAGCAAGCAAGCAAGCAAGCAAGCAAGCAAGCAAGCAAGCAAGCAAGCAAGCAAGCAAGCAAGCAAGCAAGCAAGCAAGCAAGCAAGCAAGCAAGCAAGCAAGCAAGCAAGCAAGCAAGCAAGCAAGCAAGCAAGCAAGCAAGCAAGCAAGCAAGCAAGCAAGCAAGCAAGCAAGCAAGCAAGCAAGCAAGCAAGCAAGCAAGCAAGCAAGCAAGCAAGCAAGCAAGCAAGCAAGCAAGCAAGCAAGCAAGCAAGCAAGCAAGCAAGCAAGCAAGCAAGCAAGCAAGCAAGCAAGCAAGCAAGCAAGCAAGCAAGCAAGCAAGCAAGCAAGCAAGCAAGCAAGCAAGCAAGCAAGCAAGCAAGCAAGCAAGCAAGCAAGCAAGCAAGCAAGCAAGCAAGCAAGCAAGCAAGCAAGCAAGCAAGCAAGCAAGCAAGCAAGCAAGCAAGCAAGCAAGCAAGCAAGCAAGCAAGCAAGCAAGCAAGCAAGCAAGCAAGCAAGCAAGCAAGCAAGCAAGCAAGCAAGCAAGCAAGCAAGCAAGCAAGCAAGCAAGCAAGCAAGCAAGCAAGCAAGCAAGCAAGCAAGCAAGCAAGCAAGCAAGCAAGCAAGCAAGCAAGCAAGCAAGCAAGCAAGCAAGCAAGCAAGCAAGCAAGCAAGCAAGCAAGCAAGCAAGCAAGCAAGCAAGCAAGCAAGCAAGCAAGCAAGCAAGCAAGCAAGCAAGCAAGCAAGCAAGCAAGCAAGCAAGCAAGCAAGCAAGCAAGCAAGCAAGCAAGCAAGCAAGCAAGCAAGCAAGCAAGCAAGCAAGCAAGCAAGCAAGCAAGCAAGCAAGCAAGCAAGCAAGCAAGCAAGCAAGCAAGCAAGCAAGCAAGCAAGCAAGCAAGCAAGCAAGCAAGCAAGCAAGCAAGCAAGCAAGCAAGCAAGCAAGCAAGCAAGCAAGCAAGCAAGCAAGCAAGCAAGCAAGCAAGCAAGCAAGCAAGCAAGCAAGCAAGCAAGCAAGCAAGCAAGCAAGCAAGCAAGCAAGCAAGCAAGCAAGCAAGCAAGCAAGCAAGCAAGCAAGCAAGCAAGCAAGCAAGCAAGCAAGCAAGCAAGCAAGCAAGCAAGCAAGCAAGCAAGCAAGCAAGCAAGCAAGCAAGCAAGCAAGCAAGCAAGCAAGCAAGCAAGCAAGCAAGCAAGCAAGCAAGCAAGCAAGCAAGCAAGCAAGCAAGCAAGCAAGCAAGCAAGCAAGCAAGCAAGCAAGCAAGCAAGCAAGCAAGCAAGCAAGCAAGCAAGCAAGCAAGCAAGCAAGCAAGCAAGCAAGCAAGCAAGCAAGCAAGCAAGCAAGCAAGCAAGCAAGCAAGCAAGCAAGCAAGCAAGCAAGCAAGCAAGCAAGCAAGCAAGCAAGCAAGCAAGCAAGCAAGCAAGCAAGCAAGCAAGCAAGCAAGCAAGCAAGCAAGCAAGCAAGCAAGGCAAGCGAGCAAGCATCGAAACAAACGCAAGAACACGACTGAACGAGCAAACGAGCAGAACAAGGGTGCCAAAAAATATATATGAAGTCGCATGTAGGTATTTAAAGCTGAGATTCCAGATATTCACGGGCGTAAAATATGTCTACTTCCGGTAGCTGAGCTTGCCCAGAGGCCCGACAGCAGCTTGTCCGGGGACAAAATACCAATAACTGTGTATACATGCTAACGGTCTTTATTACAGTAATTCGTGCTGGTATTTGTTTGTTTTAGTTCTGTTTTTTGTTTATATTTAAATAGCCTAAACACCATTATTTCGTAATAGATGCGCTCGTTCAGTTGTAGATGTATGGAAAGCTTTCTGACCCCGGGGATGGGACATTATCATCCCCGGGTTCCGCGGGACCTCCGACGCTGTCCCGGGGAGCAACTTTCGCCGCGCGCTGGCTCCATGAGCCCCAGCCAACCATAAATCAGTCAGTTGGGTTGGGGTTTCCACACCTTGCGAGGCGGTATCGAACCGGGGAGTGTCCGTTTATGTCCCCGGGTCGTCAGAGTTGTAGAGGCATGGAGGGATTTATAACCCGGGGATGGGACGTTATCATCCCCGGGTGTGGCGGAACCCCGGTGGCTCTGTTCAGCACCAGTCTTCTAGAAACCGCCAGTGGCCGCTGGCATGTATTTGGCGAACCAATCAGCGGCCGGAATTGTTATTGAAATTCGTAAGTCAGCAGCTAGGCTGGCTAGATGGCTGTCAGAACTGCTGCGGGATTGTGCCACGGCGACGGCTTGGCGCGGCATGGGACCCGGTGGTCTGCTGGTTGTGGCACCCAGCCTCCCTACCCATGGGGTAAGGCGGGCCTGAACCGCTCTGGGTAGCGCTACCCAATTACAGACAGACAGACAGACAGACAGACAGACAGACAGACAGACAGACAGACAGAATAGCAGCTTTTATATAATATAAGATTTACTATGGTCCCCCTTAATAGGAAAAAAATACTGTTAGGACTGTCATTAGACACGTATTTACGCCAAAACTGGCTCTTTTTATGTCACGAGATCCAGTTGAAATAAAAAACGAAACTTTTGACCTTTAGAAAATAAACCAATCAGAGCCAGTCAAATGTCGTCGTCATGATGAACGGCCCAAAAACCAGAAAAAAATAAGCTCCACGCTACTCGTACGTGCGTGATGATGGTGGACAGTCTCGTTCGAGCTGCCTGCCAAGTACTCTCTGCTCGTGACGCTGCTTGCACTTTGAACAGTAAATCCTGGGGTAAGCACCCTCTACGACACAACCCACAGCCCACAATAGACGAGGCCCAAGCCCGCTTGTCTCGCGGAACATGGCGGAACATGGCGGTCATGGCGATGAGTGCCCACACGTTACGGCAGCAACCGTCCGTGCCAGATCAAAGCCAACTGCTGCAGCAGCATTGAGTAGAGAAGCAGCAAAAGCAGAAGCAGCAGCAAGCAGCAGCAGCAAACAAGCAGCAGCAGCAGCAGCAGCGGCAGCAGCGGCAGGATGACCCAGCCCATGCGCAGCGGCGATCGCGCGCACAATGCTTGGCTAGCTGCAATAGCAGCCAAGCCTGCTACTTGCGCCTGCGGGACTCTGACCACTTCACTTAACTCTTGAAAACCGCAGGCAGCCATAGACGACCCCGGACGCCGATGAGCAGTTAAAACCGTAGCCCCAGCCGACCCCGGACGCTGATGCGCAGTTAGCACCAACCAGCTGCAGCAGTCATTGTCCGGATCTGCTGCTGTGTCAGCAGCAGCAGCAGCAGCAGCAGCAGCAGCAGCAGCAGCAGCAGCAGCAGCAGCAGCAGCAGCAGCAGCAGCAGCACAGCAGCAGCAGCAGCAGCCATGATGGCTACTGCCTGGTAATATTGATCAGCAATGCTGGTCTGGTAGTCTCCCTCTCATAGTACAATCAATCGTACGCATATGAAGCTTTGTCCGTAAATATAACGACCGTTTGAACTGAATATAGATATGAAAACGGTCTTTATTTTTAGGTGCACAGTGGTAGGGAATAATATGATAAACGAGTTACTGCTGTGGAGACCCGAAAAAATAGTTGAGGGTGGTTTTCTTATTTGTGAAAGAAGCGTAACATACAACCAAAACACACTAAAGTGGTCTTTTTTGAGCGTGGGTTTTTCCTCAGCAACAACGCCGATTTTGATGCGGTTTGCTTTGATAGATAGCCTATAACCTAAAGCATGTATTAATTTATCAGAGTATTGAAGTAAATGAGGCAAATCATTCCGCGCAAGAACATAAAAAAATAAATAGTCCTTTTTGGCCATTTCTCTTTCAATTCTGAATATGTTTTTGACGTGATGAACGAATACAACCACGGCAACCCTGCAGCCATGCCCGCGAAGTATTAAGAGAAAACTCCACGACCATCCCGAGTAACCGGCGATCAAAGTTCAGCCTGTGTGTAGTGTTTATTCAAGATATTCAAGAAAATACGATTTTCGTTTTTTGTTTTGTTTTTGCTATGGTTGTTTTGATCGATACGAAAAGACGAGACATGATATTGCGGCGGAATAAGCTTCATTGGCACACCTAACTGTAATATGTACCGGTAGGTTTTTTGTGTATGTGACGGGTTTTGATATAATTACTATGGTCCCCCGAAATAGACCACAAACGTTAAATACATCAAAATACCTCCGGTAGCTGAGCTTGCCCAGGTCCGACAACGGCTTCTCAGGGGACCCCACCGTGTGCTCCCGCTTGCTCAGCTCGTACGAGAGCGAGATCAGCAGCTTGCCGTAGCCCTTGCGCTGGTGGGGGGGGAAGGTCAGGATGCACGCCAGGTTGTACTCTTCCGGAGAAGACTGATCGGGTTCGGAGGGGCGGCGCGTTGCGGGAGGGGGGAGGGGGAGGAGGGGGGGGAGAGGCG
>MEHQ01001879.1:112936-129065 GCA_008828725.1 Saccharina japonica | reverse complement strand
CCCCCCCCCCCCCCCCCCCCTCCCATGCATGCACACGACGCACTCACGCTTCATCCTCGTCGTCACCCGCCGCTTGTCCCCGTTGTGCGCCGCCACCGACCTCTGCTGCCCGGCCGCGAGGTCGACGCGGTCCATGCCCACCCACTCATCCAGCCGACGGTCGAAGTCTACGTAGTGGACGTACACAGATCCCACCCCGCCAACCCCACCCCCTGTCGCCGCCACCGCCGTCGCCCCTGTCGCCCCGACGCTCCCCGTAGACCCTCCCGCACCCGTGCCAGGTCCAGATCCGGATCCGGATGCGGCGGAAGCGGCGGCAGAGGCCGAGGTGGTGGCGGCGGCGGCGTCTGCGTCTTCGCTCTTGCGGGTCTCGACGATCTCGGCGAGGTGTACGGAGCCGTCGCGCCAGGCTATCAGCCACCTCTGTCCTATCTGCCGTTCGTTGATTGGGTGATTTTTCGGTTGGTTTTTGGTTGGTTGGTTGGTTGATTGATTGATTGGTCGGTCGGTCGGTCGGTCGGTTGGTCGGTCGGTTGATCTGGTTGATGGTGTTGAGGTTGAAGTTGATATTTTGGTTTGGTTGATAGAAAGGTTCCACACGTCGAGACAGATCTATCATCTACATATAGATCATCTACAGATAGATCGTCTACAGATAGATCATCTACAGATATACCTGGTATTATCTACAGATAGATCATCTATAGATAGATCATTCACAGATCCTCACCTGCCGTTTTGAGATGTGCAGGGTCTTTATCAGTATATATGTCCAGAGCAGGAAACGTGTCCTACTAATAGACCATGCCGATGATACGGCTCCCACCCGGCAACATTAGCTAGATCATACAGATCATACAGATCATACAGATCATCTGCGCTAAAAAACCAAAAAAAAACTAGACAATCAAGTGGGAATCAATGATCTGCCTGATGCGTGAAATGTCCAATGAGACAGATCAGATCCCCCTTTCATGAATGATCTAGATCTTTGCGGGGCAGACGGACCACTGGTTTACATGATCTACTGCTGTATATATCGTAATTGCTTGATGGTCGATGTTGGTCCGTTGACATCCAGCACACCCACAGGCAGCAGTGTCCGCGCCGATTCTTCAATCCTAGAGAGATACAATAAGCTCTCTCTGTGGTCACAAAACTACGGCACAAAGAAACTACGTTGTTTAGGTCAGCTGGTTTAGGTAGTAAGCACAAGCATGAGTAGACAATGCAATGCCATGTCATCGTACTGGGCACGACAGACACGACATACATGCGTTGAAAGAGAGAAAACTCAGAAGAAAAAAAAACACGAATCGAATCGAATCGAAAAACTAATAAAACTAAGGAGCTCCGTGCCCTGCCCCCCCCGGAAAGCGAGATGTGGCAAGAGAATACACAACAAGGAAAAGGAAACAATGCCGAGACATAAATGTAAACAGTAAACAGAGTAAGACTACGTAAGAACGAAAGGAAAGGACAGGCAAACCGAACCACAACAAAAGCACCCTCCAAGCAGCCGCAGCAGTTTGTGGTACCGGTAGCCGGTAGCACAGACAGATTCTACCTACTAGTCGGTCTGGTACCTCGCTACCCTGTCTGCCGTCTCCCTCCTGCTTTCGTCAACCGCGCCCCACCCCCCCCGGAGAGGATGCACCAGGCAACACAAAACATAACAAAAACAAAACAATACCCACAGGCTCGTCATCCACCCACGAAACAAGACTTTCGTAAGGACAAGTAAAAAAGCAAAATACACTAAAAAAAAGAAAAAGAAATTCAAGGAGGATCAAAGCGTACAAAAAAATACCCGGGAGGATCGACCATGTTTG
Organism: Saccharina japonica; assembly: GCA_008828725.1. Lineage (NCBI taxonomy): Eukaryota > Phaeophyceae > Laminariales > Laminariaceae > Saccharina > Saccharina japonica. The sequence continues at coordinate 127,233 of MEHQ01001879.1, read as the reverse complement.
GAACAGTGCACCAGTTGGCGGCACATGCCATGTTCTACCAACTATTAATATTAATAGTAGGCCTGATGCCTTGATACTTGCTACCCTGTCTGCCGTCTCCTTCCTACTTTCGTCCACGACGTTTTTCCGATATACCCAAGGTACTCATACTCTGTAGCTGGTTCGAGGAACAAACACCAGGCTGCTGTGTTGTCCGTTTTCAGCTTGCGACACCCCCGGGTCTCGAAGTCAACCACAATCCCGAAGGGAAACCTTGTATATACCAGTTCGTACAGCAGTATGTACGAGCACAACGTTTCACAGCTGCTCCGAGTACCTTGGAGTAAAGTAAGGGGTATTGGAGATAAAAATACTTCAGGTACTTCGTGTACTCGGAGTATTTCGGGGTTCGATACTCCGGGATACTGCTCGTACTCGGAGTATTTCGGGTATGAACACTCTCGATACTGCTTGTACTCGGAGTATTTCGGGGTCCGATACTGCGGGTACTCCTTGTACTCCGAGTATTTGGGGCTTCAGTACTGCTCATACTCCAAGTACTCCGACTATCCAGGCCGCCAGTACTCTAGTACTCTTAAGTACTCGGAGTACGAAATGTACTCGATACTCGGAGTATACTCGGAGTGAAGTTCAATAGGAGCATCTTTGCATCATTTTCAAGACTCGGCCGTCATTCCTCCCAGGTTCTGGGAGCATGTGACTGGCGTTTATAGCATTTCAAAATTCACAGATGCTCCCATCACCTTATTAATAGTAGAATTAGAGTATTTTCGAGAAACAAATACTTCAGGTACTTTGTGTACTCGCAGTATTTCGGTGTCCAATACTCTCGATACTCGGAGTACTCCGAGTAATTTAGATGTTTGTACTCCGAGTACTGCTTGTACTCGAGTATAAGTACTGCTCATACTCCCAGTACTCCGAGTATTTGGGCCTTCAGTACTGCTCATACTCCAAGTACTCCGAGTATTTAGGCCACCTGTACTCTAATACTCTCAGTACTCGGGATACGAAATGTACTCGATACTCGGAGTATACTCGGAGTGTGAAGTACGTTGGGAGCATCTTTGCATCGTTTTAAAGACTCGGCCGTCATTCCTCCCAGGTTCTGGGAGCATGTGACTGGCGTTTATAGCATTTCAAAATTCACAGATGCTCCCATTACCTCGGAGTATAATTAGTAGAGTATTTTCGAGAAAAAAATACTCCAGGTACTTTGTGTACTCGCAGTATTTCGGTGTCCAATACTCTCGATACTCGGAGTACTCCGAGTAATTTAGTGTTTTTACTCCGAGTACTGCTTGTACTCGAGTATAAGCACTGATCATACTCCGAGTACTCGGAGTATTTGGGCCTTCAGTACTGCCCATACTCCAAGTACTCCGAGTATTTAGGCCACCTGTACTCTAATACTCTCAGTACTCGGAGTACGAAAAATACTCGATACTCCGAGTAAACTCGGAGCATCTGTGCAACGTTTGTACAACTCGACGTCTATCATAAGTAAAACATGAGGATTTGTTCGGACGCCTGGGTGAAGTCCGAAGGAAATGAACCCCCCAGACAAACAAGAGGAGGTATATACCTGGCTGGCACTGCTGTTGTAATACAATACCTGGTACAATACCTGGTCCTTTGGCGTAAGTCAACCGGCACACTGGAAGGATCTATTACTGCTGCTGCTGCCTATGGGCTATGCATGTATGACCCTCCAAAAAAACAAAAAAATGACCTTTTTTTGGAGGGTCATAGCCCATAGGCTGCTGCTGTTGTCAATAAAATGAAACCGCAAGTCGTGAGAAAGTCATGAGGAGTTATGAGTCTTGGAGGTTGCTGAGGAGGCTGACTCTTTCGTGTTGCGCGGTTGCAAGCAATATATAACTGCACCAGTTGGCTCGGAGCAGCAGCAGCAGCAGCAGCAGCAGCAGCAGTCTAAACTCCTGCCAACAAAATTATCGCAATGGTATTAATAGTAGTACGACGTACTCGTAGACAGCGTATGATGAGCTTCGACGAAATCCCCTCACAGCTCACAGCAGTTGTTGTTTTTATTTCTTCTCAAATATGCGCAGCCCGGCAACGCACGGCACATGGCAGGCAGTATCACGTTCACATGCCGGCATTTCTAGACACAAACGTGCCAAAGGGACTTACTTGGAAAAAAATGTATTGGTTCTACACCAGTGCCCGGCGGTCAGATAAACGATCATGCCAAGCAAACTCCTCTCTCCTCTCTCGTGCCTGGTACTTGCTTGCTGCTGCTATTGTACGTACTGCTGCTGTGCTTCGTAGTGTTTACGATTAGTTTGTGGGGAATAACAGAAAGACACAGGCTGAGCAAGAGAGCGCGGTATATAAGCAACTGCGAGGTCTCGTTCGATCTATCGCTGACTAACCTCAGCGCTCCCTGCAACGCCCTCCGCACAGCAGCAGTGGGCTTCAGCTCGCCGCTACGTCGTAGCCATGCCGGCAACAAACAGAGAGCGTTTCGGCGCGCTTTTGTGCGATGATGACCAAAGATGAGACCAGTCGTTGCGCTGGGCGCGTCAAGGCTTCTTTTCTCCTTAATGTACTGTTTTTAGTATTGTGGGGCCGTCAGTCAAGGAGTCAAACCGCGGTCTCCTGGCGTTTGATGATGAGTGAAGTGAAGGCAAACAATAATATGTGAGAGGTTGGTTCACCTGAGGCGGGCCGTCATTCTCCACTTTCGTCTCTCCGCCCTCCATTAACACCTCTAGTGATGCCGGCTTCGACGAAGAAGCTCTGTGGTGAGGCATCTTCCCGTTGTGCTGCCCTCGTCCGGCGTCCTGTCTGTGTAAAGACCCACCTCCTGTGTGCCCCATGCGTCGTGCCCAACGAGCGGTCTCGCAATGGCCCCCGAGCTAAAACGCCTCTGAACTTCACTACAACATTTTTTTGTAGTTTTGGGACTGTCACCTTTGATGGCACCGGGCTGCCATTCTGACTCTCTGATCGAACGACACATGAGAGGTAGAACCATGCGCGCCCGTGATCGTCGAAATTGTCCCCACGACCGAGCCAAAACGCAGAGCTTCTACGCCTCGGCTGATGCACGGGTGCTAGCCGCCGTTGTGGTGTTGCTGGCCCAACTGTCCTATGTAGCTGCCTTTGCGGGGATGCCCGCATTCTCGGTTCCTCGACGAGGGGCCATACGGAGCAGCAGCAGCAGTAGCAGCGGTAGCGGCGGCAGCAGCAGCACTCGTAGCAGCAGCAGGAGCAGCAGCGTGTCACTCTCCCACCACTACCACCACCACCACCACCACCCCCGTCAAAACCACCACATCCAACATCATCACAACAGAGCTGCGGGTGCAGTGTTGGTGCCAACCGGCGTTGGGTGTCCTCGAGCGACAGCAGCAGTGTCAAGGCTGTGCATGGGATCGGCCAGCGAAGACAGCGGCAGCAGCGACCAAGGAGACCAAAGCTTCCTTCATGGCCGTTGGCCTGTCGCGGGTGCCTCGACGACGACGACCGCTCCTCCGCCCGTGAACGGTGCCGCAGGGGCATCGGAGGGGTCGGTGCCACCCGTAGTAGGCGACATCAGACGAGAATCTCTCGACACGCTTCGTGTCCGGCCCCGGTCGGAAGAGGGAGATGCGAAGGTCGAGCGATACTCCCCGCGAGGCAACTTCGTGGAGCTCTTCCGCGGGTGCGCCCCTTATATCCGAGCCCACCTCGGCGCCGTGATGGTGGTCCACATGGGAGGCGAGGTGCTTGACGATCCGGGCTTCGTGAGCCTCATGGACGATCTGAGTCTGCTCAGCCTACTGGGGGTGAGTGGAAGGACTATGTGATAACCTGGTGATACCTGGTATGTGGACGAGTACTGCTTGTAGGCTTGTATCGTACTGTTGCTGTTGTACGGTAACGGAATGCTGTTGCTGCTGTTGTGTTGTCGTCATTGTTGTTGATGTTGGTGTCTTCGTTTATTATTACATTATTACCAGGTACCTGGTAGTGGTTAGCGTGGCCATGTGTCATATGTGGCCTTGCGGATGCGCCGTTCGTTGTGGGACGTTTCGACCCCGTTTTTCGGCGTGGGTGGGGTGGCACAATAGGCGGACAGCGTCGTCTCGCGCCGAGAGCGCGCCAAGCGACAAAGACAACAACGGAGGTGTATCTAAAAAGAACGCTGCAGCTGCTGCTGCTGCTGCCTGTCTGCCTGCCTGTTGAAGGCTTACCGGGTACCTGGCACCAGGTACTCTCGTTCTCTGGTATGGTGATATACTCGTATTCATTATTCGAAGCTCATGGAGGTTGACGGTACTAACTTTGGTTGGGCTATGAGACTTAGAGACTTATAATTACACAGTAACCATTTCAGTACAGTGGGGTACCCAACTTAAGAGCCCCTCGGCACAGACCAACATTACCGCTCGTATCTCCGTACCGCTCGTATCTCCTCCGTACCGCTCGTATCCCCGTTTAAGAGCGATGTGTTCTTATCTCGGGATAAAAGCAAAATCTCTCTAATAAACGTCGGGAAATATTATACGTATTTCTGCTCGAATAGTGCAAATATTTTCAGGTGGGAAAAGTCGGGCGAAACCTGGTTGTTCATTTCGTACAGCGTTCAAGTTGAAGGTTTGTCCAAGTGGATTAGATTCCAGCGCCCTACGACGTACAGCGGTATACGGCATACGGCATGCATGGGTCACGAGTCACCGAGTGTATTGTATCGAGTTGACGTGAGTTAGATAGCGGGAGCAATAAAGACGCTCCATCCGCTCACACCCCAAGACATGCAGACTCCGTACCGATTCGAATATTATTTTAACTCCGCGGTCTCAGGTTGCCCTCAGTAGAACGATGTTGTACGTACCGAAAAAAAAAGAGACTGGGAAACAGCACGAATGGATATGAAACGAGTAAAAGGCAAGCAAGTACACAGCAGAATATAGTGCTGTACCTCTTACCCGAGGGTAGTGTAATGTACTGTACATCTGTACATGCAAGCTTGATGTTTCACACGCAGGGTAACGTACGCACTTCGGCTGTCCAACACGAATAGCGTAGAAACACAAGCATATATCGATTCAACTGCGGTCAACTGCTGTGGCATGGGAAGGTCGGAGGGCTTGGAGTGCTGTGCTTTAGCTCGCGTCGGCCACCCGCTGCGTCGGGCATGGTGCAGACCGCCGTTAGAGAGCGATTGCCGCGCCTTTTGCTTACAGTTGGGGTCTCCTCACTGTTGCGGAGGCGTTGCATACCTGACTTAAGAGCAATTGGAAGAGAACAAGCAACAAGCATAATTGCTCTTATCTGTACAATTTCCGTGCCCAAAAAAAGAAGAAAAAAAAACGCTCTTAAACTCCGAGTTCTCTTAAGTTGGGTACCCCACTGTACATAAGGACACAGACATAGTCGGTCTCGATGTTGGGCTTGGCCGGCTCCTGTGGAGGTGCGAGTCATGCGCAGGCAGCTCACGAGCAGCTGGCGCTACCCCTGGTGAAGCAGGTGGTGTCCATCCATCGACCTCAGGTTGGTAATTTTCCAGTGGCCCCAGGCGATGTTGCTCCGTCAGAGCCCCAGGCGACGCTGCCCCGACACGTACGTACGAGCCCCAGGCGGTTAATCGGCTGCTTTTTTCGTATTATTATTATACCGGTATGTAGGCATCCTACGGGCGGTAGCGGGGTGAACCTCAATTTCCTGAGGATTCTGACTTGAGAAGGTTTATACCCAAGTATTGTATATGCTCGAAGTAATATATGTACCTCTTCGACACAAAAACTACACCGGTATATGACTTCGAGAAAAACGTATTAATAGTACTCGTATATAAACAATCCCATGCCGTGCATATCATATGTTATCGGCATGCAACGAACAACTACAAAATATTGTGAAACGCGAATGGGGTTTCCACCAATATGGGCTATTACCCTCCAAGCCATAGGTTTTGACGATACTGAGTAGTTGCCGCCTACGTATGGGTGATGACTAACCCTACGAAAAGAAGGTACGAGTACAGGCAGTGCGGTGTACCCATTTTAAGACCATCCATCCGGTTTAAGTCCATAGTAGTAGAGATAAGACTACTCGTAGGTAAATCGGCTTGTCACGAGGAAAAAAAACTACTCGGAATTAGTATGGTCCAGTAGCAAAAGATAAGACTTGAAAGTAGAAGAGATAAGACCACGTTTTTGGGATGGTCACGGGGTGGTCTTAAAGTGGGTACACACCGCTGCTGTACACTTTTTTTTTCGGAGAGTTATCACATCATCGCCCATACAGGCTTTTGCCGCAGGCGGTCGAGGAGCCCCCGTAATTCAGACATGCTTTCCCCGAAAAGTGCTATCGTATCCCTATAATATCGTGTACGCAGGGCACGCCTCATCGGCACGTAGGGTATGACCCTACTAGAAAAGGGTCATACCCCATATCATAGCCTGTGACTACCGCTGCTGTGTCCTTGAACCCCATGTCTGTATATAGAAAGCGTGAAAGGGGGTAGCGAGCAGCGAGCCCAGCGCACGTTTCTGAGAGGGAAGAAGCAGGCAAAAAGATTATAGAGCATGAGCTGATGGTATATACGAAGTGTTCGTTCTTGTGCCACTTATCTATTGCGGGGGACCATAGTAAAAATGGTAGGACCTACGGTCCACACAAAAAACTATATATGTATCTACTTTTAGACACATTTTTTTGTCCTATTTACTCTGGTCCTCCGTCCTAGGCACACCCCGGAGGGGAACCTTGTGCATGTACTTCGAGTATGTACATATGTGATGGCATGATTCATGCGATTGCATTGCTCGCTGTCTGCCTTTTTTTTCTGGGCCGTTTTGTTTTTTCGTCGTGGGAGGACGGCGTGGGCATAGTGCGCTTGCTGTTTTGTATATACGATAGGTACGTATGGTTTTTCTACCAGCAGGTATGTATGTCACTCTGACTTGAACCTGCCCAGCAAAGCACGGTATTTTTAATACCGCGCTGCACAAAAATGCCAGTGTGGTCCCGTTGGGCGTTTGTTCCATGAAGAGCACCCTATCTGGTAGCGAGTCACGTGGACTGGCTATTTATCGATGCTATTAGCACTGGTTTATACAGGTAGCATGTCACTTGAACTGGCTATTTATCGATACTTTTAGTACTGCTCTATTAAGAGACTACGTACAGCAGTGGTAAATACAATCGCATCTAACTGGCAAATATACCGGTATACGGCGGTACAAAGGGTGTTTTCAATGTGCAACATGTACACGGCGGTGGTACCTGCTGTTTATGCCCGATGTCTGATACACTGAACACAGCAGTCAGTGTACATACCAGGTACTGCCGTACGAGGTATATGGTGTATGCAGTGGGTACCCCGATTTAAGAGAGGGCACGCTAATAGAGAAGTACAATTAAGAAAGGCCAAATCGGCTGGACCCCCCTGCACTCAAGCCATCTATTTCCCACTGGGCTGTACATAGGAGAGAACGCTAGCTAAGAGAGTGTTTTTCGACCTGCACCGCACCTATTAATACCTCTCTTTACCCATTCAGAACTGAAAAAAAAATCCCGCACTAATTCCTAGTAGTTTGTCCCCTAATACGTGGGACCAATTCTTAAGGGGTAAGTCGGGATACCCACTGCTACGTACCAATACCAGGTACTGGTACCGGTCGTAAGAGACTACATATAATATGATATTTCCACCAGCCGTATAATTTCACGTACGTGCTGGGCTGTTCGGATCTGCACGTACTTTTGCACCATCTTTACCCTTGCTCCCACCCGGACCTGATCCCACCCGGATCTGATCCATTTGGCCCCCTGCTCCCACCCACAAGGTGCAGAAATATAATCAGCGCTCCCATTTGGTACCCGTGTAGGCCATACATGTCTACAACAACTCCTGCTATACGTATAATCGTATCGAATGTACGTTCTAATTCGAATAGCCTGGCACGTACGTGCACGTTCTACGGAGCCGTATTTAGGATATATATTATGGTTGTATGGATTCTATAGATCCGATTATCATACGTATTCTCATTTCGAATCCGGTCGAAGATATCGTTTTCTTTGCAACGACCAAAAATAGTGATACTCTTGGTCAAACCAACCAGCCATGTGTCATATGTAGCAGATATTGGGAGGACTATTAACAGATCGTCCGGTAACATGCTGGATCAATGTACGGGCGTAGAACCCCTAACCCCAACCCTAACCCCAAACCTGACCACACTATTGATGACCTGGAAAATTCCCGGAAATATCCTACGGGACGAAATGCGAATTCTACTGGATGAGAACTATTCACACATCGTCCGGTAAGATCTTCCAGGGGTCGGGCTGTTCGTTGTTTGCGTTTGCGTTTGCGGGCTAGGAAGCACTTCCTAGTGGGATCAAGGTACGCGCGTAGACCCAACCCAACCCCCAACCCTAACCCTAACCCTAACCCTAACCCTGACCCCAAACCGGACCCAAAACGGGCCCGAAACGGGCGAGAAACGCGGCTGCACCGCTTTCGACGTTTTTTTTGTTGTTCCGAACCTGCGGACCACGATATACCTCCATACATCATTAGTGACTGTAAAATTCCCGGAAATATCCTGCCGGATGAAAAGTAAATATTACTGTACTGGATATTGGACTCCCCCAGAAGGAAAAGCTGAGGAGAATTATAGTAGGTGGTGTGGAGTATGGACCTCTCCGGCGGCTTGAGCCCACCCGCGGACCTGATCCCATTTAGGTACGGTAACCATGCTCCCACAAGCAAAGGATGCCAGGAGGGAGACATGTCAAGCAAGCAAGCAAGGCGAAACGTGCGTTGTTTAAGCGTGTAGGGGCGAATGTTCCGCACTAAAACCTACCAGGTACCTGGTAGTGTGTGTGTTCTTCACATGAAACCGTTCTTTCTACCCGTCGACATCCTGCACACCCAGAGTCTGTGCCGATTCTTCATCCTAACAAGGTACCAGTTTTGTGGTCACAGAACTACGACACAGAGATACTACGGTGCAATGCAGTTAAGCAGAGCAGACAATGCAATGCCGTACACGACAGGCATGGCCTACCCTGCTAGCAATCCAGCTGTAGTTTGGTGTCAGTCAGGGCATGTCACATCAAGGCAAAGCTTGCTGTCTTATCAAAGGGAGTGAAAGTGCTGTCTCCTGACTGGCGTCTTTTTGCCCCCAAGAAAGGTGCAGAGATTGAATTCGCCCTCGGCAGGAGCCGCCAAAGGCCCACCACCGGCCACCTTGACCCCATCCAGAGGGACGAAGGACAGGTAGCGGGGCGGTCATACGCAGCCACGAAAAAACAGCGAAAACGAAACAAGACAAAAGTGCGAATTGGCATATCGAACTCTGATTCGTCATATATATTTTTTTGGGCAGCGGCCAAAAACAGGTACGAACCTGGTCCGTTCGGGGCCAAAAACAGGTACATACTAAAATCAAGTTTAAAACGCACCCCACGAACCTGCCGTTCCTTGCAACGCAAAGTACAGTTTTTTTTATGTTCTTCGTGCTCGCCCGGTGCCTACGTATACTAGTAGCTGCTATTAATAGTACGAGGAACGAACGCCTGCTGCTGTATTCTCCCTTCTCAGCTTGCGACACCCCTGGTATTGAAAGTCAACCACAATCCCGAAGGGGAGCCTTCTATCTCGTATTATTTCGGCGGAGGTGTGCAGGCAGATATGTGTGTGTGTGTCGCTCGAGTGGCGTGTAGTGCGAGGTGCGAAGGGAGAAGGGGGTCTCCGCGTACGTCGGCCTTTGTATAGGGGGCAATATAGGGTGGAACTATGAAGGGCCTCTGATTGGCTTAAAAACGACAAAAAAAAAGGTGAAAGTCAAGCAGAGTAGACAAAATCAGGTATACCTGGGTTTTAAAGAGGCAAAACCGGTACAACGAGTTTTGGACCAATGGCAGGGCACGTGGAGTGCGTTTTTGACTTGATTTTAAGTATGTACCTGTTTTTGGCCGCAAACGGACCAGGTATGACCTTTTTTTGGGCCGCTGCCCTTATCCTAAGTACATGTATTCTGCGTCGACTTTCCTTATCATTTCTAGCAGATAGGCGTCCTATTGCACATCCGTGCAATGCTGCGAACGGACAGCAGTTCGCGTTTGATGCGGTACTTGTTGTGTTGAAATAAGTTGAAATATAAGTATAGAGTTCGGAGGCGTAGATGAATTATTGAATTCATACTTAGCCTAGTGGATTATTTTTCCTGCCGTAGAACGAGCGGCTGTTACGTTTTTTTTCGAAAAGTACCTCGGCTCGTTGGGAAAAAACAAGTCTGCAACCCTGAACAGTACTGGAAAGAACATCCGGTACATATATTCATAGCGCATATTATCTAGGACCAAGTGTTTTTACAACACTGGTCAACGGACGAGTCCGCAATTGCGATCAGGACACGGAATGCTGCGCTTGCAGATGATCTAAGTCGTAGTATACATATTTGGTTAATGCCCATGAACAGTGGTAAAGAGAGTGACATCAGCTATTTTTCAAGGTTGAGGTCCTAGGGCTGGGCTAGCGTGCGAAATGTTCCCATGACAGGGCCTTTAAAAAGCCATAAACACCAGTCAGGCGTTTCCGTCGGAAATTTCCATGTTTTTTTTCATTTTGTTTCTGAACGAGTCGGTTCCAGGTACTTTGCTTACTGCACTGAGCTGCAGTATCTCTGTGTCGTAGTTTTGTGACCACAGAACTGGTACCTTTTTAGGATGAAGAATCGGCACGGACACTGGGTGTGCTGGATGTCGACGGGTAGAAAGGAAGGTTTAATGTGAAGAACACACACACACACTTCAAGGCATGTCTGCTGTAAAAAAATCGCTCAAATATTCGAAGATCTGACTGCGTACGAGTAGGGCCAATATCAAGTAATGTTTAACGTCCAAAGCTGATTATATACTGAAACTACTGTACGGTAAGTAATTACCAGGCAACTGCAAAGTATGCATGTTTTCCGCGCAAAAGCCCCAATGTTCACGCCGTTTTTAAGAGATAGGTCGTGAATTTTTGCACGTGTTCTTTAAGCCCCAATCGAGGCCTTGACAACTGTGTTTTCTCCTTTTTTCGTCGGGAATTTGGGGTTTCTTAAGGCCCAAAAATACAAACACAAAAAAAAAACGGACCAATGGACGGAAAAAAAAAAAAAAAAACACCGTCCGTTCAAGGGTTGAGAGGGTTTTGTTCATAGAACACGTGTGCAAAATTTCAGGACACGTCTCCCAAAAACGGCGTGAACTTCCGACTCTGCCCTTTTTTGGGTCGTTCATCTTGAACCAGCCTGTAAGGCTACGAATAGTATCACGTCATATACTCGTATATGCACGAAGTACGGTTATATATATAGGTACCAAATGGACATTTTCCTGGAATAATTTCACTTTTCACCTCCGGCCGCGGGTCGTTTCTCGCGCTATCGGCTGCGGGGCACGCCGGGGGCACGCGTGCACGCCACGGCGCAAGTGCGGGTCCCGGCCGAGGCCCGTGGGGCGTGCTCTTGGCCTTCAAAGTCGCAAATTCTGGCAAATAACTCAGGGGAGGCGTTCCGACTTGACACCGCCTCGCAACTACTCTGAAAAACCTGACGTACGACTGTTTTTCATCCCCTGGTATGAACTTTGATGGTTCGTTTTTGACCCGTCGCATGGACAAGACACACAAAGCATGCACCACGCACGAGAAAACAAGGACCACACCGACATCGAACGAGGCACACATCAAGCGTCGTGCAGCAGGAGTTGATACCATGTTGCATGCGTCTGCTCTGTCTGGGCTGCGTAGAGCCGTAGTAGCAGTTGTCGATAATTTTATGTAAAAGTGTAATTTGGTTCCAATATTAGGGAATCTACGTAGACAAAATATACGAGTAGGCAGGTGTGCAAATTATATCTACATACAACAGTACCTCTATCTACGTAAACCATAGGCCGATCTCATATAGCCGTGTCGTAGGTGCTTTGCCACATGCCACATACCAATACTCCTGCAGTAGTACGAGATAGAGAGTGGTAGGCAGGTACTGTTGTACGTTCAGTTGTACGTACATACAGCAGTACATACGTTCAGTTGTACGTATATACGTACAGCAGTACGTACGTACAGCACTGGGGCGTGCTCTGGACCTTCAAATTCGCAAATTCTGGCAAAATTTGGAGCAAACCGTGGCATAGACTGCTGTAGTGTTGTTTAAGGGGCCCCTTCGGTCATGATGAAACACGAGTCTTCCATCGTTGAAAAATATATTTTTTTTCTTTTTTTTTACAGCAGCAATACTATTTCTGGTATAATAACACCATATCAGTACTCCTTACGAAAAACGGCATAGCCCCAGTTCTAATGCTCAGAATTTCGCTCATAGAGTAGTTGTTGCAAAGAGCCTAGACCATGGTCAACATTTGTGTCTCAGGAGGCATATCGATCAGACGCCTCGGTCGTCACGAAAAGTGCCTCTAAAGATGCACTTTTCGCACCCTTAGACGAGTACTCGACGGCTAAACGCGTACCAGGGTACTCGCCCAAAAGGTGTTACGTACGATTGAATACTCTTATCTAGGGCCGGGGCGGGACTCGTCGGGCAACAGCTCTGTCACAACTATCTTCTGTATACTCAGCTGTACAGCGCACAACGGCCGGGATAACTACAGTAGTACCACTACTACTGCTGTGGGATCGACTTTAAATCCTTCAAAAATAGTTAGATCGACTTCAGAAACAAAACAAGCCGTTGAGCCTGGACACCAAACTGAAGTTTCTCAACACCGGGAGCCCACTGTACCTCAGATACGATATCATCTCGTGACAGTTGTTTCGTTGGGAATGGCCGTCGCTACTACTTTTCCGGTCTATGCCACAGGTTTGCTCCAAAAATTAAACTATGAAGCATGTGCGATCTATTTTCACCTTGCGACACCCCCGGGATTTCAAGTGACCAACATCCCGAAGGGGAACCTTGTAACACTGTACGTAATATCATTTTATCGATAAATGCCTGGTATCATACACCTGGTATGTTATATATGTACCTACAGAGTAATCAGTAATTGGGGATTTCATCGAAACTCTTATTTGCAAGCTGCGTGTGACACGGGTTTAATATGCATGACAGAGTGAAATCATGTACATATTTTACCGGGTATCGTGTAACAACAGGAATACATCATACGAACTGTTCGCAAAGTGAAGTAATATCGCGACGGGACGATTTTTTCCGAATTTCTTCCGGACGAAAAGAGGAAAATAAGAAAACACGCGCCCTTCTGCCCGCGCCTCTCGTCACCGACCCCCCCTACCTTTTTTTGCGTCCACGCATAATGTCTACTGGTGCATCGGAGCTGGGTCAGAGCTTTTAGCAGTAAACCGTTCTTCAGCAGTAAACCGATTCCACCTCCCTGAATAGCCCTGCTATTAATAGCCCTCCTGAGAGCGCGTTACGACCGCGCTCGCCTCTCCCCCATGTTGAGGTGGTGCTGCGACAGTCCGATTCAGCGCTACTCTGTGTTCTCCGGCACTTCCACCTCTGCGGATTTCCCTCTCTTGCTTGCCGGCGGAAGTGGGGTGTTGCTGTTGCCGCGTGCCCCTACCCCCCCCCCCCCCTCCCCAAGGGCGAGCTGGAATAAGGTGGGATAGCGTAGTGGAGAAAGTATGGAAGGATATAGGAAACCAAAAAGAGATGCTGGCCATAGAGAAATTTAGCGGATACAAGACAGAAGTAAAAGAAAGGATAGAAAGCAGGGAAAGGCTAGCGCTAAGAAAGAAGATAGAAGGGGAAGAACACTTAGAGATATACGGGGGGTTGAGAGAAGGAATAGGGATGAAAAGGTATCTGCATGGCCCAATGGACTTCGCGAAAAAGCTGAAACTCCGATTTCGTGTAGGGGACCTGGACCTGCCAGAAAGAAGGAGGAGGTATACCAGTAGCCGGTAGGAGGAGGAAGTAGATGCACAGATGTGCCCATGTGGCAAAGCCATAGAGAGTAGAATTCACATAGTGGGAGAATGTGAAAGGTATAAGGAGGAAAGGGATGTGCTAGAGGAGGAGATGAGGAAAATAGACGAGTGTGACATCAAGAGGCAGTTTGGTAGCACTATAGTAGCGAGAAAAACGATCGCTATGCCTTAAGGAGATAGATGTGTGCCAGCAGGCGGCGAAACAGGAAGGGATAAGTTGCAAAAAGTTTCTTTGTAATATAATGGAAACAACGTAATGAATGCGCAACCAAGTGTTGGAGGTGTCTCTATAGGATAGGAACGGTGCCTTTCCGTTCGAAAGGGATTGCGTGGTCAAATGCAAATGACTAAGGCAAGCAACAATGAG
>MEHQ01001879.1:87897-101855 GCA_008828725.1 Saccharina japonica | reverse complement strand
GGGGGGGGGGGGGGGGGGTGCACTCGTGTCATGCATGATCGTAGTCGTGCGACCATAGACCTTCGTGTTCCTACATTGCCGGGACGGAACATATCTCGGGTGTTCACCGATGTGGGTTACTCGGCAGGATGGTGGAAGCGTGGTGGGTGCAAGTGTGTGCTTGTTTTGTTACGGAAATATGCACCGCGCCCGCTGATTTTGTTTGCCATGCATGCTACATACCTGTTGCGTTCGTGTAAACCGCGTTCGTGTAAAACCTAGGCCGTTCTTCTTGTTTTTTTTTCGGTTTAGACTTCATTCGCTTTCCAACCAATTCGCTGCTCGTCAGCGCGATGGGAAAAAGGGGTGGAGTGAGAAGGGGAGGTTTCCTAAATGTCGCCGTAATGTTACGTGTTGTTTGCTTGTGTGTGTTTTTTGTGCACGGCAAGTCTTCGGTGTAACATGGCCACCTGAAACAGGGGCGTGTGAACTAGTAGTAGTTACCTTTGCTGTCGAAGCAAGCTGGGAGGTTACGGAAGCAAGATGCTGCGTGTGTGCCTGTCGCTTACGCTGTTGATCGGCGGAGGGGGGGGGCGCGCTCTTCGCAGGTCGTATTGATGGGCTTACGTGAATACCTGGGTATCTGACGCTATTTATTGGGGGGGTGTACTCATGTCATGGATGGCCGTAGTCGTATGACCATAGACCCCTCGCATCCCTGTAATGTCGGGGCGGAACGCGTCGGGTTTTCACCGACCAGGAAGGCATTGCTTGCACCAAGCTTTGCGAAGCGAAACGTGAGGTGTCGGGGTGCGTCGTCGCTTGAAGGGTGAGAGCCGCGCATCCTACTATTTGTTGGCGGGGGGGGGGGTTCATTTCCCCCCCTTTTAGAACTGCACACCCAAGGTTTTTGGGAGAAAACTTGCTTGGAAATAGTCTGGGGTATAGTTTTTGCGGTTCTGAAAGGGGGGTCTAAAAGCTCGTACGTATAGTATACATATTATACGTATTGAGTTGTTTTATATCGTGTATATATACGCCTCGCGTCGGGATAAATCGAGGAAATACACACCCCTGCATTAGGATAGTGCGGGCAACGTGAGAGGGAGATATCAGAGAGCGAGAGGAGAGTGTTGAGAAAAATGGTCTCCGTTTCTAGCCATGGGGTATCGGGCTCGGAGAGGCTTGCAGCGGCAAGCCTCTGTTGCAGAAGCGCAGAAGGGATGAGATAGTTTATGGCGTCGTTTTCAAGCTAATGGGGAGGAAGGCGGGATTTTTACGTGTGGTTTTGTCGTCGTTTTCGGTAAGGAATTCGTGTGTTTTTGTTCTATTACTGGACGTAATATATGTTTTGATTGGTTGATTTGGGTGATTTTGTTTCACCTCGTGCTTCTGTACGGCAGTGTACGTGGTTAAACTGGTTGATCCTCTAGCCTATCTAGGGTTCAGTGTCATGCCGGGCCTCTTTGCTCTGCTTCGCTCTGCTCTCCTCTGCTCTCCTCTGCTCTGTCGTGCTCTCCTCTGCTTTTCGTTGTGTTGCGTTGCTTCGCGTTGAGTTGGTTTGCCGCGTGGTGTACTGCAGTCACCCCTCTCTCGCAGCTTACCGCAGGGTTATATACACCCCTCTCTCTGCCCTAGCGCGCGAGCTTCCCAATTAGGACCACTAACCCCGGGCTAGTCGCGCGCGAAAACTCTCCCGCAGCTGTGGTGCAGCTATAAACGTACTGCAGTAGCGATCACAGAACAGGCAACGAGAGAGAGAGGGAGGGATTTATGTGTGCGTACTTTTCTGATTAGTCTATTTTTTCCCGCATTTTTTTTTATTGGTCTCCTTTTTTATAGGATTTTTTTCTGATTGGCGGGAAATCCCTAGAGGGCGTTTTTTATATCGGGCAGAGTGATACACACGATAAAGGGTACCAGGTACCTGGTATATGGCATCAATCAGGTGTGTGTCTGGGCAAGGTGCTAATAATACACGGAGAGGGTGTACGTGGCCTATCTGGTAATCTCACCGGGGATATGCCTACTGTAGTGGTACCTAGTTGGGTATTCTGATCATTTTTCTCGTAAAGTACAGTAGTACGGGTTCGCATGAGCCCTGTACCGTGCCCGACTATGATGTCGGGGTTCGTTTTGTCTGTGGAGTGAAAAAAATGAATCAAGAAAACAACAACAACGAGAATTTGGACCTGCTAGGGACTGACTGTTTTCTGGGCTGAGTTTAAGTTCAGTATGACTGTTGTGACTGTGTATAAGTGAAAATACATGAAGAGACGTAAAAACACAGACGCGCGTGATGGGGACGTGGGCCGGCAGGGCGTACTCTTTTGTTGCTTGCCTTGAGTCACTTTACCATTGACCAAGCATCCCTTTCGAGTCGGAGCGGGGGGCGGGGGAGGGGGGGCACGGGTGGTCGACAAGGAGACTAAAATGCGATTCGTGGTTTATTTTTAATCTCGCAAAGTATTCGCGCAAGAGAGAGAGGGTGGGGGGGGAGACAGAGGAGAGAGGGGGGGGAAGAGAGGGAGAGGGAGAGAGAGAGCCGGGCGCCAGCTCTTTCTGATGCGTGTTTGATATTTGCTTCGTGCCCCCTCCCCACCAGCCAGCTATGTCATTACGTCGTGATACCGGTAGTAGCCACAGCATTGAAGGATCAGCGCCACAATAGTCTAAATAGTTGTTGTATCGACAGCACCGGCGACCAGGCTAGAATTGACGAAGGGACAATGTCATTCTTGCTCCCTGTACATATATGCCGGGGTGTGTATGCTGTACTAATGCCCGCGGGGGTACTAAAGCCCGGGGCTACGTAAAGCCCGGGGATAATATGGTGTACGAGAGAGAAGTCAGTTATGTGTGCGGTGCACGACAGCAGTAGTGTTGTGATATCAGCCGCGTGTGAAGCTCTGCCTCTGCAGTGCGGTAAAGGCGGTGTGGTATTGATTGCAGCCGCGTGTGAAGTGTGAAGCCATGCCTATGCAGTGCGGTAAGAGGGGGTGCTCTGCCTGACTGACTCAAGGGGCGCCTCAACTAAAGATTTGCTCCATATATTATGCAAGGCTCTTCACGGGTCACGACCCAATCCGCGGGTCTGGTCAGGAAGCTTTCGAAATCTCACGGATCGGGTCGGGTCGGGTCGGGTCGGGTCAGGAGGCTTTCGATTTCCGTGAGTTCTACGAGTACCAGTACCAGGTATTATAATATAATATATTCGATCCAAGTCGGAATGGAACCTAATATATAGTAAGTATGATACATTGTCGTAGGGAAAAAGTTGAAAAAAAAAAACTGTAATAATACGCTTCCTTATTGTTTTGTGTTTTATGTCCTGAACTATACCAGGTACCGCGTGGGTACCGTATTAATTTAAGACAGCCCACCGAGAATGTAAATGTGTGTTATGGAGAAATCATGCATGGAGGAAACGCGCGTTGCAGCGAACAAAAAACAAACTGATCTTCTTTGAGACTTTCGAAGAAGGGGTTTCATTTTTTTTTTTCCAGAAGCCACACATTGTTTCTTCTGCACGTGACGGACAGAGTTCATACCGTGAGAGAGAGTAGTGTGGGATAAAGCATACTGGAATGGAGTAGTACGGGATGGAAAGGAAGGGTGGATGCACCGCCGGCCGCGGGAGGTAGGTGTTGTTGCCACTGTGTGTGTTATCCGACACACACTACTATCAGGTACGTAGGCATATCTGAGAAGAAAAAAACTGGCTCGAAGATGCTGGGGGCTGGGGTGACGAAATGTATAGCCGGGCCCGGAGGAATGTTAATGTTACCAACAGCCCCTCTATAACACTATAATACCCTCTCGTCGTGCTATTCATAATAACGAGGCGGTATTACTGTTTTTCGTACAACATAATAACCGTGCGTATACCAGTGCGCATACAATAGGAGTCCAGTTAAAAGTCTCATAACTCAACTACACAGGACACAGTTTCGCCACGGAAAACAGAAGAAAAGACGAGGAGTTGAGAGATATCTTACTTAAATGACCCACCCAGACCCCCACCTCATGATGTTTTCAGAGAAGATACGAGGAGTCCACATATATCTACGTAAACGATCCGAGAACGATCCAAGTTTGTATTCCAAGCACGCTCGGAGGATAAAAAAGATCAACCAGGCAGGGTTGGGTCAGGGTTGTCTCGAAACACTGTCTGATTTGATGGATCCGCCTTCTTATTCTTCCTTTCTATTCGCGACGGGATGCTCATCACGCGGGATGGCTGCACCGCGATAGCTATGCACCGACCCTATAGCTAGAGTTGTTGCCACTGTTTTATCTCGCACTACGATATGTACAACGATGCAACGACCCTACGAGTGAAAGGTGTTACCACTGCTGTAAAAAAGAAGAACTGGCTCGAAGATACTGACTGAGAAGATGATGGTTATAAAACTACCGTACGAGTAGGTACTACTCTGTACGTTATCATAATAGCTGGCTCGAAGATACTGGTGACGGGCGGAGTACAGTATATAGTATTTATTTCTGCACTTACTTTGCACTCTGCACTGCTGGTCGTCAATACGTACCCGTACCCGTACGAGCGTTACCCGAATCTCGAATCTACTAGCACTTCTGCGCCCGCTCTCATGCCCGTGCTGTGGAACCGTGTGTGTCTTCACATCAAAACACGGCGTGGAAATCGAAAACACGTGCGTGCGTGGATACATCCAACGGGCGAAACGCTCAGTCAACGACACATCATTCATCAAGGCCACGGAAAAGATCGCGGGGAAAGATTCAAGATTCGTGTCAGCCGTACTCCCCATGCTCGTGCACATCATAATAACGCCCCGTTCTCTTTTGCCTCTTTCTCCACCCTCCCCACTACCTTGCACGGTTGGGGACGTCTGCGTGGGTGCCTAGCTGACTTGCGTGCACATTTGGTAACTCTTACATCCCCGTTACCCTTCTCGTAATCCCCTTACAGAACCTTGGAACTCCCCGATGTGGTTTCGGTAACGTGAACTGCACCCAACTTCTCTCCTCTCGGAGATCGTCACAGATCAGCACCGAACGGAGCGAGGGACTACAAGCGCGATGATCGGAACCTACCACGGGTGAGTACCGAACCAATGGTCTTTCCTACTTCCTGAAGAGGAATGCCTAGGCTTCTGAAGCCAGGGCGCACCCCGTGGAAATGCTGTTGTTGTCCTGTTTTTTGCTCTTTTTGGTCTGCTTGTTCGTGTGTTCGTGTGGTACACTCGGGCGGGCGGTGGAATGGCGAAACGTGGAACGGTAGGCCTTGGGTTCGAGACTCGAGACCGTCGGCTGCCCTCTCAACAGGGTGTCTCGCATGCTCTCGAACTGTTGCCTCGGTAGTAAGCCGTCGACTGGGCGAACGACAGCTCACCCCGAGTCGAAGCCTCTGCTTCTCTGCTTTCCGCGTCTGAGTTTTTTGGTGTACACACCAGTACGTACGTAAAGCTCCTGATGATGTTACAAAGTGTACAATACATCACATTATTAATACATCACACATATCATAGGGATTGCAGTATGGGGGGTACCACACTCGTACACACTCGTAATATCGCTTTGGCAAAGCAGTACGATCAGCGATATCAAACCTCTTACGTACGTAGAGCAGTACGTATGTCCGGAAATATAAGGACCGTTTTGTATTCATAGTATTATACAAACGATCCTTACATTTCCGGACGGACTGGTATATCGCAGAGCTCCATTTCTCTAGCGGGGCCTCCGCCGAGGGCTATCGTGTGATTGTGTGGGGCAAGCAAGAAGTGGGTAAACTCTCCATGTAACAGCGACCCCGATCCCCGATGCCCTTCGTCGTGAATAACCTGGCTGGATACCTGGTACCAGGTATGATATGTATGAAATCATATCATGTTTTGCCAGCGCTCGTACAGCAGACAACCAGGTACGGTACAGCAGCAGTACTCGTACGGGTAGTACCGGTGTGTATACATTTAGCCAGCCAGAAGACGCTCTGTTCCGCGCACCTGCGGGACTTGTGCGCATGTGTCGGCCTCTCCCGTACATACTTTGCCCGCCCTCTCTCTCTCTTCATGCTACTGCTGTAGACTACTCGTACGGTACTCTCTCTCTCTTCCTCCCTCTGGAAGCCTCTCGACGTGCCATCATGCGTACTGCTGCTCTATGTACCGGTACGTATATTCTTGCATCTCGCGACCCGCTCTGCAGGTCGCCACGGTGATCTACGTAGCAGTTAACCACGAAGACAGACAGCTAAGGTTGATGTCAGGGGTTCGAGTCTCCTTTTGTATGGAGATTTGTATTCTCAAATGACACCAACTACTGTCGAGAGCGCCTATTTTATCGTGGGTAGGCACGATTTGACGCGAGTCGACGAGGGAAGAAAGTGCCGAAACGTTCTCGCGATAAAAAAAGCAAGGCACGTACCGTACGTAGTGGGGAGGGGGGGAGAAGAGCTTACTTGGTGACCCCGGATCTGAGTTACGACTAAATCGTCATATTCTAGAAGGAAAAGCGCGTAACAGCAGTCAACGCATATATCAGGATACCAGGAAACTGCGCGCGTGCGGTACCATCTGTATTGTATCCTTCCGTTGCATTTCGAACATATCTCTCAGCAGGCTAAGCTTAAGCCTAAGCCTAAGCCTAAACCTAAGGCTAAGGCTAACCCTAAGCCTAAGCCTAAGCCTAAGGCTGCCTCGCGTGGCTGACGCTTGAAAATTTCGACACGTTTTTCCCTCTGAATCCCCAGCAGTACTACTGTGAGGAGCCATCCATGGTAATCAAAACCCACGATTGACCCAAAAACCATGCACCCCCCTTTGTTTACAGTTCACACACCATACTGCTGTCTGTACTATTGTGTTCTGATGAGTTTCTTCACCCGGAATGGGTGTTTTATCAGCAAACACAACCAGAAACCAGCACACTCGAATCCCCGACCCTTTTCCCTGAGTACGAGTAGTACAATGGATATCTGTGGGTTTTGTGGTTGACAAGTGACAGGCGCTAGTGCTGTAAGCAAGCGCTGTTTTACTGCAGTAGTAGTAGTAGTATTAATAGTATTTAATAGTATCATATGTAGTAGTAGTAGTAGTAGTCGTAGTAGTAGTAGTCGTAGTAGCAGTAGTCGTAGTAGTAGTAGTAGTAGTAGTAGTAGCAGTAGTAGTAGTAGAAGTAGTAGCAGTAGTAGTAGCAGTAGTGGTGGTGGTAGTAGTAGTAGTAGTAGTAGTAGTAGTAGTAGTAGTGGATGTAGGACGAACAGGGGAGACGACACCAACAGCAGCAGCAGCAGCAGTATGTAGGATGTACTACTACTGTAGTATGTATGAATAGCAGTCTGGGACGCGGAGGAGAACGGAGGGGGAAAAAAGGCGGAATCGCAAGGAGAGACAAAGCGTATTCGTGTCGAATATTGGACTCAGAGTTACGAGCTTATTGACCGGAGATACTATATATATTATTCGACTTAAGAGTTCCGAGTATTTACAGAGTTCGGCCACGGACCCAAGCTTGTAGAAATTTCTCAAAATAAGGTGGAGAACCGGACTCAAGGAAAGTGTGGACGCACACGCACGACTTACCACCGAGGCACGGCCAGCAATCATGATCTGTGAGATGGGCTGGTCACGTAGTATCGATTACAAGTGCTTCGCTAGAATATTTCCTGGAATATTCCTAGGATTCAAAAAAAAAAAAAAAAAAACATGATCAGAACTTGGCACCCTGTTCCCTCGCTTGCAGAGCTCGACCTCTGGTCAGGTCAGCTCGTCAGCTTGGCCAACTCCCTGATACTTTCGTATGATGGTCAGTCTCCCGATGTCAAGGACTTGCTCCGTAGTTTTTAGATGGTAGAAGTAGGTATGTACTGGGGTATATTATACTTCGTACATATGTACATACTTACCAGGATGCCAGGTACCAGGTGTACGAAGTGTATGTGTATGTACAAAATTGACTTTTTCTGCACACGGGAAACGGTTTCTTTTCCGGCCGGTGGTCCTTACTCGCGCTCTAGGTAGCGGGGCACGCAGGGGGGCCGCGTGTACACTACGGCGCAAGCTTAGGTCCCGGCCGGGCTCGGTGGCGCGTTCTCTTGGCGTTCAACGTCGCGCGAACTGACAAGCATTCGTGTATTATCTACAGTAGATCAAAATAACCCTACGTATGGATAATACGAAGTACGTTTCTGGTATTCATTGAAGTTTCGGGAGAGACTAGAGGGAACGGGGTGAGAGCACCGCGCCCTCAACAGCACCAAGCTGGAGAGGAACACGCACACTCTCTCAATACACTCGGCAGAACGATGCTTTCGAAAAAAACACTCGCTCAAAACACTCGCACGATCACACTTACACGAAGACACATACAGCACGCACAGACAGGCATATATACGCATGTATTTGGCACGCTGCCGTTCCGATTCCCTCCCTCGCTTACGCTTCACCCTCCCTCCCTCCCTCCTCCCCCCCCTCCCCCCCTCCCTCCCACCCTCTTCCTCTCTGGTTGTTTTTTTTTTTCTCTCCTCTTTGCTATACCTACTGTCCCCTTGCTCCATCAAAATTCAACGGTATGGATCGGACAACATCAACAAAAAATAAATAAAATCAAAAGTGCTCGCATATGGTGTAACCTGGACGGGTGCGGCATCCTGTGCGTCCTGGCGACGTGGGGCATGCTGCTCTACTCCGTCTATGTCGTTGCCTTCGTCCTGCTCAGGCCTACGCCCTTCGAAGAGTGCTTAACGGCGCCCAAGGTCCTTCCAACTCTCCTCAAGGCTTTCACTTTGTCTTAGTGTCAGGGCGGGTGCGTCTGGGAATAAGGTTGATCGGTGGGTGGAGGACGCGTTGAGGCTAGGTCCGCCACTACTGAGTGGGGGTGGGCGCTGTTGCGAGGGTGAGAGGGGGGGTGGCGTACTCCATCATCTGTTGCATTGTCCTTATATCTTTTTGACCAATGTAGTTGATCTGACCCGCATCTTTCGATGCGCGTAAGCATCGCGGAGGGCGAGGGTAGGGGTTAGCAGATATACTCATTTGTTGCTTGCCTTAGTCATTTGACCATTGACCACGCATCCCTTTCGAGACGGAGCGGGGGGGAGGGGTATACTCATGTCGTGCATGGCCGTAGTCGTATGACCACAGACCCTCGCATCCCTACAATGCCGGGACGGAGCACGTTGGGTTTTCACCAACCAGGCAGACATTGCTTGCACCAAATGCCGGTGGCGGGGGGGGGGGGGGGGGGGTACTCATGTCGTGCACCGCCGTAGTCGTATGGATGACCGTAGACCCTCGTATCTCTACAATGCCGGGACGGAGCACGTTGGGTTTTCACCGACCAGGCAAACATTGCTTGCACCAGGCGCAAAGCGAAACGTGAGGTGTTGGGCGAGTCGCGTGGAGGGTAAGCTGCATTCTTACTAAGAACCTCTTGCGAGGCGGGCTTGCATAGGGACGACAGCCTCCAATAAATTGCTTTTATTTCTGGTGTGGCCACTTCCAGAGACAGCAATGGGTATACTATGCATTTGCCTTGTGGGTGCCTTACCATATGATCTAACTCGATGGCCAGCCGTGGTGACCGCCAAAAACAAAAACGGTACCCTGGTTGTCTAGCTCACGCAGTGAGAGGCATGTTTTATTGCGTCGTCGCCAACCGACGCCAACCTAACCTATATACTTATTTACGAAGTGTAATATAGGGGGTTTGGGGGGTGTTGGGGTTAGTGTTGGTGTTGGTGTTGGTGGTGTCGGTGTTGATGGTGTTGGCAGGTGGTGTTGTTGGTATTGGTGTTGGTGATGTTGGTGTTGTTGGTGTTGTTGGTGTTGGTCTTGTTGTTGTTGTTGTTGTTGCTGTGATACCATCGCGTCTGCACCTCGCGGAGTTCGATATCTGCGGCGTTTTTATCTCTTGGGGACCCCACCGGCATGCAGTCGGTGTTACATCTCTAGAGTTCTAAAGTGTACCATATATAACAGGGCGCCATACTTACACAATGTACGAGTACTGCTTTGATGACCAGGCACCTGGTAGACATTTTTTAGGGTTCACGAGAACAACGATGCTCGTATATACGAGGGATGCATGCGGACCTGAGTCGCGAACACCTTTGGCCTTGTTTCGGCCCGGTATATACATAGCCCTGCGGTTTTTGGTTTCCCTTGTAAGTTGTACGAAGACAGCACAAAAAGAGAAAGTACGTGTTCGTCTTACAGAGTTGAAAAAAAACGCCGTCAGTATCACAAAACGTTTTTTTTTTTCCAACCAGTATTATTTAATACTACTGTCCTCCTTTCGTAGGCCAACAACTCCACGCCTCTCAACTCCCCCTCCCCCTCAACCTCCTTCTCCCTTGCTGCCTCCCCTCCCTCGTCCTTTCCCCCCACCCATTCCCCCCCCTCGGGACGATCCGATCCGGTGTGCATTGTTCTGCTGTGCTCGCTCGGATTAAGGTATCGCCGCGACCGCGCACGTGCGAACGATGCTTACGGACCCGGGGTCGGTCCCGCGGCACGCGACGCCTCTGCCCGAAGCTTTGCCATCCGGTCACGGCGTCGGCGTTGGCGGTAGCAGCAGCAGCAGAAGCAGCGGCCCTGCTGGCTTGGGGAGCGGCTTGGGCAGCGGCCTCAGAGAAAGTGGAGATGGGATCGGGGTCGGGGGGGGCAAGGCGGGGGGGGGGCAGGACGAGGAGGAGGAGGATGTTGAGACGAGCCGGCTGACGGCGTCGACGTCTTCTATGGACCCGTTGTCTTCGGGTTCTTCTCGGGGGGGGGCGATGGAGGGAGGCGGTGGGGCTAGTGTTGCCGAGGCGGGGGGGGAGGGGATGAGGGCCAGGGTCCAGGTGGTGTCGTTGGACGAGCGGCAGCAGCAGCTGCGGCAGGAGCAGGAGCAGCAGCAGCAGCAGCGTGTGGTGAAGTGGTGTTACAAGTGAGAGAACCGCTTTTGCTTCGTTTTTTTTCTGTTTTTTTTTTTTTCCCTGCTTGAGACAGACACCACAGCCACGCCGCTGCAAAAACGCTATATATATACGGGATGTACATCCTACATGAGGACATATAAAATCCGTAAGTACGCGCGATCGAAGTATTACACTCAGCTAGCAAAGATGAGCTTCGACGAAATCCTCGAGCTCACAGCTGTTGTTTTTTATTTTTTTTAATATATTATATATACAGCAGCCTCAGTGTCACGTGACAAACCGGTTGTAGGAAGTTGGGGGTTAGGATCTGAAAAGTCAAGAATGTGTCGGCGCTCTCTTTGTTTCTCGATAGACAACTTGCCGGGCAGGTGCCACACCTTCAAGCCCCCCGCCCCCCCCCCATTATGTATATACGTCTTCATGGGCAATGCCACGGTACAAGGGAAACCCCTACCACTTTTTGCCTCCTTGAGGCGATTTCTAATGACGGGTTGAGCTTAAGTGAGCAAGTAACGGTTTTGTATCATATGATGCTTTTTTTTCCAAGTATATTTGTTTTACGAGGAATATTAACGCATACCGTAGAAATGTTGGTCGAGATTGCGCGCGAACCAAAAAAATAATTTTTCCGAGTTAGTCATGTTTCGGGTGACTTACTAATAGTATTGAGCTCCTCACGTGAAAAAGAGCTCAGAACACAATAAGACACTACCCCTAAAAGGCATAATTTATCTCGTTACACCTCTCCATTCCGAGAAAAAAACCCAGGTGATCGGAGTCAAACAAGGGTGGGGGATAGGGTTGTATATTTCAGTAGGGTTATAAAAGTTAAGTATTTTTCAACCATTTTGTTGAGAAGCTGTGGGCCAAACAAGGTTCTAAAATGGTTGAAATGTTCCTTGTCTTTCTCGCGACAAAAGTGATTCAGTAGTTATACTTGACTGGCAGGTTCGACGCCTTCAGTTAAAAGCCCCCCCATTACCTCTTCCAAGTGCATCTTGATTCCGAGAAAATTCCGAGTAGGTCGAGATTAAAATACGGGTAGGGTTTCATTTTTTTTTTTTGTCAAAAGTATGTTTGAACAATTTTTTTGTGTTTTGTCAAACCTGGGCCAGAAATATCTACCACGCGAGCACAACGTTTTGAACTGTACTTGGGGCTTTCTCACGAAAATATTGGTTGTAGTACATGGAAAATAATTTCCGAGAAATTTCCGAGAATTTTTCCAGGTGGTCGGGGTTATTATGGTTAGGGTTTCAAGTTAAAGTGTACCTCAGCCATTTTTTATCGAAGCTGGGCCAAACATATATGCTGTAGACCCTACTCGTATAGGTTGACATTTAAAATATTGTACGCGACTTTCTGACCACAAAATGGTTGAAATACGTGTTATTTTCTCTCTTTTTTTGTTTTCCCTCTTTTTTTGTTTTTTCAATTTTTCTCACAAAAAAATGTTGCGATATGCTTTTTGGCCTTGGTACAGGTGCGACGCCTTCAAGCCCCCCCGCGCGCACCACTGCAGCCTCTGCCAGAGGTGCATCGTGAAGATGGACCACCACTGCCCGTGGGTGAACAACTGCGTCGGCCTGGGCAACCAGAAGCTGTTCTTGCTCTTCTGCGCCTACACCTCCTCCCTCTGCGTGTGAGTATTTTTTTTTCAAAGAGGTATCGTACCAGGTGTATAGGTATAGGTATATGCCGCCACTATGACCCTCAATATATATACATATTTCATCCTCCGGCGGATGGGTAAAAACAAAGCTTACGCCCTCTACACTTCCACGTCTTACTGCGTGTCGTGTCAATTAACTAATTATCGTTGGTATACTTCTAGTTACTGCTTCCACACTATGTCGGGCAGCGCCTTTTTTTTTTACCCGCGAGTTACACCCCTATAGTAGCTAAAAAAGCCGAGAGGCACCCCCCAACTCTAACCCAAACTGTATGCACTACTACCTCTGCCCCCTACCCCTGCCCCCTAAAGCCAGCATCGTGCCCTCGGATAGCTAGCTGCATACGTAGGGCATAAAAATCCTCAGATTTGATACAGCACGTCAGCTGTGAGTGGGACCGATTGAGTGGTTGGTAGTCAAGGTGGAATCTGCAGCTGTATATGCTCTACCCAGCTATGCAGCTATCTGAGGGCATGATTCGGCGTTAGGGGCAGAGGGGTAGGGGGTAGAGGTGGTGTGTAGGGTTACAGGGCTAGGGGAGGGGGCTCTCGGCTTTTTTACAGCTAGGAGTTGACAAATAGGCGCTCTCCATTTTGCCCCTCAATATAACGACCGTTTTGTGTATTCCTATTTGCCGCGAATGGTCCTTGAAGTTCGGAACAGGAGGGCTATATTCCCAGCATATAGCCAACTATGGGATGTGAGGCCGATTTTGTTGCTGTTGTTGTTGTGCCTTTCGCATGTCTTGCGAGCGGAATGCATAGGGGGGAGGGAGGTGTGCTCATGCCATGCATCACCGTAGTCGTATGACCATGTACCCTCGGTAACCCTACATACAATGCCGGGACGGGGCTATCGTGATGCAAGTGTCACTGCACTTCTCATAACTATGTATGTCCCTGTCGACAAACTACCTGTAGCGGCATATTCATGTATAGGACTGTACTTCATTTTCATGCATGGCCGTAGTCGTATGACCATAGACCCTCGCATCCCTACAATGCCGGGACGGAGCATGTCGAGTTTTCACCGACCAGGCAGACATTGCTAGCACCAAGCACCAAACGCCGTGAGGTGTTGGGCGAATCGCATGAAGAGTGGGCTGCATCCTACTAAGAACCGCTTGTAAGGCGGACTTGAATATGGATGATAGCTTCAATGCGTTAACTAAATTTTCGGTGTGGCCACTTCCAGAGGGAGCAATGGGAGTACTATGTAACTGCCTCGCGGGTGCCTTACCATAAACACTACGTGATACGATCATTCCCCTTGTGCGGAGCAATGGATCTCCACCCCGCACAAATGATCTAACTCGACCCCAGCTGTGATTGACCGCCGACACAAAACAAAAACGGTACCCTGGTGGTGTAGCTCATGTAGTGAGCGGCATGTTTTACCGTGTC
>MEHQ01001879.1:43163-86636 GCA_008828725.1 Saccharina japonica | reverse complement strand
CCACACTGATTCCAGGTAGTTTGTCCCCCAAAAAACGTGAGACCGGTCCTTAACCCATTCAGAACTGAAAACAATATCCCGACACAAATTCCAAGTAGTTTGTCCCCAAATTCGTGAGACCGATTCTTAAGGGGTTATAACCCAAAATTGTCCGAAATTCATTCTTGTGATGCAAATGGAGTTCCCATCAGAAGGTGGGGAAGAATTCAGACCTTCTAAAACATCGTTTCCAACGTCAACCATCAAGAAAATCCAACAAAAACGTAAGGAAACCCAAACACCCATACAATGCTACTGCAGATACCTTTTAAGCCCCTCTAGCCATGCATGGAAAATGGCGCAAAAGAGTCCACAGAATGTAGAAAAGTCTGCACAATTGCGTTATTTTTGACGGTCTAAACGATGCTCAGATTTTTTTTTGTTTTTTGGGCCCTATACCTTGCTGTATAGGAGTTCGATATTGGCGTTTCCCGTCTAGCCGCGATCCATCACAGCCCACCTTATCACCATCGAATTCATAAAAACTTGCCACCAGCGATCAGTTGCCTCCCCCGAAACCACAAGCAAAATTGAACAGAACGCGGGGAAACCCGAAACCCAAAACAAATACGAGGGAAGCCCAAAGCACATGCCAGGCATGTTCCTTCTAACCCCCTCTAATCGTAGCCCCTACGTGAAACACTGTGCGCGTACCAACCGATTTTGCGCACCAGGATGTACAGCCTGGCGGGAGCGAAGGAGCCCAGCTGAGGTTAACGGAGGCGGTTTTGGCCCTGTCGAGACACACCACCGACGCCCACTTCGTGCTGGTGGCGGACGGTTTCGAGCTGGAGGCATCCACGAAGATCGTTATGGTCAGTACGTAGCGCCGGTGTTACTAGTACACTACCGGCCCTCTCATGAGAAAGTGCCCCACAAGAAACTCAGCCTAAACATCACGGGGGAAATAAGAAAGTCGACAGCTATTACACTAAAGTTAGTGTGGGACACACACCCCTTTCTCAAATAAGAAAGTCAGCCTAAGCCCGATTTCTGGTTTCTTATGAGCGGGCCGGTACTGTGTGGCTATACTCTGCTTTATCCTTTATAGGACTATTGCCGGGGGCCAAAGTGAATAGGACCAAGTATTGTTAGTAAAAATAGGTAAATATGTACTATTAATATAAGGTTGTTTTGTCTGTACCGTAGGCTCTATTTACTAGTATTTACTATGGTCTCCCGTATTAATTGTTTCTCCCACTGGTTGCCCTCTTCGCCATCATCGCGAGAAGTGGGAGGAGGGGGTGGGGGGGGTGTACTCATGTCGTGCACGGCCGTAGTCGTATGACCATAGACCCGTAGGGGGTAGGGGGGGGGGGGTTGTGCAGTGCTAAAAGTTATGAACGATTCTTTGTTTTGGCGGGGCGATCCAAGTCAGTACGTAGACTCGCTGGGTTTCCGACTACTGGAATGAGGCGTTTCTCGTCCTCCCCCCCCCCGCCTGTGGTGTTCTGGGCCGTTTCCATTTCGAAACGGATCGATGTGGTTGGGTTGGGTTGGGGTGGGTTGGGTTGAAGTGGGTGGGTTGGGGTTGACCTTCGATATTCTCTCGATTGCTGAGATGAGCGTTCTCGTTCCTTTTTTCTTGCTTTGGTTAAATTCACGCAAATGGAAGAAGAAAATACTTTTTTTGATGGGCTGTTTTTGGTGGGTCGTTTTGATTGCAGTTGGTCGCAGCTTTTGTGCGTCGGAGAAGATCGCCGCTATCACCATACGACAAGTCGTACAACAGCTTTTACTACAAGGAAACTCACTTTCCATTCTACCCCAGGTCTTCTATAAACAAAAGGACACATAAATGTGTGAAGATTAAAACGTATATTCATGTATATATTACCCGGCAGGAACACGCCATGCTTTTTTTCCGTGTCAACTCCCAACAAGCCGTTTTTCCCGTTTTGTTTATCTCCTCCCCCATCACAAACAACAACAATTCGCCATGATAGTAATCTTTGAACGACTCATCAAGTGTTTGGCGTGCTGTGCGTCGTTTTGGCAGAGAATGTACCGCGTGATGGTCGATAGACTCTCTCAGCTGTGGGGTACACCGTTGCCTAACACTCAGCTATCGGGTCTACCCCGACGCCGACGTTTATGGCTAGGTAAGGCCTACGGCGTCACGCAGCCACTCTATGCTCTTGACGACACCATCACTCCCCCAGCCCATTTTGGCAAAAAACCTTACTGCCCGTGGTATTGGTGCCACGCGGGAGCAACCCCGCGGAACCGGGGGAGGTCGCGAGTCCATAAGCACGGCGGTGGCCTGCTCCCCTGCCGACCTTAGCGAGTAGCAAGGCCTGCTCCCCTGCCGACCAACATTAACATGAATCATCTTCATGCATCATGTGAGACGGATTATACGTATGACAGAGGTGCACCATTTTTGTTCCTGAGGATTGGTCACTTGAGGAGCTCAATACCCCCACTCAAAAACTGATTTTGGAGAGGGAAATTTTTTGAGATACCCGACGAACAAAATCCCATGGACTAAATAAACTCTATGGCGCATAATAATACAGCACATACGTAGATAAAAGTGGAATTCCGACGATTTTGGACGATTTTGGGTGAACCCACTCAGAACTGAAAACAAATGTCCCGCACTAATTCGAAGTAGTTTGTCCCCAAATTCGTGGGACCGGTTCTTAAGGGGTTAAGGAGACCCCCGCCGTCATTCCGAAAAAAAAAATCAGCGAAAAAGTGCTATTAATATTAATAGTACCCCCCTCTATCGTAACACGCGTCGTCAAAAGTGTGCCGCGGACGTTCCTGCCAAGAGGACGTCAATGTGCGGCGGACGCCGCCCCGGGCAAAGTTGCCCTCTCGTGCGCGGTTGTGGTATACTGTAATATGGAGTGCGTACACACCGAGGTGGGCCGGTCGGTACCTCGGGGTCTACACGGAACGGAGTGACAAGACCTTGGGCGTGTGTGTGTGACCTTGAACTTGTGTACCTGGTATAACGTAATGAGGCGGTACTTGTGTATAGGGGAAGGGGACCTGGCTATCCACAAAAAAAACATCCAATTTGTTCATCATATGCAGCGGGGGGGGGGGGGGTACTCATATCGTGCACGGCCGTAGTCGTATGACCATAGACCCTCGCATCCCTACAATGCCGGGACGGAGCACGTTGGGTTTTCACCAACCAGGCAGACATTGCGGGGGGGGGTGGGGGGGGTGTACTCATGTTGTGCACGGCCGTAGTCATATGACCATAGACCCTCGCATCCCTACAATGCCGGGACGGAGCGCGTTGGGTTTTCACCAACCAGGCAGACATTGCTTGCACCAAGCGCGAAACGCCGTGAGGTATTGGGCGAGTCGCATGGAGGGTGAGCTGCATCCTGCTAAGAACCGCCTCTGAGGCGGACTTGCATATGGACGACAGCTTCAATGAGTTAATTTAATTTCTGGTGTGGCCACTTCCGGAGACAGCAATGGGTTTTACTATGTAACTGCCTCGCGGACGCCTTACCATATTAACACTACGTGAAACGACCATTCCCCTTGTGCGGAACAAAGGTTCTCCACCCCGCACAAATGATCTACTCGACCGCCAGCTTTGGTGACCGCCAAAAAAAATAACAAAAAAAAACGGCACCCTGGTTGTCTAGCTCACGCAGCGAGTGGCGTGTTTTTACAGCGTCGTTGCCAACCGACGCCAACCCAACGTTTAAATATATAATCTATTTATGGGGGGGGGGGTGTACTCATCATGTCATGCACGACCGTAGTCGTATGACCATAGACCCTCGCATCCCTTCAAGCTTACTCATTTGTTGCTTGCCGTAGTCATTTGACCGTTGATCACGCATCCCTTTCGAGAAGGAGCGGGGGGTACTCATGCCATGCATGGCCATGGTCGTATGGCCATAGTCGTATGACCATAGTCATATGACCATAGACCCTCGCATCCTTACAATGCCGGGGTGGAGCACGTCGGGTTTTCACCGACCAGGCAAGCATTGCTTGTACCAAGGGCGAAGCGCCGTGAGGTGTGCGGTGAGTCGCATAAAGGAAGAGCTGCATCCTCCGGGGAGGGGGGGTGGGGAGCGTTCTAGTAGATATACGGGTCCCGATAACACAGCAAGATAACAGTTACGTACCAGTACAGCAGCTGAGTGCTATTAGTATTAGTATGATAGCTGCGCGATTCGTTTATGATGAGAGCTATGATGGCTGCGCAAGTCGTCAATGGGAGCGCTAGCGTTATCGTAGATGCGAACAAAAAATAGAGGACGCTCGCTCGTACATACAGACGAGTACCAGGTCAACAGCCGATTTCCCTCATTGAGAACTGCCTTTCCGATGAGAATAAAAATCTAGTTTAGTACTTTGTTGTTCTTTAACAATTGTATTTTGCTCACAAAAAAAAAATTAACCTAGAATATGCGTTCCTCGATGGTAGGTATCGATCTACGAAAATAAAATCGAAATCACCCTAGACAGGCCCGTAACACAGAGGATATAAAGGGATTGACATTTATGGGCGAGGTACCTCGGCCATCAATCCTGAATTTAGACGAGTACCAGGTAGCATTTTTCAGTGTTGTCTCCGTTGCATATAAATACCACGTCTGCTTGTTTATACCGGTCACCACGCGAAATAAATAAAACACCACAGCATCAATCGCTCCGTATGGGCCTAAACCTACTACTACTACTACAGCAGCAGCAGCAGCAAGTGCCTGCCTGCTGCCGGGTGCATACTGCACACGCAGCAAGCACACAGCACAAAACAACTAAATACCGTACGTGGTACGTACGCGGTACCCCGGGGTGCTTCAGAATCAACAGCCGACCATCGCAACCCAACTCGCACCACCAAAAACAGCGCCCCCCCCCCCTCCACCCCATCCCAGATAGCAGCCCCGCCCCCTACCAGACTCCTACGGTATGCGGTATAGTGCTTCACGGGATCCCACACCGGCACGGTACGGTCAGGGTGGGATGGCAGTATTTACGCCCGTGCACCCCCTCCTTCAGCGAACCCTTCCCAAGCCTACGGCCATGCATGAATATCAAGTACACCCCTCCCCCCCCCCGGCCTGGTTGGTGAAAACCCATCTGTGTGCTCCGTCCCGGCATTGTAGGGATGCGAGGGTCTATGGTCATACGACTACGGCCGTACACGACATGAGTAAACCCCCCCCCCTGTCCCGCAAGAGATGCGTGGTCAATGGTCAGATGACTACAGTAAGGCAAGCAACAAAACAGTACGCCCCCCCCCCCCCCCCCCCCCCCCCCCCCCCCCCCCCCCCCCCCCCCCCCCCGGCCCCTCCCCCTCCCCACCCGGCCTCCATCCCGGGTCTCCGCGTGTAGAAAGCCGTGGCCTACGCTCCCCCGTCCCCTCAAAACAACGCCAGCAATACGTAGGAAATCTGGGTGCACATGTGTGTTTCAAACATACGCAGATACTTTGAGGTGTTTTTGCTTTGGGGCGCGGGGGTATCTGCCTCCCCTCTCCCGCCCCCAGCAGCCACCGCCTGCTTAAAAACGGTTTCCAGTTCGGAAAACAAGTCGCCCGCCGAGGTAGCGGTAGCAGTAGCAGTCCCCCCCGCTCATCTGTTTCTCCTTCGCAGAACTTTCGAAAAAAAAAATCGGATCGTGTTTTTACGCAGCAACTGTTTTGCTGTACATATAACCAACAGGGCGGGTGCTGCTCAGTACGCACAAATAACACAAAGCACCGACACAACAGGCCACCACACCCATACATGTGCGCCTGCCTGCGCTTGCGCTTTTGCGCGGCTTGACAGCAACAGCAGGCAGCAGAGCAGCAGAGCGGCAGCAGACGAGGACTCGAATTCGACCAAAAACAAAAAGCGAGAACAAAAAAAAACAAAACAAAAAACACCAGCCTGGAGACAGAGGGGGAGGGAGTGAGTGAATGAGTGGGACGTCACTCTAATTTCGTACACTTGCGGTGACACCCTCAGAACCACCGCCGGGAACGGGCCACGCGTCTCTCTAAGGTAGCCACGACCACGTTTGTGTGCACTACATGACGTGGGGAAAGTGGAAGGGCAAGACGACCTACCAATCGTGATTTTGTCCACCCAAACATGTCGATAACCGCCACCAAATCACCCCCCCCCCTCCCCCCCCTTCATGCAGGGGGCGTACTCATTTGTTGCTTGCCTTAGTCATTAGACCATTGACCACGCATCCCTTTCGAGACGGAGCAGTGGAGGGGGGGGTACTCATAAAATGCGTGGCTGTGGGGGGTGGGGGGTGTACTTCATTTTCATGCACGGCCGTAGTCGCATGAACATAGACCCTCGCATCCCAACAATATGCCGGGACGGAGCATGCCGGATTTTCACCGACCAGGCAGACATCGCTAGCACCAAGCGCGAAGCGCCGTGAGGTGTTGTGCGAGTCGCATGAAGGGTGAGTTGCATCCTACTAAGGGGGGTGGGGGGGGTGTACTTCATTTTCATGCATGGCCGCAGTCGTAGGGCGATCACAAGAAAGCGAAGCGGAAACAAAAAAAGCGTCTCGCTATGACTCTACCGCCTGCATACGCCATATCGCCTGTGCCATGCGCACACCCGCGAAAAAACGAAAAAAAAGAGCACACACTCACAAAAACGCAAACATACACACAACAAAAAAAAAGAAGGAAAACAACAAACATTAACCCCACCCCAATCCAAAATCCCATCACACGTCCGTCGGTCGATCTCAAATTTCAACGGCCCAGATGAAGGGGATGGCCTCCGTCAAACGAAACCCCATCGTAACGCCACCAGCTCCACCCCCCCCTCCCCAACCCGCCCTCCAACCCGCCTTCTTCCCCCCACCCACAACCGACAACCCCCAACCCTAAACCCCCTGCTCAAATCGACCAATTGACCGACCGATCGATCGACCAACAGACCGACCGATCGACCAATAGGTCAACCGATCGACCAATCGACCGACCGGTCGACCAACAGACCGATCAACAGATCAACCGATCGATCAATAGATCGACCAATCAATCAATAGACCCGACCTATCGACCAACAACAGACCGACCGACCGATCGTTCGCCAAGAGACCGATCAGGCGTCCAAATCGTGTACGAACAGCATCCCCGTGGGGTGCAGGCCTGCTTCTTGGGTGGACAGGCCGTCATCCTCGGGCGAGTAGGTCCTGCGGGGGAAGTTAGTGCTCATGCTGAAGTTGGTGATGGGGATGCCGTTGTCCTCGAGGTGGAGCGTCACGAAGCCTCGGATCTCCCCCACCGTGCCGTCCCCGGCGAATCTTCGGTCCACCTGCTCGAGGGAGAGAGAGGGGGAAAGAGAGAGAGAGAGTCGTGTGTCGGGAAAAAGGAGCAATGAAAACAGCAGTAT
The DNA here is from genome assembly GCA_008828725.1 of Saccharina japonica. Taxonomy (NCBI): domain Eukaryota; class Phaeophyceae; order Laminariales; family Laminariaceae; genus Saccharina; species Saccharina japonica. The sequence continues at coordinate 79,254 of MEHQ01001879.1, read as the reverse complement.
TTGTGGTACCAGAGCATGTCTTCAGCAGCAATAGTAGTAGTAGTAGTAGTAGTAGTAGTAGTAGTAGCAGTACTACTGTAGTAGCAGCAGCAGTAGCAGTAGCAGCCAGTAGTAGTGGTAGTAGTAGTAGTAGTAGTCGTCGTCGTGGTAGTAGTAGTAGTAGTAGTAGTAGTAGTAGTAGTAGCATTGGTAGTAGTAGTAGTAGTAGTAGTAGTAGTAGTAGTAGTAGTAGTAGTAGCAGCAGCACCAGAAACAGAAGTAATAACTACTACAGCAGTAGTTAGTAGAGCGGTGTATTTGCAATATAGATATATATATATATACATATATTATTAGTAGCATAGTACAGTAGTATTAATAGTAGCACTATAAATAATAGTAGATATGTACGATAGTAGAAGCAGTAGCAGACGCGCGTTAAGATGTGCGTGAGGCCCCGTGACACCGCTAAGGAGGGGGGGGGGGGGGGGGGGGGGGGGGGGGGGGGGGGGGGGGGGGGGGGGGAGGCTTGGAACCAAACAAACAAAATAACACAAAAGGGCCAACATCCTCGTATTTAAAAGTGTTAAACCCTTTTGAAGTGGTAATACTACAGCGACCTAAACAGCGACAAGTGCCCTGTTATCAGCGGAGGATCTAGATCCATGGAGTAGGGCTCGATGATCTGTAGATAATCTATCTGTAGATCTGTCCGAGGTGTAAAGACTTCCCGATACTACGAGGGGGCATGGCCATACCGAAGCACCACACGAGAGTGCACAATATAGGCTACTACCGGTATCCTATATCCTTGATTAAAAAAAATTAAACAAATTAAAAACACTACAGCTGTGAGCTCGAGGATTTCGTCGAAGCTCATCTTTGCTAGCTGAGTGTAATACTTCGATCGCGCGTACTTACGGGTTTTATATGTCCTCATGTAGGATGTACATCCCGTACGAGGGGGACACAATATATATAGCAACACAATGGCAAGATACAACAAAAAACTAAAGGCCACGGTAATCTCATCTATATCACTAGACCCCAAAAACTCGAGGGTTCACCTTGGACCCGTTCGGGAGTTGCAGCCTGATCCTAGCGGCGTTTCCGCCCGCGGGCGGCTCGTCCCTCACCCGCTTGCGCAGGGCATCCAGACGCTCCACGCGATCCTGTCCATCAAGCATCATCGACAAACAAGGACACGCAAAGAGCGTTCACGACGTGTAGCGTCAAGCACACGAACCCACGTGGTTCGCGCAGTGGCGGCGCGCGTAACGTTAAGACACGCGTGCAGTGGCGGGGGGGGGGGGGGGGGGGGGGGGGGGGGGGGGGGGGGTCGGTCACAAAACCCGCACGGGGGGGTTGCGGGGGGGGGGGGGGGGGGGGTGCTCATGACATGCGTGGCCGTAGTCGTATGTATGACCATCGACTCTCGCATCCCTACGATGCCCGGACGGAGCACGTTGGGTTTTCACCGACCAGGCATTAGCAAGGGGGGCAGGGGTGGGGGGGCAGGGAGGTAGAGACATTGGGGCAGGGCTGGGTAAGAGAGTGATCTCTCTATATGAAAGCCAACCCGGGTCATCGGGGGGAGGCGGGCACGCTCAGCAAAGAAAAACTACTCGGGTAAGCGTAAGCTATGCAGCTACGATAGAGGAGACGACACATGCTGCCCCATCGGCAGTAATTCCACACTGCGCCGTTAAGCCGCTCGGCATACAAGGCAACATGGCACACCACCACGTTTGGGTGATCCGGTAGGGGGTGCACGCAAAAATTCGAAAGGTTTCTAACGGGAGGAGCTCTATGTATCTCATCCGAAAAAATGATTTCGAGGTAAGAAAATGTATAGGGAAGTTTTGCAGCCCGGCGAGCAATCCCGTATACGTGCAGCCGATACCAAGTATGTATAGATATATCACGAACAAACTCACGGAACTAACGTCACCGAAAAACTGATTTTGAAGTATAGTACGGTGAAATTGAACCCCGGACGAAGGCGAGAAATCCTTTTACAGTCTATATAGCCTACGTATAGGTATATCACGCAAACACCACTGTCAAAACAAAAAACGAATGGTATTACATTATTCGAACGATAATGGGTTAAGAAACTCCGCCAGTCAGAATCGTTTTCGTCAGAAAAGTGCCATCATACGTGCAACCAGCGAAAAACGCCTCCAACGCTATAATAGCCTCAATCTAGCCGCATACCAGTACGCGGCCAGCGGCGATGCGTTCTCCTCGCCAGATAGCCAAGCGAGAAAAAAACAGCCAGCGAGGGACAGAGGACATGGGGAGACATGTGACAGACATCGGGGGGGGGGCGTACTTCATTTGTTGCTTGCCTTGTCAGTTTGACCATGACACGCATCCCTTTCGAGACGGACACACCTTCCACGGGAGGGGGGTGGGGGTGTACCCATGTCGTGCACGGCCGTAGTCGTATGACCAATAGACCCTCGCATCCCTACAATGCCGGGACGGAGCACGTTGGGTTTTCACCAACCAGGCAGTACGGCTGGGTGGTGGCCAGGTGGGGGTAGAAACATAAACCTATTTTGTTATCACCTGCTCTTCCCTTGCCAACTTCGCCGCCTCTTCCTCTGCTTGCGCGCGCGCTTCCTCTGCCTCTCGCTCCTGAGGAAACGACAAAAAAAAAAAACGCGGGAGGCAGAGGAAGCGGTTACAAGAATCAATCCACATCTACGTAGCGGGCGGCGGTTAGTGCTCTCAGGATTCCTGCGGCATTTTTCGCTACGGCTACGGCCAGGGAGAGATGGCAAGGATGTGGGAGGGGGGGGGGAGGGGGTCCCCTGCCCTGCAAGCGCTGGAACGTTTGAGGTGCGATAGAACTCAGGGAGAAGAACAGAACAGCCAGTTATTAGGTGTACCAGGTGGGTATATAGCAAGGCGACACACGATGCCGAAATATATCCCACGTACACACGAGACACATGTACTATTATAGTGCCGCCGATATATACGAACGCCTACCCTACGGTCAAAACAAATTACCGCTACTGACACCCACATGGATACCGACACCCCCCCCAACACCAACACCAACACCTCAGACACTATTACCACCACCACCACCACCAACACCACCACCAACGCCAACTAACAACTCCCCTACCACCACCACCACCACCACCATCACCACAAGCAACACCTCCACCACCACCACCACCACCACCAATAACAACAACAACAACAACACCAACAAACAACTCCCCCACCACCACCAACAACAACAACAACACCAACTAACAACTTCCCCACCACCAACACCACCACCACCACCATCCCGATCACCAACAACATCAACGCAGGTGCCCCCCGAGGCACGAGCGGTGGTATATTATACCGCCGACAGGGCACGCCGGGGAGAGACGAGAACCAGGCACTTATCAACTATCGACTATCGACGGCGATAAGAAGTCGCTGGGGGGTAATGCAATATTCGCCACCTTAGCGCGTCGCTCCTCGTCCTGCTTCTCCTGCCGTCGCTTGTCCGCCTCCAGCCCCCTCTTGTACTCGATGTCCTGAACGTCAGTAGCAGCAGCAGCAGAAGCAGCAGCGGCACCACAAGTAACAACAACAACAACAGCAGCAGCAGCAGCAGCAGCAATAGCAACAGAAGCAACAGCAGCAATGACAGCAGAATCAGCAGCAGCAGCAGCAACGGAAGCAGCAGCAGGAACGGAAGCGGCAGCAGCAAAAACAACAACGCCAACAGCAGAAGCAGAAAAATCAGGGAGGAAACTCGCACGAGCCAACAACGGAGACAGCGTTTGCGGCGAGCCAGCAAACCGCGATCGTTCGTGCGTAGGTAAACACGTGACAGGTCCGCGGAGGTAATGACAGAAAATGGCAGAGATAGGGACATCGACACTGACCAATGCAACCACGGATCACCACCAACACCACTGCTGTCATCGCCGCCAAAAACAACATCAGCACCATCGACACAAACACCAACACAACCAACACCAACACAACCAACACCAACACCAACACCACCAACGCCAACATCACCAACGCCAGCACCAACACAAACACCATGCAGGCAGCGGAAACAAGCCTCCGCCAGAGCCATAACGACATATAGCTGTCCCATCGGCCCAGAAATACTTTTGGAAAGCAGGCGGCGCATTTTCGGCGAGAAAAGACGAAAACAAAAAAAATCGACAAAAAGGTAACACAAAAAAGACAAAACGAAACAAAGCAAAACATGTGAAAGACAAAGACAAGACAAGATACAAAAAGCGGTAAGAGACAAAGAAAGACAGGACAAAGAAGGACAAGACAAAGAAAAGCAATAGAAAAAACACGAGTACAAGAAAACAAAAAAAAAGAGATAAAACACAACGTAAAAAAGGCAAGACACGAAAAAAAAAACCGCAAAACAAACCAAACCAAACCAAAACAAAACGAACAAAAATCAACACCTGGTCGTTCCTAAGCCTGCGCGCGTCATCCCTTTCCCTCTGCTGCCTGTACACCCTGTCCAGCTGCTCCTGAAAGCGCGCCATGGCCGAAGTCAGCCTGTCCAGTAGCCTCTCCGTGTTCTCCGCCCCCTCCACGCGCTCCACGATCTGCGCGACACGCAAATCGCCAAAATAAATCATAAGATCGATGGTCGGTCGGTCGGTCGGTCAGTCAGTCAGTCAGTCGATCCGTCGGTCGGTCGGCCGGTCGGTCGGTCGGTGAAAAAGGGTCAGCACAACAAACCCACAGGAATAAAAATAATCCAGAAACGCGCGAGAGCGAAATACAAAACACACTCACAACAGTCACTATTATAATACAGTAGATACTCGCTGGTTACTACGTACGCCCGCGTTCTACTTGAAGTTAGTGTGGTAAGAGGGTAAGGCACTGCGTGTCGATTGCCTTAACAATATACCTCGTGTACGATACCGACCCTGTATACATATATAAGTTAAAGCCGCGGGTCGAAGGCTGTACGTCGTTGGCCGTACGCTGGTCGTACGTGTTCTGCCGTGCGTCGGTTGACATATATACGTCGTTTGACGTACGTCAAAGACTGCAGGTAGAAGGCCGTACGTCGAAGGCCGTATGTCGAACACCGTACATCGAACGCCGTACGGCCAAGGTGAACGTTGATGGCCGCATACCGTACATCGAAGCCCGTACGTCGGACGCCGTACGTCGAAGGCCATACATCGATGGCCGAATATCCACGGCCGTACATTCAAGGCCGTACATTCAAGGCCGTCGCCATATGTCGGTTTATATAACGTCGACGACTGTACATCGAAGGCCATACGTCAAAGACCGTACGTCGAACGGCAAACATCGAAGGTGGAACATCGCAGGCCGTGCGTCGAAAGCCGTACGTCGAAGGCCGTACATTGATGGCCGTATATCGAAGGCCGTACTACGAAGACCGTTCCCGTACGTCGTTTGGCACACATCGAAGACAGTACGTCGAAGGCCGTATATCGAGAGTGTACGTCGAAGGCCGTACGTCGAAAGTAGTATATACGTCGATGGCCGTATGTCGAGGGCCGTACATGAACGGCCGAACACCAAAGGCGGTATATCAAAGGCCGTACGTCGAAAGCCGTACGTCGCGAAGGTCGTACATCGTTAATCGCATGTCAAAAGCAGTACATCGGATGCCGTACGTCCAAGACGCCGCGTCGAAGGCCGTATACCGAGGGCCGTACGTAGACGACCACACATCGTTGGACGTACGTCGAAGGCCGAACGCGGTATACCAAGCGCCGTACATCGTTGGACGTGCGTCGAACGCCTTACATCGAACGTCGTACTTTTGAAGGCCATACATCGCAACCCGTGCATCTGCATCGCATGACGCGCGGCTTAACCACGTACCTCGCCACACAAAGCCCAACCCTACGACAACGAGTACAAAAACACGTAGTACTCGCACGTACCTTTACTTGGTTATTTGTGCACAGGAGCAGACCCACATAGGGGAATGCGCACGCATCAAGAGCGTTCCCGACGGCGTAAGCTTCGCCGTGGTTTAGAGACCCTCCCCACACCAGCACGTTGTGCTCCATAAAGTCCACCATGGGCGCGGAGCACAGGGTGGTCCTACTCGCAACGCGCAGGCAGGAAGGTGGGGGCACGAGGACGGGAAGGAGCGGTGTCGTACGAGTAGCGTAGAGCGTCAGAGCGGTGGGGGTGCCTGGCGCACCAATTCATACAATACAAAACAACACAGCATAGCAGCAGAAATATGAGAGCAAAATCAGGCCAAGGGAAAGCGTGCGCACCGCACCATGAGGCCCATGCGGCGAATACATGACCGGTTACCCTGCCTCCACCTATCGCCTCCCTCCCTCCCTTCTTCTCTCCCTTCTCTCCTTTCCTCGAGCACAGGAACCACAACAACAAACACCAAAACCGTTCGGCTACACTCGCTTTCTCCCCTCTACCCGGTGAGAGCCGAGAGCAAGTTTTCCCTCAAGCGTACCCTCGCCACCGCTGACAACCCTTGCTTCGCTCAACCGTCCATTTTATCCTTGCTCGCCACAGCCACCCCTCGGGGCCCCTTGCAGGCCCAACAACCCCCCTTCCCCCCCCCCAAAAAAAAAAAGAGAATGCTGCAACCTTGTGTCCACATCCCCCACGCCGGGATTTTTGGCATTCTTTGCCCCTGATTGCCCATCATGTTCCCCGTCGCCGCTTTTTCAACGCCTCGCGCTCGTAACCCTCAAAACATAAAAAGAGGCGCTGGTCGCGGGGGGGGGGGGACAAAGCCTTCTCTCGTACTCGCCCCTTACTGTGTATATTCGCTTCTCATAGCTTCACTACTCTATCGCACCCATGGCGTGCTGCCACCTTAGGGTAGTGCACGGACTGCATACTTTCGCGCGCACGCCCCCCTGCTTACTTGCAGAAGTCGGGGGTGTCTTCGTGAAGGGGTGAGTGGAGGTAGACCATCAGAAACTTGTGCTGGCGAGCGGCTTCCTGGACGGCCTCGCGGTAGGGCTCCGCAACGAACTGCGGCCTTCGCTCTTGACCGTACTGACACACACACACACACAAAACGTGTTTTTCGGTGTTGTTGTGTAAGTAAAAGAGCACCAGCGTAAGAGGTCACGGAATATTTAAAAAAAAAAAAACGACAGCTGTGAGATCGAGGATTTCCGTCGAAACTGATATTTGCAAGCTGCGTGGGATACTTCGATCCCGCGAAGTACGGGGTTTGAGGGGAACAAAATCTGACAGCTGTGGAACTCAAGGGAGGTCACAGGGGTCATGGTATATGTAGCAGTAGAGACGCGAAAAACGGGATACGACGCTTGGAAAAAAAGACTTGCCCGCATCGTAACAAACCGAATAACGATGAAGCTGCCCTTACCTACTACGTAGAGCTTCGCCTCTACCATGAGTTCGACGTGAAAAGTGGGTCAATCGATCGATATGCCTAGACTCCAGCACAACCAGAAAAGTGGGTCGATCAATCGATATCCCTAGACTCCAGCACAACTCCAGCACAACCAGCTGTCTCTTGGACCCTTTCCCTTCGTTGCAGTGCTGCTTCGCCGGGTTCGTCCCCACTCACGCTGTTGCTAGTCTTGGCATTGGTCGACACCGACACCCGCACCAGCACCAACATCAATACTGACAACCAGCACTATCACCAACACCAACACAAGCACTAACACCAACACCAGCGCCAGTACTGTCACCAACACCAACACTTATCATCAACACCAACACCAACACTTATCACGAACGCCAACACCAAGTACCAACACCCGCGCCAGCACTATCGCCAACCCCAACAATATCACCAACACAAGCACTAACACCTACACAAACACTAATCATCAACACCAACACCAACACTTATCACCAACACTAATACCAACACCAGCACTGACACCAACACTATAACCAACACAAGCACCAACACCAACACTCATGACCTAAACCAACACCAACGACGTGTACGACAACGACAACACCAACATCAACAAGGGCGACAAGCACACCAAACAATAACAAAAACAAGGGAAAGCAACCACAAGACCCCCGAAGCGAATTTCCACACTCGCATATACAAAAACGCGAGGACAAAAAAAGAGAGCGAGAAAAAACGCACAAAAAACAAGGACGGATATACATCCCCCGCCATCTACTCCCCGCGCTCTCCAGCCCCAAAACAAACACACCATGGAGAAAACCAAGAAACCCGAAGATAAACATCGATAAACCAGTAGGAAAGATGAAAGGGCAACTGCCAAAATCAGGTATACCTGACCCATGTGAGCCAAAATCAGGTACATACTAAAACCAAGTAAAAAACGCACGCCACGAACGGTGTTTTTCAGGACTTTTAGGCTGTGAGAAATAATCAAACATACTAGTGAATTTGTGAATTTGCGCCTGAACAGCAGAATGTCAGCGAGTGTGTGTGTCCTCCAAACTCTTGATAAATGTTGTATGTTATTTTCAGTACGGGTATTAATATCTGTCGTATTATTTAGTTGATTTCGTGATCACACTCACTCCTACGACGTGTATTTCTGTATTCTTGTACCAGGTACGTATGTATGTATATAGTCGTAGCCACATTGATAGCATACGAACAAAACATCGAGTAATTTGAAAATTTGAGACTGAACTGCTCGCTTTCCGTACCCTTTCAGCAAGCAGCAGTACGTAATTCCTGGTATATTACAACAGGTGCATTGTGCTCTATGCGCGCGTATAATACGTTCTGTAGTCGTTGTGGCGGGTCGTATGTACGTAGTGTGGGGATGTCTTCGTGTCGGGCGTATAGGAGACAGTGTACGTATGGCCTCTGATTGGCGCAAAACTCGCCAAAATCAGTTGAAAGCTAAACAAAGTAGACAAATCCAGGTGTACCTGACCATTTCATGCCAACATCAGGTACGATGTGAGGCTGGCCAATGAGAGGTGTCCTAGCGTGTGATTTGTACTTGGTTTTAGTGTAGTACCTGTTTTTGGCACCAAAGTGACCAGGTGTACCTGATTTTGGCTATAAAGCCCAAGATAAAAACCAAGAGCAAGAATAAAAAAACAAAACCAAAAAGAGCGTTTGTCAGGCTATAGCCCACCTCAGCCTCGAACTTCGAGACGAAGCGTCGGGCGGCCGCCCCTCCGTCCTTAGGTTGTTCCTCGACCCCCAGCACGTAGTTGACGGGGGACATCGCGTACGAGATCACCTGGCAAACGCAAGCACGGCAGAGACTGCATCACGCCATATGCCATTCGTAGAGCTTCCTTCGAATGCCACAACGACAAAACAAAAACGCCTTGCCACGCCGCTAACCGCACCGCTAATTGCACAGTACTTTGCCCAGCAGCCGGGACCGTGGTAGCCCGACCGCCCGGGAAATTTCTTGGAAAAATATGTTCATGAGGGGCTAGTGCGGAATATCAACCATTTTGTCCAAAAAGCTGGGCCGAGTCGTAACTACTGCCTTGTCACACTGCTAACCGCACCGCTAACCGAACCGCACCGCACCTTGCCCAGCAGCCGGGACCGTAGCCCGACCGCCCAGGAATTTTATTGGAAAATTATTTTCATGAGGAGTTATTAAAGTGTGAATTATCAACCATTTTTCCCAAAAGCTGGGCCAAGTCGTAACTTCCGCCTTGCCACACCGCTAACCGCATCGCTAACTGCACCGCACCGCACCTTGCCAAGCAGCCGGAACGGCAGCCCTACGATGACGGACAGCACGCCGGGTGGCGCCGATGACCGGGCCTCAACCCTCCCGCCCCCCCCGTGCGCGGCCCCGTCCAAGCCCGACGCGTTCCCCCCCAGCCCCCCAAACCCCGAAGAGTCTCCGCCCGTCGACATCATGCCGCCACCACCGCCAAAACTTCCAGGCGGTGACCCGCTGCCACCACCACCGCCATCACCACCACCGCCGCCACTGCCTGCCGCGGAGCTCGAACCAGGGACGAGGAAGCTCCGGGGGGGGGTGATGTCTCCCAGCATGAAAGCGCTCACGGCGCGGTCGACCTCCCAGCCATACCACTCCAACATCTTTTATTTTTTTCAAGCAGCAGTGGCGTTTGTTGTGTGTAGCGTGCCGTCGATGGGAAGGCGTGTGTACATGGGGCGGGGATCGGGGACGGGGGGTCGAAGGGGGGAGGGCTTTACCTCTGTGGAGCTAGTGCTCCTTTAAGACGTGAGCGGGGAGAAGGCAGAGGGGGGCGGGGGGAGGGGGCGAGGGGGGCGACGAGGGGGGCTGGTCCCGTGGTATCGAGCGTGGTCGGGGTGGACACTTACAGGGTACCTGGTATAATGCAGTGTAGCGAGTCGACGAGGCAAGAAAGGGCTTCAAGACTGCTCGCGATAAAAAAAAAATCAAGGCACGAACCGTCGTGAGGAGGGTGGAGGAGAGCCTGCTATATGACCACGGATCTGAGTTACGAGTACTATGATGGAGAGAGAAAAGAAGGGGCCAAGACAAGAAAAAATGGGATGGAAATAAAACAAAAATAAAACACAGAATACGGGGGCTTCGCTGCGGCGGGTTGAACGAAGTCCATCGTCAGCTGCCAGTAATGGTCGAGGATGTAGGCGAATCGAGGACGTCAATGCGACTAGCACTGTTTTCTCGACACGGTATATTGGAGTAGCAACTGTTGTCGTGCAGAAAACTGCAAGCACCTCTTAGCACCGCGCTGCGTCTCCTGTAGAGGTCCGCCATAAATCACATTAGAGATAAGCGATGATACCATACTGTTCTATAATATCATATTACGTACCGAGTACGTGGTACAAACAATGTAAATCTCCTGACTGACTTGCAGCACAGTTACGCGACAGCACATGAGAGATTAGGACATCATAAATTAGGCACAGACGGGGTTCACCAGTGAGGCAAGCGTGCGGAGTAAATAGTGCCGGTTGCCGCTACGATATTGTGCCGGCATTGTTGGCTGGCGCATACCGGCACTATACAGGGACCACTACTGAAATCGTGCTGCTTGCGCGCTCAACCCCTCTATAGGACTGCACTCCCGTTTTGGGGACGAACTACTTGGAATTAAAGTTAGCTATATTTTTCTGTGGAGTGCAGTACTAAAAGGGTTATAAGACCGCGCTACTCGATTTTTGGGGTCGCAAAGACAAAAGCTGGGTCTGAAAAGGGTTAAAAACCACAATTTTGAGTCAGACTCGAGTACTATTCTTATGCGAGGCAGGGTGTGTCCTAAACTAAAATCAGTACAAAAAAATGGGTTTTGGTTCCTTACGTTTCCGGCAACAGTCGAAACCCAAAATGATCAATTTCTAAGATTTTGTCCACTCTGGCCTGTATACATAACCCCCATTTTCCATTTTGACTCTTGGAAGTGAATGCTATTCATAAATGGGGATGACATACCGGGCTAGAATGGTACGTGCGTGTCGCGTACTGGTACTGCATACCAGGTAGACGGCCCATCGGTAAAGCTCTCTCGCCTTGCGGGGCGCCTCCTACTGCTGCTGCTGCTGCTGCTGCTGCTACTGCTGCTTGCTTGTACGTCGCAGCACTCGTAGTAGTACTCATGAGTGCGACGCACAAGGCCCGCGTTTTGCATCGTTCAGTAGAATCGGGGACGTCAACGATACTTACTTCACCTATTACGTGAACACGGGCTCCTGGTTCATAGTCTGCTTTCACAATACAGCAACAACACTACTACCGGTACGTACGAACTCTTCCAGTGTTACGCATGATATGTAATGATACAAACAGCATCTGGATCGACGAGAATGTTCGTGGAAGTATATACCCGGCCGTGCGAGTACGAAAGCAAAGCAGGCAAAGAGTTGTTTATCGCGGTCGTTCTTTGCAGGCGTAGTCTCTACTGCTGTAGGCTCTGATAGACTAAAGTTGCAGAGCTATTACTGTTGTTGTACGGAGTACACACAGCAGGGGGGGAAAGAGTATCGCTGCCATATGTACATATATACGTATCGCAATCAACAAGGGGGGTCTTTCTCTCGAGTACGGCCGGTCCCCCGTTCAGAGTGCTGCACGGTAACCTATTCGGCGAACGGCGGTCTACTGGATGTCCTACGGGCCACGCTATGCCCCTTACCGGGTACCAAGCTGTCCGGAAATATAAGCATCGTTTGATGTCGACATCAGAGTCCAAACGTGGATTGCATCCCCGGCCAAAGTGGTCATAGAAAAACTATTAGAGGGGACATGAGTAAATACCAGTTACTGTAGGACCAAATACGTTTTGTCAGTAAAAAATGGTCGTAAAACATAAAGTTTTTTTGTGTCTGCCGTAGGTCCCTATTTACTACAAAAATGTCAGGAGACGGCACTTTCAGCCCTTGACTGACGGCAATTTGTCTTTTTTTATCCTTGACTGACGCCAAACTACTAGGTTTTAGTGTGGAACACTCGGATCCACACCCTTGACCGATGCCCGTTTTCCCTTGACTGACCGTCTCCTGACATCTTTGATTTACTGTGTATGGTTCCCTGTAACACAATAACAGCATTGATCTACGACGTACTGATACCAGGTATGAATTACAATGCGCAACGAAAATCTCCCTGTTATTTCCGAACCACGTTCCCAAGGGTAGGTAGGCCAAGGGTCGGGGTTAGGGATTGGGGTCTATACCTTAGGGTAGGCTTTCTAGGTATTTCGTTCTGCAACCCTGACCCTTCTCGCAGCACCGCAACGACACGTGGAGCACACAACATTTCGCCTTCTCTGTACTTTATCCTATATGTTAATTTAGTATTTGTCGTACATTTACATGTACAGTATTCGAACCAGGCGCCTCGGAGGTTGAACCTCACACGCTCACACCAGTTGGGTTCGAGTGTTTGAGCCGTAGTTTGACCACCGTTGCAGCGCGGAACGCAGGAGCTGTCGTGCACACTGCTCTGGGCACACTGCACACACGCGAGTATCATACACGAGTACCACCACGAAGCTACAACATCTTGTCTCTCGCACCCTATGCCAGACATGCCAGGTCCTGGAACAGACACTAATGGTACGTAGCAGTACCTCTCACCATATCATCCCAGGTTACCGGCTGACAACAGAGCCTGGAAGTGGAGGTTGCTTCGCTCGCACCAAGCTATGAATGCGGTCAAACGCGGATGTACTCAGGAAGTCTCCTAACGACCACTAAGCAAAGGTAGCGCAGGTACCAGGCAGGTACGTGAGAGGAGGGAACGGCCTTGGCCGCTATATATAAAGACCTACGACCACAGGTACGATTATGTACGAGTACTCACTGCTGTACCCTGTACGTACGTTTTCCTACTGGTACTCGCAGATCGCAGATGCGCCAAAAAACTAAAGTATGTGAATGGCGGCAATGCCTGGAGCTCACCTGTGCCCCCTGAGCTTCATCGGAGGAGTGGGTCACCTCGAGGAACAACCCGACAAGCTTCGCCGGTGCGTAGTTCACGAATCCAGAGGGAGAGAGGGAGAAAGGGGGGGGAGAGAGAGATCAGGTGAACACACAGATGGTATCGTTGCACCCGTGGTGCGGCCAGTCTCGGCATTTGTTGAGTCAATTGTTTTCCAAAGAAAGAAAGAGAACGCAGCAGGTCTTGGCGAGGATGTGCCAGTATCGGGCGGAGTTGCTCGGGGATACGTGCTGCGGCTTCGGTGGCAGAGTGTGCCAGCACCGGAAGAGGGTAAAGAGACGAGCATAACACATTCATAACTCCAACCGCTTCTGATACAGTTGTTGTTGTTGTTGTTGTTGCTGTCGCTGCTGCTGCTGCTACTGATGCTGCTGATGCTCTTGCTGATACTCTGCTGTACGTGCTTGCTGTAACATTTTCGTTTGTTCCTCAGGTAGAACCAAGCATTGCAACGCACCCCTCCCACGCTCCAACCCTGCAATGCATGAGGAGAAGGACGGCGACCCCGATGTTAGTTTGACCTCCTCTCACCTCTGCCTTTCGTTCCTCCGATGGTGCCATCATCTCTGTAATCTGCTGCTCCGCGCTAGGCCGCTAAGCCGATTAGGTGCCGGATGATGAGTTTGGGAGTTGCAATCGGTATAGGTGCATGCAGCTACAGGGGATGAAAAGTACAGGGAAATGGGTTTTATGAGCAGTTTGTCCCCCTCAATCCCCCGTCCCCCTGTTTCCCCGTCCCCATCCTCGTCTAACAACACATTTTGTGATATAGATGTACTCGATTACTTTACCAAATATCATACTTGTCTCCTCTATTCGGGTTATATAGTATCAGTGCGCAGAATGATCATGGGATACCCTTGTTACATTGTCCTGCTGACCCGGGTGGTAGTATCCAGGGGAGGGAGTCACTGAACCATATCCTTAACGAGGAATAAACACATAACACGCGCGAACGGCTTATTATAAAATCGAGTAGTAACTACCAGGCTCCTACGTAGTACATCACGAAACCTACACCAATACCACAAATAACACATAGAACAAAAATTCTACGCAGCTCACAAAGTTGAGTATCTACTATTCAATCGGTTGAACTCACAGCTGACGTATTTATAATAATTTTATTTAATCCCCCGATCTCTCAATGCGGGGGGTATATGTTTAGATACCGCGAGTAGAATCATTATGGACCGCAACCAAGCATGCTTCCTTTCAATATCGCACCGACTGTTTGTTGGCGATCACTGGCTTGAGGGCTTTCAGAAGGCGAAGAGGAAACACACGCGCATTATGACGAGTGTTTTTTTTTTAAATTTACTCACAGCCTAAAAAGGATTACTACGTACCGTGAGGGTATTACCAATCAATGTGAGGGTATTACCTGCTGAGCTATAGAGAGAGGTATAAGATCGATCGATTACCTAGCGCAGGGTAATCCTTATAACACTCTCCCCCCCTCTGAACGGCGGGATATTTGGGACGTCGGTACCGTATACGGCCGTACGTTGACCTACTACCCGCTTCGTTTCAATACCTGGGGAACCAGGGAGACGTGTTTTTTGGGGACGCACGCGCAAGCGTTTCTATAAAAGAAACGTTCGAAGTGAGATTCGAACCCGTTTCCTCGACGACGTCAAATGTGAGGGTATTACCTGCTGAGCTATAGAGACAGAGGTAAAAGATCGATCGATTACCTAGCGCAGGGTAATCCTTATAACAGTACCCAACCAATCATTGTTTGTACCCAGCCCAGAGGGCACAAAAATAATAATGGCTGCGGGATATCTCGTGATATTTCGTCTTGGCTTCACGGCATTGCTTGCATTACTACTAATGAAAACGACTGCCTCCGTTCTGTAAGGCCAGGCGGGGGGGGGGTTATACCCCCGCTCCCGCGCCCCTCTTCACAACGACACGTGCCTCGGGAACAAACACAATCGATCTCGGCCTTCGGCGGCAGGCAGCCGCACGCGCAAGCAAGCAGGGTGGTATCATATGTACTTCGTATGTACACTGTGTACACCCTCCCCTCAGTATGCCATTTTTTACCGGACCGCGATGTTCTCTATCTACACACTGGTGGTATGGCTCAACTAAGCTGCTTCAGTTTAATACTTTTTCATATCCCTGCCTTTTACGTGGTATGTACCAGGTATACTTTCGTTTATACAACCCTAATCCCCACCCCCCACCCTCGCACTAAACTATCTACTGTACCCTGTCTCGGTTTGTCGAAACCCCCCCCCCCACCCCCCCCCCGCCCCCCCCGGCTACAAGAACTTCTAGAACCTACTGTGAGCTGGGCCCTCCATGTTCACCCTTGGGTTGCCGTTACACAGTAGTATTAAACAGGTACTTATATATCATCATGAACATATTGTACGTACACGTTATATCCAGTTATTATATCGTTATATCCCTGCCCACCGTCCCTCTCTCTGATTCGTAATACTGCATCGTTTTGCCTCACCCGCCGCCAGCTTGGTCGCCCCCCCCCCGTTTCCTTCCGAATCATAGAAGGGCCCTTCGTAACGAAGTGAAGTACGTACGTAGTGTTCTCCAGCACGCGACGGGTGCCCATCCATACCACCCCCCATATCGTAGCTGATACCGAGGTTGGTTCGTATTTTGATGTCTGCGTACAGTAGCAACACTGCCACTTTTCAATTGTTATACGTAGTGTTATTGGAACAAGATGCGTCGAAAATCACAAGAGCAAAAACCGACGCCATCCAGATAGAGTTGGGGGGATGAATGGACCGAATTAAGGAGCGGCGCTTTACAACGAATCCATACTCCACTTCCACACAACACCTCTCGCTCTAGCTTGCCCACGCCTCTAACACACTTCGCCCTATTCTTCTTCTTGTCTCGCAATGCCTTCTTCGCCGTGGTGGCCTCCTTCCGTTGTTGTTGTTGTTGTTGTTGCGGCGCGCCCTCCCCTCTTCCTTCCAGAGAGAGGCGTCATGTCACGATACGTTGTTACTAACGTGTATCCGTTTTTTTTTTACAGGAGTGCCCGGTTCTTCTCCTTCTCGGCTCTATTACGGGGGACCATAGTAAACACTAGTAAATAGGACCGAATATGGTTAGTAAAATTTGGGACATATATAGGTTTTTGTGCCTATCGTAGGTCCCTATTAACTATGGTCCTCCGTAATAGTACGTAAGTAAGATATCCAGCAGTTCAGCGGGGAGGGCATTGAGCTGTTATAAGGCTTAGTTTTGGGTAAGCGGTTGGTTAACCGTTAACCAAGTACATTGGCCCATTATCACCTTAACAAATGGCGTCGTCGGCGAGACACGAACCTGCGAGTGAAATCACAAATGGACTTCACATAGCTCAAAAAATTATCGCGCTGCGGTTCGCCATCGTACGGGGGGGGGGGTGTACTCATGTTGTGCACGGCCGTAGTCATATGACCATACCGTACGGGGGGGGGGGCTGTTTCCACTCCTCTCTCGTACGAAACACATCGATTGGCGGCACACCCTCCGGCGAGCATGCATGTGGGCCATAAACTTGGCATTGAGCTGGTCAACGATATTCGAATCGAGATGTGAAATAGTACCATAGGTCCAGTAGTTAAAAATGTAACCCTCCCACAGCATCTACACAGCAGCAGCAGCAGCAGCAGCAGCAGCAGCAGCAGCAGCAACAACAACAACCCTTCGCTTTCAGCTTCTCGTTGCTTGGTGTATTTACACTGCAAGTTGAACGAGCTTCCTGTTCCCGTCTGTCGCAGCATGTCTTTTCATATATCTTTTCATGAAGAAGGGGAACATAAAGATTTTATTATTGAAAGGCACAAGTACATGTCACCCTTTCAGATTCGATTGGTGAAACGTCGGTGCGGAGTCGGTAAAAGCATTCATAAGGGAAACTGCATTATTATTGTTTTTTGTTTGCTAAGTATTCGGGGATCATTGATAGGTATACGAATATATATGTGAATGGGGTGATTGAAATAAAAAGCTGCACATTGTCAGATGGCAAATGGAATACTATTTGTTTTTTAAACGCGTAGATATTTCATTAAAGACAAGGGAAAAAACGTCAGCTGGTGAGCTCTCTCGATCGGCAAATTATATGCTCACGCTCGTGTGCATAGATTCAGCTGGTTTCAACCCGCCCCTCTCGCCCTCCTCCCGCCCCAACCCGCACTTTGGACTCAACGATTGATGGACTTGATCCACCTCTCCCACCGCCACTACTTCTTCGGTTCCTGACGTACAACGAAATTGAGGCTCCCCTCCAACGCCTTATCATACTCCCCGCCGAAACAAACAGACAACCGCGGGGGAAAACGACCGCCGAATCAGCTATATGTATCACCCGTCTTTTTTTTTACACACACGTATAGTATATAGAGCAACCTGCCCAAAAACCAAGCAAACATCGAGACGAACACAAAACACTCCTGTTCCATGACTCGACAACAAATGGACGGGATCAGGAGGACGCGGGACTTCATTCTTAACAACAACCCCCCCCCCCTCGCCCCCCCCGACTACGGCCATGCATGACATATGAACCCCCCCCCCGCGCCCACGCAACTGCCGAATCGTCACAACGGTTTGCTACATGCTACCTGTGCGCCATGAAAAATATGTGGGAATCCACCAAGAAGGCTGCGGAATGTCGGCCGTGCCGGTGTACGGTGGACGACGTGGGGAAGACCAACAAATGCGTACGACAAAATTAGTCGGGGGAAGGTCCGGTAAAAAAAACGCGCAATTTTAAGCGTGGACTGACGGTCTCGGCCTTCTTCTCCAGCCGCCACGCACGCCGATGCGACGTACTCGTACAGCCTGTTATTATTGACGCGCGTGACCACGGTGAAGAAAGGCTACTACTACGAGTATAGATATCGATGAATAAATAATAAGATCGATATGATATTGATAAACGAATATTCAAATCGGTATGATATCGATAAACGAAGAATCGAATCGGTATGATATCGATAAACGAAGAATCGAATCGTTTTTTTTTTTTTTTTCCCCATCCCATTTATTATCTTCGCACTTCTGTCTTTCTCCCTCCCTATTAATAGTCGTAGCTCAGATCCGGGCACACAAAGTAGGCTCCTCCCCCTCCTCCCCCACTACGGTTATTGCCTTGATTTTTATCGCGCGGAGGGTTCAGCCTTCCCAACGCTCGTCGATCTTCATCGAATTTTGCTAACTCACGCTCTCGCGATTTTCGCTAGTCAAGATATTTTTTGCGAAAAAAAGTCCCTGCGAGCATGCACTCGGGGGGGCTCGAACTCACGATCTCGACGCTAACAAGCTTCGTGGTTACCTGCTAGCCCACCGGGGCGACCAGATATGATATCGATAAATAAATAATCAAATCGATACGATATCGAAAAAAGCGAGACATCAAATCGACACGGATTTTGATATTTTACATATTATATCGAAACTCTTTCGTTCAGTATCAGCATAATTAGTCTACGAGGGGGTGCCAGGGGATGAAGAGAGAAAAACGCGTTCTATACGATCTATGTCGAAATGTCGATAAGACACATCGAATTTCGATACGATATTATCTCGAAGTTCGATATATAAAAATATCGAAAACTTCGATGCCATATCCAACACGCTAGCGAAGACCATGTTGACCCACCCGAACACGGAAAAGAATGCTCAACCATCACGACATTACGGATCAAACAATGCTACAAGTCTCTGGAACGATCATGTCATAGTATTCATGGTCAATCGCCACAAGCTATACCCACCAAACATAAAACGGATTGCTTTCATTCCTCGAGCATCAACTGCTGCTGTAGATCAATCAGCTGAGATTAAAAATGCAAAAAATAAAAGAAAAAAGAACGGTAGACAAGGTGCGCGCGCTGTCATACGTATGTCCACAGACTCCCACCCCAGCTCGAAAAAATCCAACCAATACAAGCAGCAGCCACCACCATCTGCTATGTATAAACGTCAACGTTGGCCGAGGAGCACGACAATAGACCGTATACAAGCCTTAAAAAATCTTGTCGTTTTTGTTTTTTGGGATAAATACAACAACAAAAAACGCAGTGTATCTCTCCCGTGTACACGATTATGATACCGATATATACCGGGGAAACGAATAGTTCCTGCTACGTACGTAAAGATGCCCATGACCACCCACCCACCCACCCACTCACACTGCCTGCCTGCTTCCGGCAAAATTTGTGCAGGCCAAAAAAGAAGAAAAATCTCGACGATTGCAAGCCAACATCTCCGATGCACATGTTGACGACCAGGCGAGAAGTCCACATCTGTCACCATAACATACACGATAATTGTTTTTCTCCCGATAACAATTTCAAAGTACCTTCAAAGTATCCACACACATCGGACCAATGATCGATTCCCACTTGATGGCCTAGATCTTTCAGGGAAGATGCTCTGTATGATCTGTAGGATCTACAGCTCATGTTGCCTGGTGGGAGCCGTACAATCTGTATGACCTTTCTGGGTTGGATCTGTGCGATACAGATCCTGCACAATTCCTCGTAACGGCAGCTTAGGATCTAGATGATCTAGATCATGATCTGTGCCGAAAACGTGCGGAAGTATTATCTTCTCTCTTACGAGCACCAGCGGCCAAACAGTTGGAACACTTCCATAAATCCCTCTTTGAAGAAAACGCCGATCAGACGGCCGTTGCAAACCCCAACGACTTCAGCGACTGGGGGGCGGGCGTGCGGGGGGCGGGGGGGGGGAGGGACAACGACGTCCAAGAACAAAAACAAACAAAAAAACGCCCCGAGAAAAACGACAAAATAATATAGCAGTGACACCTTCGGTTTACATTTTCCGTTCGTTCACTCCCGCCAATAACGATAAAGAACAATCGTATTCGCCAGCAGGCACTCAATCAAACTCATTCATTCGTGAAAATGCCAACCGCATGGGAGAACCCCCCCTCTCCTCTCGTATCCACAACATGTGTTGCAGACGCAAAACGTGCGACCGACCTGCAGTCCCCAACATTATATAAACGGGGGCGACCGACAATTACAGCCTCGTTTGTCGGCAGTGTGATATATAACCCGCCCCCACGCAGACCTCAACTTCCAGCAGGTCTGTTCAAGGGTCGGGTCAAAAACCTCGCGGGTCAGGTCGGGTCGGGGCGGGTAAGGGTCACCCACCCGACCCGACCCGTGAAAGTTTGAATACCTCCTGACCTGACCCGACTCGACCTGACCCGTGAGGTTTCAAAATCTTCCTGATCCGACCCGTACCCGTGAAGAACCCTGAGTTTTTATACGCACTACTACCGACTGGAAAAAAAAAAAAAAGCTGAAACAATCGTACAGGGGGCAAGCAAGCAAAGTCCTACCCCGACCGACACCTGGCCAAGAGGAGAACATAAAAACCAACCCTCTACAACCAGTATACTGGATTACATCAGTATGCTGGTGGGGCGTTCCATACTATCGTATGGCGTGTTTCTTGCACGGCAGTCGCACTCGGAAAATAAACCGACTGCGGACCGTCGCGTCCCTCGGATTACGAAGGACTACTGCTGTATGGTAAAGCTGGATGGATGACCACGCTCAACTCAGGGCCAGCATCTGGAAACACATTTTTATAGAACCGAGACTGATATAAAATAACCAAACCATCCATCCCGTCAGTGACTAACGGCAGCAGCGGCGAAGAAAAAGGTAAGAGGTGCAACAGCTTCCGACCAGGAACAACTCAAAACGCGCCCGCCCGCGTAACCTGCTCTCTTTACCGGTCTGATCGAAAATGTAAGGGACTCGTAAATGGCCACCAAAGGCCCAAATGTAACCTATATATATGGTCCAATTTTACCCCATATGGTCCAACAAATGTAACCTAGATATGGTCCAAATGTACCCTGTATGGTCCAAATGTACCCTGTATGGTCCAAATGTACCCTATGTTGGTCCAAATGTACCCTATGTTGGTCCAAATGTAACCTGTATGGTCCAAATGTACCCTATGTGGTCCAAAAGTACCATGTGTGGTCCAAACGTAACCTATACGGTCCAAATGTGCCCTAAATATAGTCAAAATGTACCCTATATGTATGGTCCAAATGTACCCTGTATGGTCTAAATGTACCTTATGTTCGATCAGACTGGTATGTAATAAATTGCCACATTCATCGCCACCCATGGGGCTGACACTTCGTTCAATGGAGCCGTGCCGCAGCCGATCGCGAACTCATCAACGATTGGTCTGGCGGCAACACTCCAAGCAAAATCAAGATGAAAAATACTGGAGCCGGGGGGGACGGCGGGGGGGGGGGGGGGGGGGGGGTATTTGTTTGCCTGCCTTAAGTCGTTTTACCATTGGCCACCGCGCATCCCTTCCGAGACGGAGCACCGTCCCCCTAATCCTAATAGAGACACCTCCAACTTTTGGGCGCTTCAGTACGTTTTTCAGGGGGGGGGGGGCTTCCTCGTAAGTAGGCATTTTTCCTTTTCACGGGGACTGAATTGCCGCTCCCGGGGGTCTCCGCCTTATATAGTATGTATTGCCGGACTGGCGCGATGCTTCTAGAAATTTCTCTAGATGGCTCTGGAACTTTCTAGAAGCAACGCATACTAGTCGTACAGGGTGCAGAGCGGAACATACAAGCACAACACAGAACGCACCAACAACAATAACAACAAAAATCTAGAAGCTACGTTTAATCGTATACCAGAGTACACTTCTTGTGGTACAAATCGGAACATACATGTAAATACACCACGAAAAACAAAGCCAACATCCGAAACGCCCCCGGAAAAAAAGAAGAAAAACGCATAACACCCAATGCGCGGCAGCGCTTTCCGCCGGTAAGTACGCCATGCGACAAGAAATGCGCATCATATGAAAATAAACCTGCACCCCATAAAAATGAAATACACCCCATAAAAAAATAAGATACACGCCACCTCGAAAAAATACAAATACAAAAAATTGGGGGGGGGGGGGGGGGAGAACATTATGCACCCAGCGGAAAAAGAGGTACATCAGAACAATAAAAAGAAACGCCGTCTGGAGCAAATGGAAAACCAACCCTCCGCCGAAGCTGTACCTGTCTTTTCCTCATCTGAAGTGCGTCTTGGGTGCGCGCGCAACTTGAACAAAAAAAATCGATATTTCTCTCTCTCTCTCTCTCGAATCTCACAAAAAAAACGTGCGCTCAAGTCGCGACGAGAGGTTTTAACTCCTACGTATAGACTATATATGATATACAGTCTACACCGATCGCGCTCAATCCTCTACGACTACTACTGTGACCGGACGACCTTTTCCGTGTCGACTCCAGAGCATTTCGACTAAAAAAAAAACGCTCGTAAGAAACGAAAAAGTACATTCGAAGAAGGAAAACGAAAAATTGACAAAACCTAACTATACCTACGTTACACCAACTATATATAGCCTCTACCGCCCAATTTTCGTATTTTCTTCGTCCACTCACGCCTTTTTTTTTGCTACTTGCTGATAAGAAAGAAGACCAGTACAAGGTGCAACAGCAACCGGTTGTCGTCTCTCCAAAAACGCCAGGCAGGTACAGCTCAATGATAACCACTACCAGCTCACAAAATCCTGCGCTATTCATACTATTCGTACTATTATACCGCCTGCCGAGGGTGTGCCGACACGGCCTGTATCCACTCTGAACCGAAATATAAGGACCATTTCGATTGAATGCTAATGTACAAACGTTGCTTGTATTCCCGTTCATGGTGGTACATATCATACCCTCCGACAGCTACATAGCATATACCACATTCGGCTCTCTTTGGCGGCACATGTTGTAGCGGCATCATCATCACCATCATCAACAACATCATGCTCCTCAACAACAGAATCATGCCCATCATCATCAACAACAGCATGATAATCATGATGATCTTGATCATCATCATCATCATCATCATCACCATCATCATCATGCTCATCATCATAATCATCATCATCATAACAATCATCATCATCATCATCACATCATCACCATCATGCTCATCATCATCATCATCAACACCATATAGGCGATGTGTTACGGTTGGAACTCATTCATACTCGTCGTCGTCGTCTTCGTCGGCGAGTATGCGCCCCTCTTCTCGGGCCGCCTTGAGGCGAGCCTGCTGTGCTCGCCGCGCGGCGTTCATCCGGAGCGCTTTCATCGCGAGGTCTTCGTGGTGTATGACGAGCTGCTGCAGCCACTTCTGAGAGAAACGGTGCAGGTATCTTCTCGTCAGGTCCCAGCTCTGCCACCGACGAATACGAAGGGGGGAGTGGGGGTAGTGGGGGCGGTGTACTTCATTTTCATGCATGGCCGTAGTCGTATGACCATAGACCCTCGCATCCCCTATCCCCTACAATGCCGGGACGGGGCATGTCGGGTTTTCACCGATCTGGCAGACATTGCTAAAATCGGAACAGTGTAAGATAGGAAAGAGTAAAAACGGGTGGCGGGGGGGGGAAGGCTTGTTTCGTTAGGCGAAAGCTTAACGTAGGTAGGTACACCTTGTACGTAGTCATATTGCGAAGCGTGCCTACAGCCGTGTGTGATACTATACCGTGGAATATAGAAAAGATAAGAAAAGATAAGCTAAGATAAGATAAGATAGGCCAAGATAAGATAAGACAGGCTAAGATAAGCATCCCATTCGAGCCGGAGGGGGGGGGCGGGGTGGGTGTACTCATGTCGTACATTCGTAGTCGTATGACCATAGACCCTCGCATCCCCACAACAAAATGCCGGGACGGAGCACGTTGGGTTTTCAACAACCAGGCAGACATCGCTTGCACCAAGCTTAGCGAAGCGCCGTCAGGTGTTGGGCAAGCCGCATGAAGGGTGAGCTGCACCCTACTAAGAACCGATTACGAGGCGGACTTGCACACGGACGACAGGTAAGTAGTGGGGTGCCGTATATGTTTGTTTTTACGTGCACTCTTAGGCTCGTTTACCTGGTTGCCAGGCAGTTGCCAAACTCCACCACTTCCGGTCCCGCTCTCTGGGACGACGCGAGCACCGTCAGCCCCCGCCTGCAGAGCAAAGCGGTCGCCTCGCCGATGCCCCACCGCCCCGGACTCCAGGCGAGAAACTCGCCGCCACACACGTGTCTCAAGCACCGGTGCTGCTTGCTTTTGGGACGTATTCGGACGAGGACTTCGCTCTGGAACCTATATATTTCGGGGGGGGGGAGGGGTGTACTTCATATCTATGCATGGCCGTCGTTGTATGACCATAGACCCTCGCATCCCCTATCCCCTACAATGCCGGGACGGGGCATGTCGGGTTTTCACCGATCTGGCAGACATTGCTAAAATCGGAACAGTGTAAGATAGGAAAGAGTAAAAACGGGTGGCGGGGGGGGGAAGGCTTGTTTCGTTAGGCGAAAGCTTAACGTAGGTAGGTACACCTTGTACGTAGTCATATTGCGAAGCGTGCCTACAGCCTCATCATCATCATCAACACCATATAGGCGATGTGTTACGGTTGGAACTCATTCATACTCGTCGTCGTCGTCTTCGTCGGCGAGTATGCGCCCCTCTTCTCGGGCCGCCTTGAGGCGAGCCTGCTGTGCTCGCCGCGCGGCGTTCATCCGGAGCGCTTTCATCGCGAGGTCTTCGTGGTGTATGACGAGCTGCTGCAGCCACTTCTGAGAGAAACGGTGCAGGTATCTTCTCGTCAGGTCCCAGCTCTGCCACCGACGAATACGAAGGGGGGAGTGGGGGTAGTGGGGGCGGTGTACTTCATTTTCATGCATGGCCGTAGTCGTATGACCATAGACCCTCGCATCCCCTATCCCCGCTACACAGCCCGAGGACGGAGGGGGGGGGGGCGGGGGGAGGGGGGGAATACTATCGGAGAGTGGGGGAGCGGGGGGGGGGGGGGGCGGCCGGGGGGGGGGCGGCGGGGGGGGCGCGTACTCATTGTAGCTTGCCTATTACGTGGGACCATAGTAAATAGGACCAAATATTGTTAGCAAAAATAGGGTAATATCTAGGTTTTTGTGTATACCGCAGGTCCTATTAACTATGGTCCTCCGTAATAGTCATTTTTTATCATACGACCCTTGCATTCCGTCCCGTCCCACCATATGTTGTATACGAGTAGCGCTATCCACAGGCTTACCTTACTACTTTCGCAATGATCTAACAGTAGTAAGTCACTAGGCTTAGCCCCTTTATAAACATAAACATAGGACTGCATCTCCCGTTTTGGGGGACAAACTATTTGGAATTAGAAGTCAGATTCATGTTTTCTGCACATTTAGTGTATATATATATGTATCTCTATATATAAAAACCAGTGGGTATATAGTGCTACGTAATACAACCCAACATAATCGATGGTCTGTCCGAGGTGTTAACCCGTTTAGGTCTTAAAAGTGGGACCGCACATCCCGTTTTGGGGGACAGATGACTTGGAATTAGAGTCAGATACGAGTATATGTCTACAGCAGTGGGTACCCCGATTCAAGAGCGCCCCGCCACAAGCCAAAAGAAGGCGGACTTAACTACACAACACTCGTATATGTAGTGGGAAACATATAGAGTTTGGCATAGGTGGGACATGCCGATTTGACCGCTCTTAAATCCCTAAATGCTCTTATCTTGGGCGTTGTTAAATCGGGTCGAACCCACCGTATGTACAGTGCAGTGCTAAAAGGGTTAAACGGTTTATTTCGCCACCGACGGAGGCGTTCGTCCTGGTACTACTGCCCGTAGTCCAGTGCTGTAGTATTTTGCCTCCGGGAAAGGTGTGCGTGCACTTTTTTTGTTACAGCCTGTTTTGTGACCACAGGCAAGATTTCAAGGATATGGGCTAATGTGAGACCACCATCATTATCACCATCACCATCATCATCACCATCACCATCACTATCACCATATCACCATATGATTATCACTATCACCATCACCATCATCGCCATCACCACCATCCTCATCATCGCCATCATCATCATGTGTGTTATGTACACTTAGTGCAGCACCCTACTATAAGCCAGCGGGTAGTGCCATAAAACCAACGGACGAGGATTCTTCCAAGGTGTTCCGCGGTTTCGACAAACCTATATAATAAGCCGTTCACCCCGGTGGTCTTATTAATAGCAGGTACAGTAACCACGAAGAATGCTAAGGTTGTAAGTCAGGGGTTCGAGTCTCCGTATGATGGAGATTTTTATTCTCAAATGACACCAACTGCCGTCGAGGGCGCCTGTTATAGCGTGGGTCGGCCCAATTTGATGCAAAGTCGACCAGGGAAGAAAAGTCCTGAAATATTCTTGCGATAAAAATGCAAGGCACATATCATATGATACATAGTGCCGTAGTGGGGAGGGAGGAGAAAAGCCAACCCAGTGACGCCGGATCTGAGTTAACGGCTAAGAGGGAAAGAGAAAAAAAGAAGGGCGAAGATAATGAGTGGGATGGGAAGAAAAAAAAAAACATACCACCGACGGAGGCGTTCGTCCTATAGACTTGTAGTTCTTCTCGAGCAACTTTTTTCCCAAAAATTTCAATATTTGTTTGAAAAAAAAAAACAGGAAAAGCAGGAAAAACAGGATTTATTTGGCAACTTTGGAAGTTTTAACAGAGCGGCAAAATATAATATTTGGAAGGCTTCGCATTCCACTATTTGGAAAATATTTTTGGGAAATTTGGAAATCCTAAAAGTTGCACGAAGAAAAATGTTGGAAATGTTGGAAAAAAAGCTGCTCGATAAGAACGACCCTCACCTCCGGGAAGGTGTGCGTGCTGACGAAATTCTGGGTGACCGCGACCGTGTCGTCCAGGTTCAAGACGGCGTGCAGCCAAAACGCGGGCACGAACATCGTCTCCCCTGGGTGCTGCACGTACATGATTATCTCGTCCTCGTACTTCTCCCTGTGTGGCCGTACAAAAAAAAAAAAGAAAAAAGGACGGAACAGAAAAAAAACGCGGCGGTATGATACAACAAGACGAGGAGAAACGACATTCATTTTGGCGGCAGTGGTGCTATTAAAGGGGGTAAGACTTCGTGCGTAGGTTTCCGTGCGATACTATTGTCACAACTTTTGGCCTTGCTTTACGGAGGTTACAGGTACGCTGAGAATCTGATGATTTAATAATTTTAGGCTTGAGCTTTGCTGGGGAGGGGGGGGAGGGGGGGGGTGTACTCATGTTGTGCACGGCCGTAGTCATATGACCATAGACCCTCGCATCCCTACAATGACGGGACGGAGCGCGTTGGGTTTTCACCAACCAGGCAGACATTGCTTGCACCAAGCGCGAAACGCCGTGAGGTATTGGGCGAGTCGCATGGAGGGTGAGCTGCATCCTGCTAAGAACCGCCTCTGAGGCGGACTTGCATTTGAGATTTTGGGGGGGGGGGGGATAAGAATGCGACTCCTGTGTGTACTGAAAATATTGTGTGGAAGACACCCCCAGTCTTACAGAAAATTTCCAGTCTGGCCAAAACTAAGAGATTCTTAACATCTGTCTGTCGCGTACTGCATATGTACGGGCGTTTCTTTCTTGCTCGAAAAGTGTGTTCGTTGTTCCTACCATGACCTTTTTCAGCTGTGTAATTCGCACGGTGTACGTAATACTTTTGCGTAATTTTTCTATCGACGCGTGCTATCGTACGAAAGAGGTATTAATACGGAGCACTTTTTCGTTTGAAACGTATTTCTGGATGACTGGGCGCTCGCTCCTTAACCCATTCAGAACTGAAAAAAATGTCCTACACTAATTCCAAGTAGTTTGTCCCCCAAATTCGTGGGACCATTTCTTAAGGGGTTATTTAACCCAAAATCGTCAAAAAAAAAAGAGGCCATTCTTGTGTTTGTGTTGCAGTTTTTCTGAATGACGGGGCGTTCGCTCCTTAACCCATTCAGAACTGAAAAACCAATCCCACACTAATTCCAAGTAGCTTGTCCCCAAATACGTGGGACCAGTTCTTAAGGGGTTATTTAGCCCAAAATCGTCAAAACAAAAAAGAGTGCCATTCTTGTGTTTCATCGTGTACTTAAGCCACGGGATTGCTCATCGTTCAGCACATTTTATTTCCCCTCCAAAAATCAGTGTTTGACTTAGTATTAGTATAGAGCGCCTCAAGTGAACCACGCCCTCAGAACAAAAAAAAACACGGTGCACTTCTACCGTACGTAGTATATAGCATGCATCCATTCACGGTATATGCCAGCACGGAACCCCCCCCCCCCCTTACCTTAGCTTCGGCACAGCTTCGAGGAACCACTTGGCGACCGTGTTATCCTTCGTGTCGATCACCGCGTCTGCCATTTTGTAGTCACGGCGGGGGCAGGCAGGCAGGCAGGCAGGCAGGCAAGCAGGCAAGCAGGCAAGCAGGCAAGCAGGCAAGCAGGCAAGCAGGCAAGCAGGCAAGCAGGCAAGCAGGCAAGCAGGCAAGCAGGCAAGCAGGCACGCAGGCAAGCAGGCAGGCAGACAGACAGACAGGCAGGCAGGCAGGCAGGCAGGCAGGGAGGAAAGCAGGCAAGTGCGCGGGGGGAAGGGGCGCGTGGGAGACAGGCGGGATGTTTCCGGGGGTGGCGTAAGAGAGGTGTCACTCCGGACGTAACTATTGGTATGCAAGACCCAAAACAGCCCTATTGCCTCACAGTTCAGTAGCTGCTGGTACAGGACACCTGGTATATATACCGCAATGCCAAAAGTTGAAACAGCAAGTATCATCGGCCGAAGATCATATGCTGGTTGGACCCTAAACACCTACCGCCATGGTGTGTTGTGCGGGACGATCCGTGTACATATAGCATGTATCCAGCGCAGGAAAATATGCCCCATCTATCATGCAGATAATACGGTTCCCACCCGGCAACATAAGCTATAGATCATACAGATCATACAGATCATATAGAACACACAGATCATACAGATCATACAGATGCAAGTGTCGAACGAAGATCATATCGGACCCTAACCTGCCGCCATGGTGTGTCGTGCAGGACGACCCGTGTGTATAGCGCACATCCAACCCAGGAAAACATGCCCTGTCTATCACGCAGACTACACGGCTCCCAGATCATACAGATCATTTACATATAATACATATCATACACATCATACATATCATACATATCATACATATCATACATATCATATCTTACATATCCTACATATCATACATATCATCCAGATCATCCAGATCATCTGCCCTGAAGTAGCTAGATCATGAAGCAGTGTGGGAACCGCTTATATGCCCCCGAGGCGTGGATTTAACCATTTCACTACCACCACCGCAAAAAAATATCCCACACTGATAATGCTGACTCAACGTCGCCCTGGATCATGCAGACTAATAGACGGCTCCCGCCCGGCAGCACGGAGCTATATATATACACGTACTATAAGATCATACAGATCATACAGATCAATACTCTTATCTGTACCCTGAAAGACCTAGATCATGAAGCAGTGGCGAATCGATGCATCTGTCCGAAAGCCTTTCACTACTCGTATCATATACACTACGAGTACACCAAAAACAAATATTAGAAAAATTAGAAAAAAAAACAACAGCTGTGAGCTCGAGGATTTCGTCGAAACTCGTCTTTGCTAGCTGAGTGTAATACTTCGATCGCGCGTACTTACGGATTTTATATGTCCTCATGCAGGATGTACATCCCGTATGAGGGGGACACAATCTGAATATTATCCCACATTGCGACAAGAAAAAAAAATATACGAAATTGAAAATTTACACTATTAGTAATGCGAGAGTTGTCGATTTCGTTTTCCTTTTCCCTCTGTTTCAAACTATCAATACACGCCCCCATACCCCCCCCCCCCCCACTCCCACTGCGGCCCGTCTCTGGACGGTCCGAGATTGATTCCTGGCGCGGGAAGACATAGCCGTCTCCAAAATAAAAAACGTTTTCCTTTCCATACATCACTATACTATTCACTCTTGTAACGCGAACGGACGATGTCGCCCCCCCCCCCGCCTCCCGCTCCGTCTCGAAAGGGGTGCGTGGTCAATGGTATAATGACTAAGGCAAGCTACAAGTGAGTACCCCCGATGCGTGGTCAATGGCCAAATGACTAAGGCGAGCAACAAAGGAGAACGCCCCCCCCCCTAGATAGTAGCGAAAAACGATCGCTATGCTAGGAGATAGACTGGTGGCCACAGGCAGCGAAACAGGAAGGGGATAAGATTAGGCAAAAAAAATTTCTTTGTAATATATGGAAACAACGTAATGAGCGCCCAACGTGTTGGAGGTGCCTCTTTAGGAGTAGGAACGGCTGCTCCGTTTCGAAAGGGATGCGTGGTCAATGGTCAAATGACTAAGGAAAGCAGACAAATGAGTACGCCCCCCCCCCCCCCCCCCCACCCCCCCCCTTGCCCCTTGCCTCTATCCCGAAAAACGTCGGAATAATACAGTGCATTAACTCGAGCGTACGGGGACGAAAGCAACCACATCTTTACGGCCCGGCTGAGGAGTGTAGTTCCAGGCTGCACGTCCCAGGGCGGTCGGTGTGGCACGGCGGACACCCGATCCGTTTGGGGCCTGCAAGGAACGCACCTGGGGGGGGGGGGGGGCGGGGGAGGGGGGGGGGCACCGAAGATGTAGGGGAATATTGGAGCAATGACGGTTCGGTGTACGTTCACACATGGGGCGAGGAGTTCGTATCATAAACGACAACGACGACGACAACAACAATAATAATAACGACAACGACAACAACAACACCAACAATAACGACAACAACAACGACGACGACAACAACAGCAATAGCAGCAATAACAATATATCGCATCCCTTTTGTGTCAAAAAAATTAATTATGTCGTGTCGTGAAATAGTATTAATTAAATAAGACGCAGCCAGTAGCACACAGACGGAAGAAAGGGCCGAAGTCTTCTCGCGATAAAAAGGCAAGGCGAGAACCGTAGTGGAGGAGGAGGGAGAAGAGCCTACTCTGTGACCCCGGATCTGAGTTACGACTAGGAACGAGAGAGAAAGGAAGGGCGAAGATAATAAATGGGATGGAAAACAAGAAAAAGAAAAAAGATGCTGCCAGTACCTGGGAGTCACGTAATTTCGAGAAAAGTACGTCAGATACTTCGTGTGCTCGCCGTATATTTCGGATCTAAACAACTACAAGTACCAGCACAAGAGAGAGGTGAATGATACGCAGATTTGATCAGGTCTGTGCGTCGCGCTTGTGCCGCGCTACCAACTGCCAACTGCTTGCTTTGCTTTGCTTTCTTGCGTCGTGAAGCCACCCTTGCCTATAGGAAGGGTAAGTCTTCTCTCCCTGGACAAGCTGGAAGAGGTCTTCGCTGAACATCTTCGGAACGCTGTACTGAGTCATGACATCCTTCCCGTACTTGTCGTCGTACACCTGGGGGTCGAATACGTACAGAGGCGTGTCGTCTTTTTGGGTCCGAGTATACCTGTGTGGCGTGCGGAAAGAGCAAACAAAACAAAACAAAAAAACGTTGCGCGGGGAAGCAAGAAGCAAGAGGAGGGACGGGACCGTGCGCGAGACGTTGCGTGTGAGTTATTATTATTATTCTTATCATCTTTGCCATCCGACAGTAGTAATGTGCAGCATGAGCTTCAACGTTGATAACTCATGACATTCCCGAAAAGAAAGCAGAAAACCACGGAAACAAAGGAAAAACCTATTATGCGCAAAGTCTGCGTGTGAGTTATTCATTTCACACCTCTGAACGGCGGGATTTGAGGAACGAGCTCTGCTATTACGGAGGACCATCATTCATACCGTAAATAGGGACCAAAACATTGTAAGTAAAAATAGGGAAATAGGGAAATATATAGGTTTTTGTGTGTACCGTAGGTCCTATTTACTACTGTGTATGGTTTTTGTCCAAAAATTTCGCATATATGTCCAAAAACCTATCTATTTCCCTATTTTTACTAGTAACAAAAATTGGTTTTTGTGTAAATAGTTCCCTATTTTTACTATTAACAAAAATTGGTTTTTGTGTAAATAGGACCTACACATATACTCGTATGCGTAAAAAATTGTTTTTGTGTAAATAAATAGGTAAAACATGTTGGTTTTTGGGTATGTATGCCGTAGGTCCCTATTTACTATGGTCCCCCGTAATCGACGTTTGTTGTTGTTCCCACAAAAAAAAAACGTACTGCTGTGGTCACAGCGCCTACAGCAGTAGTAGGCCCCTACGAGTAGGTCACAGGACAGGCTCCGATTACTCTGGAGTGGAAGACGCACCTCAGAAATAAAACGGTACCCGTTATGATAAAATCAGGGCATTCCTCGGGGACGTTTTTTTTTTTTTTCATCTTGGGGAACATTTCCTGCGGGATTTCGCCACCACGGGAAATTACGGGATTTTTTTTTACGGAAACTGGCCACCACGGGAACCCTTCCCGCGGGAACTGGCCTCCACGGGAACCCTTCCAACGGGAAACTAGCTACCACGGGAATTCACGGGATTGCTTGTACGGGAACTGGCCACCACGGAAGAACTTCCCGCAGGGACTGGCCACCACGGGAAATTTTCCCGCGGGAACTACATAGCCACCACGGGAATTCACGGGACTTTTGTAAGCGCCCACAACGGTATTGTCAGGGGCGACCCGAAAAGCCTTTTTTCGACGCCTCACATCGAAAACGATCAAAACGGAAAACAAAACCGGAGCGCTGTGATCATTGGACAATTTATGAGGAAATAACTTGTTTTCCTTACTTAGTTTGTCCATTTTTGGATCACTTGGGTTTAGAGACGCCTGTTAAGGCATTGGTCCGTTCCGCTACTGGTGACTTCCTCACAAATGGCGTCGTAGGTAAGACATGGGTCGTTGGTGGTGAGTTCGAATCTCACGTCTACCATGAAAACGCATTAATATTAATATTACGGGGAACCACAGCAGTAAAGAAGGGACGTACGTATAGATGTACAGTAGTAGTATTTTTTATTATAATTATTATTTTTTTTTCCCGTCCCATTCATTATCTTCGCACTTCCGTATTTCTCCCTCCCTAGTCGTGACTCAGATCCGGGGTCACAAAGTAGGCTCCTCTCCCTCCTCCCCCACTACGGTTCCTGCCTTCCTTGGTTTTTATCGCGAGAAGATTTCAGCACTTTCTTCCCTCGTCAACTTTCGTCGAATTTTGCTTACGCACGCTATAATATGCGCTCTCGACAGTGACAGTCGGTGTCATTTGAGAATAAAAACCTCCATGGGGAGAATCGAACCCTCGACATCCGTCCCAAAAGGCTTCGTGGCTACCAGTTAGACCACCGGGGCGACCGGCAGGGCACCCGGGCGACCGGCTCACATCAGGATACCCCGGGGTACGTATAATACGTATCTGTATGTTTAGTACGTAGTCTGAGCAATAAAATATCAAATACGTCTATGTACGAATACGTACATTTACAGTATACATATAATACCAGGTAATACATACGTATCATCGTACATATATACTTTGTTCCCGGTACAGTTCGAATAAAAGTAACAATACCGCTCGTACGTGTGTATGCACATATTTATACGTACCGGCATCGCGTTTTTCCCCCCTAGCCCCTACGTAGCCCCTACCCGC
The DNA here is from genome assembly GCA_008828725.1 of Saccharina japonica. Classification (NCBI taxonomy): domain Eukaryota; class Phaeophyceae; order Laminariales; family Laminariaceae; genus Saccharina; species Saccharina japonica. The sequence goes on along the minus strand of MEHQ01001879.1, from coordinate 45,342 downwards.
TCCCTCAACCCTCAACACCTCACGTTTCGCTTCGCGCTTGGTGCAAAAAAATAATAATCAAACGTCTTGCCGTCTGTGAAACCCCGAAGCGCTCCGTCCTGGCATTGTACTCGTATTTTGTAGCGATGCGAGGGTCTATGGTCATATGATACGACTACTACGGCCATACATGACATGAGCACACACCCCTCCCCTCCCCCCCCTGCACAACGTAGGCGTGAAGTATTCCCGGTAGAGTCATTGAACTATAATATAGCACAGCAATGGGCGTCCAGCAAAGCAGAGATTATCAACATCGTGAGGGGGTGTATGCTACAAAGTGTCCCATGTCCTCCAAAACTCGTTTTCAAACCCACATAGTGCTAAAGGGGTACAGTAGTAACCATTTGAGAAGGTGCTATTTTTTTTGTGGGTTCTGCCGATGGCTGTACTGAAAGAACCAAGGCGACAATTCACACGCCGGTTGTGTCCAACAATGCCCTGAGTGAAAATGAAAATTCGCGTTCGCGTCGATCTTTATATTTTTCAGTTTTGCTTTACAGTAGTTATAGCCTTGAAAGGCTATTTTCGGTAAGCATTGCAAATGGCCAATTTTAAATATATTTAATTTCGGCTGGCTCAGGAAACCATATTCTAGACCCGATATTGAATATTCTTCTCCCTCATTCGCAAAATTAATTAATTATACCCCCCCATACCACGAACAACCTCGTATCTGCTCTATGTATATAGATGGCAGACAGGGCATAGCAAGGTATCAGGCCGACTATCAATGGATGGTGGAACCTGTCTACGTATACCGGTACGCTTCGCTATGTGATACTCGTACCGCAAACCGCTGCGGCTGCTTCGAATGTTGGTTTTGTTCTACTACTGGTTGTCTGTAGTTTTTTTTTTTTTTTTTGTCCTGAGACTGGTGGCGACTCCTTTCTTGCAACTTTTGTCTTGTTTATTTTGGTGTATTACTAGTATTATTCTCCCTTGCCATCTTCAACAATGTGTATGTATATACGTATATAGCATGCATGAGACAGCTTCAACATTGATCACTCAGAAGCACTCCGATGGAAGAAGAAAAAAAAACACCAGGAGGAAACAAAAAAGGAGCCCTATGCACAAAGTCTAACTCCTTTCTGTACCTACTTCCGGGCTTGGGTTTTATCGATACCCCATTTGCTGTCCATACTCCCATCCTCCTCATCGCGTACTCTTATTTTCTACCAGGTGTTCTAAATCTTACGTTGTGTTGTCATATTGTCTGTCGCATCCCCTCCGGGAAAGCACGTCAGCAATACTACCACCGCTATCGACGATGGAAAAAACCAAGAACCGGGGGTTTCACTGGCAGGGTACATAAGGGACCCCTGCCCCCTGCCGCCCCGACGCCTTCCTACTTCGTATAGGCCCCCTCGACCCTTAGCCTTTTTACTACAACTCCTAAGTTTTTCCTTGTCTAACTCCTAGTGTTTTGTTTCCCAAACGGGAGTTCGGTAGTAAACAGGCGGTAAAAAAATGGGACTTATCAACTCGTTTAGGACTGCAGTCCCGTTGTGGGGATAAAACACTTGGAATTAGAGTCATACTTCGAAGTACGAAGTAAATAGGTACGTACATGCACAGTAAAGAAAGGGTTGATACTTACAGGGTACTATTCATACTAAGCTTGTACATGTGTAAGTGCAAAGGGTGCAAAGAGTGAAAAGTTGCTTACATCGATGACGAGGGGCTCGTGCAGCAACTCGTACTTGTTCTTGAATTCCTCCGGGGAAACGTTGCTCGAGTGGAGCCGCCGGAGGCCGGTAGTGCTTTCCACCTGTACGTGAAGCACCGGCACCGGCAGCGACAACAACAACGATAACAAAAACAGCACAACATGGAGTTAGATAAAGCTCAAGCTGGAAGTAGGTACAGAAGGGAGTAGTAGTAGTGGTAGTAGTGGCAGTAGTAGTAGTAGTAGTAGTAGTAGTAGTAGTAGTAGTAGTAGTAGTAGTAGTAGTAGTAGTAGTAGTAGTAGTAGTAGTAGTAGTAGTTGGAGGACTCGATTTGTTTGCCTGACCGGCGTGAACCCGGCACGGAACACCCCGGCATTATACGTAGGGGCACCAAGATAGAATCAGGGGGCGTATACCCCCGATTGGTGATGTTGACCTTTCCAGTTTTATTTTTACCTTCACATAGC